>PTEX01000088.1:2077377-2279472 GCA_003342815.1 Eudromia elegans | reverse complement strand
CTTCCTTCCTTCCTTCCTTCCTTCCTTCCTTCCTTCCTTCCTTCCTTCCTTCCTTCCTTCCTTCCTTCCTTCCTTCCTTCCTTCCTTCCATTTTCATCAGTATAACCAAGGCAACCAGTACAAAGAAGGTATGAAATGTAAGCAATTCAGATTTAGTAGCTTTTTTAAAAAATACATACTAACTTTTCTACAAAGACTGTCAAGTAGGTTGTCTCGTGGGAGGCAGAGAACCTATATGTGAGATGCTCCATAAGCATATCTAGACTGAATCCTGGCTCCTCAATCACTTGCCTCTCCTGGTTGTGGCTGGAAGCAGTGAACAAGAACCCCTGCTGAATTAGGTATCAAMATTTCTTCTCTTTGAAACTAGAGCATGGTACTGAAGCACAGAGAAGAGAGAAATGATGTAGCTAGTTCTCATCCTTGCATGGATTACAGGGACAGAGCTGAAATGTAGACCTGGCTCTTGACCTAGGAATTGCTTCTGGGTGCCACCATTTGGAAACAGTTTTTCTGCACCAACAGTGTCTGTACAACCTACTGGATATATGGTAATTGTTATCTACCCTCAAGCCACTGTTKTAAATGCTATAACACCTTGTGGATTGCATTCTGCACAACCTTAGCAGACAGCCACTGTGTTTATAGGGTAYTGATGCCATGACTTACTTTGAGACACTTTATGAAAAACTTGCACATTGATGCTGTAGCCTGATCAGTTTGAATAACCACAAAAAAAAAACCCCTTTGTCTTCAGACTAGATAAATTTTGTCTTTTCCAGTTCAGCTGAGTTAAGTCCGTTCCAATTCCAGTGTTAACTAAACAGCAATTTTAAAATGCTACAGATTTTATACAGRTGACATTAGGGAGACACAAGACAGAAAGTCAGAAAAAGAAATGGAGACAAAGAAACGTATTTTTGTGCAATATGCACCAATTTCCACAAAGGTATYTTTTATAGAGGTGTCTTTTGCAGCATACACCAGGAGATAATCTCTTCAAGTCACATCAAAGTAAAACTGGTTTAAGAAAATAATAGGACCAATACAGGAAGATATCAGAAATAACATTTATATACATTTTAAAAGTGCACTATTCCTACCAATTAAGTAATGTCTATATATTTTAAAAAGTTGTTTTAATATAATGCAGCACAGTTACTTGTAATGGAAAGATCACTTGAGGTTTTGCCACTGACCTCCATGGGAGAAGGATCATCACATTAGAGAGCTATTCCACTGGCCTYCAACTTGGAATAGCTGAGGCAAATTAATTGTTCACTCGTGTGACAACATGGATTTTTAAACATGGGATAGCCTGAAGAAAAAGCAAAAATCTAGAACTACCTCATTTCTGTGGGACACAGAGAGAAACATATAGACAACTATAATAACTAGCTATATACTTCCTATATATAGGAKATATATATATATCTYCTAGCTATATACTTCCTATAAAGTTCCTTACTTCACTGTACTTCTAGCATAAAACATGATTGAAACATACAGCTATTCTAGTATGTCATAATTTTTCACTTCTTAAGATAAGCGTTGAACCTGATGAGGAACAGCTTGCATTGGGTCCCACTGATTTAATTTGTACATACTGTAATTTACTAGTCTGCAGTAAAAACAGTCATTTTGTGAGGCTATCATAAGCTCATTAGAAGCGTACTGAGAAAGCTTAATGGCTTACAACCCACAGCTTCATGCATCCGTTTTGCAGAGATCCCTTCCCAACCGAGTCTGCTGCACGGTGCTCTATGCTGCTGGCAGTACAGTAGTTTTCACACACGCCCCAGAAAATTAGAGGTATTTGTGAATAGCAAGATTAAAAACAGAGCCAACATTTCAGGAGTACTTGGCATGCTGCTGGGACAGGGAAAATCTCCTGTATTGTTAACCATGGTGAGGCTGGTTAGCTGTTAAGTACTGTAGAGTGTAACTAATCAGAAGCTCAAACATCCCAGACAATGGAACAGAAATAATTACTCTCCCAGAGCTACTATTGTTTCCTCCTCAGCCTTCTCTGGACTAATAAAGGGTTTAAATTTAAATTGTGTTAAGAAAATGTCAGTGTTACAAAGGACTACAGCATTCAGTTGCTCTGAACACAGCATCAGGTAAACTATATAATGGATTTAAACATAATGAGCCAATGGAGAGTGAGGGAAAAGCAAACTCCTTTTCCATCTACCTTCTTCATTTGCTCTCTTTATTAGCCTGTAATGCTTTAGAATACAAAATAATAAGGGCTTTTTGCGAAAAAAAAAAAAAAAAAAAAAAAAGGAAAAAGAGAAAAGAAGGAAAAAAGAGTTTTCCATTCATATTAGTGGAGCTCCTCTGGTTTGACAACAGCTAATATTAAGAAGATTTGTGTTAGGATGCTTTTTTTTGTCATGCTTTTCTTGAAGGGCCATACTCCTCTAAAATGCTGCGTATTGTGACCATTCTGCAGAAAAACACTGTCAATATACACAYATATTACATATATACATATGTATACATACATATATATCACTAAGACTGTGTGGGACTACGGAATACCACCTTAATCTTACAACAACCATCAGAGCATCTGTCTTCCCAGAAATCTTCTTCCTTTAGCCGTTCCTGTTATATCCTCTAATCATTATGATGTTTCCTAACTTCGTAACTGAGAGTTGAATGGCAGGTTGATTATGCTGAGTAGTTTACTGAAAACTCAAGGGCAATGAGCCAAAAGAAAGTGTCCTAGGGGAGGAAGGCAGGTCAACGGCCATGACAGGGAGACATGAACAAGCCTTGTAAATCAGTATTTACAATTAGTAGCAGCTGGAGTGACTGAAAATAAAACACATGCAGACATAATGAAGCCCAAAAAGTGGAGTGGCTTTTGGAGATCCTGGGAAGTTTACAGTTTCATCTTCASTGAAACTAGCAGGTGAACAGCATTCCCAAAATCTGTCAGCCCTACCTTTTTCAAGGTATCATATACCTTTTCCCTGGTATATGTCTTTTTCCTGTATGCACTTCCTTTTTCAAAATATTTTAATGTGTCAAAAGACACACCGGTGTTGTTAATATTATCCTACAAAGACTCTCTCTAAAATACAGTGCTTCTGGGAATTGTTAGACTTGAAACTGCTGACTGCTTCCGATAGAGTCAGTTTTGTAAGAACCATTACTTTTCAGATGAGATTAATATTATTCAGCTGCCAATGAAAAAAATAAGTTGATACAGCATTTTTATTGTAGTGGTAAGTGCATGCTCTCCTTATAATAATAAGATCACATTTAGCATAAAATATATTATTGATTTATTTCCTGTCCACTGGTTTCAAAATTTCTTCGTAATATCAACTTGTGATCTAAATTCACTGAACCACCTAACCTCCGAGGTCAGTGGAAGCAATATATAATTTCTTTGAYCTTGTGGCTCTTGTATACTGCACTGTGAATGTCTTTCCCCCAGAAAAATAGGGCATTGTCTCGTTTCCATCATTTTTTAGTCCAGCACCTCCTTCATGCAACTTCACTRAGAAGCAACTCTGGACAACCTTAAGCAACAACTTCCTAAAATGTAGCTGTGTTTAGACTGTTTGGAGCTTAATAGAGAAGTTCATTAGGTGAGGTTCTTTGGCCTGGAAACTGTAARATTGGTCCTTAAATCAAAGAATATTAACATTGATTAACTTTTTCTCAATTGTGCTACTTTATTTCTCTCTTGGATAATTACCGAAAAAAAAAAATCTGTGTATGCTATATTTTTTTAATAAATAAGAGAGATCTATTCAAATTCCACTTATATAGAGATTTTCAATGGTGCAATAAAGGACATTTTGCTGTCCTGTATTTTTTTTWAAAAAATACATTTGACCATTCTGTGATCCAAGACAATCCTTGACTGATCTTTATGCATGTACTTATTGGGCACACCGTGAATGGCATATTCTAACAACTGTTTCACATACAAAAATAGTGGATTAGAGACACATAAAATTTTTGTGAACTGGGCTGTAAAATTTCTGATGCAGTATTCTCTATCTAACTTGACAGCTGGTATCTGATCTGCAAATAGTGTATTTTTCCTCAAATATTAGTCATCTGTTAGTTTGCATTGCATAGCTATGAACAAATATATAGACATGAAATAACCTGAGAAAAAGAARAAAAAAGAGAAAACTTCCATAAGCATTCTATAATAATGGAAATTTTGTGTCACTTTGGCACGAGTATACCCTGAACCCATGATGGCCTGTTGACAAATGTGTTTGCAGGGCTCTGTGTGCCTGGTAATTCCTTAGATTATAAACAAACATTTTGGGTCCAGTCTTGCAGTTCTTAGAGAAGGAATTCTGGGAAGGGTATTCCTAAAKAAAAGCTTCAGAATGGAACCCGGGGTGAGGATGACGGGAGAGGGGAGAAGGGATATGTWCTGCAGCTCTACAAGAAAGGAAGAGCTGGAATAAGAAACCTGGATAGCCACAGGTCTTGGGGTAAATGTCACAACATTTTTGAATTGTATACCTGTGTCAGCACAAGGTTTGTTCCCCTGTTTCTGGTGTCTGCATTTRGTTAGAGGCTTGATTTTATGGAATTGAGAGGAGTCCCACGTACTTTTTATGACATCTGCCAACCACGGCAGATCTGCAAATGAGATGATGCGATGATAGTTTGAAATGTCTATGCAGAGAGATGCTTTCCCCAACACAGATACTTCATCATTTGGAAYTGCAGGGGTAAAATGGAGAGTTGATGACAGACTAAATTAACCAACAGTTTGTGTGGGCTGGGAGGTTGTCAGAAAGATACTACCAGCCCAGTATAGGCTGCTTGCTGGAGCAAGTTGAGATGAAGTAATAGGTGATTTTCTTAGATATCTCTCTTGCAGTTGGGTGCAGTGAGATGGAGACCAGCCTCAAAGGGAATTTGATTTGGATCATCATAATTAGTAAGGCTGTTGTGCTGTCAGGGTAGCCTTCATGTAAATCATGGGCAGCAAACTGGTTATTACATTTTTCAATTTGTTTCCAGCAGTTTTTCTTCATAATTACAAGAAGGATGACTCCTGAATGCAAGGGTACAGGCAGTGTTATTTCTGCTGTGTTTTGGATTACAAAACGTCTGTTTGAATTATATTGCAAGCATGTATGTGTTTGTTGCTGCAGAGAGTTGATTAAATAATGTTCTTGAGGATAAGAGGAGTATGGGATTTTATAGTTCAAGAAAACAGTTGTATGAAAAACAGCTCCAGTAAAGAGTGGGGGAGGAGGAGAAGTATAAAAATAACTTTCTGGCTCCTAAAGAGCATCTGTCATCAGTACCTACGTGCCCTGCTCTGTCTTCTTCTTCTTCTMTAGAAAAATAACACTTTTTTTAATGAAATTTTAGGATTGCGGGATTAGGGCTGTGAAACACTGTACTCATCCCCTTGTTTTCTTAGCAGCATGCATCCCTGTGAGGCAAATCCCTCTAACAAAGCTTTACATGAAGCCTTGTCAGGGACTGCTAGCCTAAGAGAGGAGAGGAGGATGAAAACTTCCCTTCCAGTAAGACGTGCAAACAAACAAACAAACAAACAACACAGAAAGCTGCTTTGAAACTGAACTCTTGGAGCTAGTTTATGTAAAATATCCTGTTCAAGGTGTTTTTAAGTGAATGTCCCAATTCTATGGGGTATGAACCACAGGTTTTTTCACTTGTTGTTTTACTTGCTGTTTACTTGCTGCATCCCATTTTTGTAAAAGKTAGAAAATAATATGGTAGCTACCTGTATCTACCTGCATCTATCTCTCTGCTTGAAAGCCCAATAAATACAACTGTTATCATGTCTGCTGCCATGTTACAAATAAACTCCGACACTGAAAAATATCCCTGCCTCCTCTCCCAGGGTATCCCGTGGCTAGCTGTCTTTTAATCTTCAGGTCTTGCAGACAAGGAATTTTCTGATCCTGGGAGAATTTGTGAGCCCTATATCTACATCTATGGATATGTATTTTGCCCCAAGCTAATTAGGGATAAAAGAAATGAGAGTTTTCAACATTTTGAGAACATCAAAAACAAATAAACAAAAAAAAATTAAAAAAAAACTTCAATAGGTTGTTTCAATGAACCTGTTTCTCTCGTACTTAAAAAAGTATTTGCATTTTTTTATTTTTGCATTCTCTTTTGACTTTTCTCATGTATTTGAGCTTGTTTTTAAGCAAATTATTCTCTTTGAAAGTAATTTAAGTGAGATATTTTGAGAATTTCAAACCTTTTTGATTTTTTTTCAATGAAGAAAAAATGGCTAGGGACAAGTCTTTGTCATGAGATTTTACTCTTAAGAAAACATCACAGCTCCATTTCTCCTTGGGAAGTGTATCCCTCAGGTCTCTCTAGTATTTTCGATGGTGGCATCTCAGAGCTAGTTTTTATTTATTTATTTATTTATTTATTTATTTAGGTTCTTTTATCTGGTGGCCAAATGAGGTCAGAGTGCTGAGACTGCGTTTTAGGCTCCCGTCTGCTAATGTTCTAGCACAGGTTTTGCCGAGCTCTGTATTTGGTGAGACACAGAGTGGCTCAGAAAAAGTACCTCACTCCTGGAACACTCCCCCTGCTCACTTGGTTACCTGCTCATATGGAGCTAGGRTCTGAGTCCGGAGGCACTTGCTTAGAAAGTTTCAAGAAACTGCATCATTCACATGTTACTCATTCTAATTTGGACACTGCACAAAAGGAATAACTGAATTAGAGACAACCTCTTTACGGGCAAGCTGCCAGGAAATTGTCTTCATCCTCTGGGTTGATCTAGAAAATGCAGTGTAAAATATATCCAAAATCTTGCCTCTCTAAATTTGCACAGACACATTCAAAGCCTAATTCTGGTTCTCTAACTTGGGAAGGAGGTCCACTCTGAGTTTAAACCTGAATTAACTGCCAAAAATCTGGGTAGGGCACTAATCTGGTTGAATGTATTTGCTTTGCTATTTGTGAATTCTTTTATTTGTTTGCAGTCTCTTCTTACCAAGCACGCTGTCTCCGTGAGGCAATCAGTTAAATAGAACATTGATAATTGAATTGCTCATTGACTCTGTCCTATTATTTTAATTTGTTTTTAAGTTTTGCATTGGAATCCTGTTTCTAGCAAAAGTAAATGCAGAGAAATACAGCAAAATATCCAATGATTTATTTTACTATAAAAGACATGTAAATACTCCATCATTACTGGCTTTTGAGACATTTCCAACTAAATTAAAATAATGAGTAGTTGTTTAGTACATTTGTGTTGATTAAGTCTCTGGCTTGTGAGACTTTACACAGAGTAGACTTTATAGTACTGTTAACAGCAAATGTTCATGGCACTCTTGTCAATTAATTAATGCAGTGAGGAGGCCTTCAGGTTTGTTGTGTACCAAGCAGCTTCTAGGAAACTCATTAAAAAGTCATAAGAGCCTCCAACATGTGCCGCATAGCTACGTGAATTACAGCATAGTTCTTGAGGTCCAGGACATATTTTTCTTATCTTGAAAATCTGTGTTGTTGTAACATGTTGCTCTTTCTTCTTTCATTTAAATTATAGTATTGCTAGAAGTTTCTCCCAAAATCTGGGTCCCATTTTACCAGACAGCCTGCATGTACACAAAAAAACACAGCCCTTGCCACACAGTTTGCAATTGGAATAAATCATGTACAAGAGATAGTAAAAAGACATATAAAAAATGGCATTATCACTTTTCAGCCAGGGAACTGAGGCACAGCTGTCACTCTAGGAAAGTATTTAAATTCTGACTAGAAGCAGGAAGTACTTGACTAATTCTCTAGATTTTAAAGTTGCCTCTATAKTGAAATAGGCACTATATAAAACAAGATTGTCCTGGGCTTGGAATTCCAAGAGTTATAAACATTTGTCAGTTAATGCTGCATTAAAATGTAGTATTACTTATGACCAGATTTGTTTATGCAGCCTTCATCCTGGCACTGAGCAACTTTCCAGAAATTGACTTTGCAAATGTAATGTTTTTTTAATAAGCTTCTCATATGTAATCTCATACTGAAATAAAAAAAAAAAAATGCTGGCAATAGACTTTTTGTAATCGGTTAACTTCTTCATTTACTTAACAAGGCACTTGCTTGTTTATATTAAAAAATTATGTCATGGCAGAAGACATCAAATGAAATTTGAACGCTAAGGAAAGTAGGGTGTTTTCCCTATTGGCCTTACAGAAACCAGGATTACCACAACAGAATTTTAGTTTCAAGGATTCTCAAAGACATAGAAGAGTCAAAACCAGATATCATTATGGCTCCTTTGAAAAATCACATATCTGCTAAATAAAAGGAGAAAAAAAAAAAAAGAGGATGGAGCAGAGTGACTTTAAAGAAGGGATCCCATGCAAGACAAAAGTCTTCAGTTCTTGATGTGGCAGAATTTTACAGGATTTTAACGCGAAGCTCATCCTTACCCTAAAAGAAAAGTTTCATCCTATTAGACCTCCCCCCACCTGCTCATGAAAAAAAAAAAACCAACCCAACGTGAATCCCAAACTCAAACGCAAACTCAATTTAAAATTATGTGATTAAATTTAATTTCAGTAGACTTCAGTTACACATTATTTGCCTCACAGTCTCTGAGTAACTGTATCAGTGCTGCATGGTGCTTCATAGCTGCTCCTCCAGGCATCTATTTCAAGTGTTTCATGTCCAGCTTTCATTTTCACTTGGCAGAACAAAACTGTACTATCTGTATCCAGTAGTTCCTATTAGCATATCCTGATATTGGAGTGACTTTATGTGGAGTTAACATACAAAGTCTGGCACTTGGAAAAAAATCTATTAGTTAAGTTTCCAGTTTCTTAAAATGTATTAAAAAGTTAAATGCCAATTTATTAAAAGCAGRCGCCAGGTATTTTGAAATTAGTGTTGATGCTGAGGAACTTCCTAGGAAGCACCTGTTTCTTGTTTTACTGAAGAACAAAATTTTATTTAATCACTTCATTCTGCAATCTACTGGCATAGGTCATCCTATCTAACTTCCTGTTTTCTCTTCCCGTACTGTCCCTGGCTTATCTGTGGCATTACAAGGCATCCATTTTTTAGTTTAATATCTKCTAATGTGAAAGAGAACATTCTGAGTGCCTAAGGATGTATGATCAGCCTAAATTCACCCCAGTGAATGTTACTGAGGTGTCACTGGGGTGACATCCCTGATAATTGACATGAAAATATCAGGAAACAGTACAGGGCAAAGAAAACAATTTATTATTTTATTTAAAAAAGAAAAAGTCAGTTATCTTTCTTATGAAAAATTTCTGAGCTGATTCTCCTGAGGTCGTATCCTAAACACATTCATAGAGATCTTATAGACATAGGGATCCATAGTGATCCTTTATACATTTATAGGATCAGGCAAGGAAATAATATAATGCTGCTCACTACTTCACCCCAGCTGAGAAGAAAAATCCTTGAAGTCAGGATAAGAACATGACAAAGACACTCTGCAGGAATAATTACAGCACAAAACAATACATAGCAATAAATAAATTCCTCAGAGGTGTAACTGGGATGAAAAGAGCCATATTTAAGCAAGCAAGTCAGGCGCTCTAGGTTCCAATCACTCTTGTCCTACAATGCACAATCAAGTTTTCAAATTACATAGATTTGCAAAGAGGTCCATTTTGGAACTTGTGTTTCAAGCTCTTCTAGCTCTGCATACCCTTACCTGAACTGTGGGATCCTAGGAATATCCCGAAACAAATGGACTCCCCAACCTAGATCTGTATTGCTTCTTAGCAAATTAACAAGYGGTACCTGGGACCTTCAAGGAAGAGTCCTGAATAGTCGTGATTAGTCCGAATGACAGCTTCACAAAGATGGATGAAACAGGTAGAAGCAAATGGAAAGGTGCGAAATGTTCAAAGCAATGAAGCCTCATCTTCTGAGCAAGTGTATGTGTTCATATGCCATATAAATTTGTGCTGAAATGAACTGTGTTTTATGTAGGAGTTATACCTGAACAAGGTATTGCAAAAACAAGGACTCTGAGTGCTTCTCATCTCAGCACTATATGGTTTGGGAAAGATGAAAAAGAAATAAAAGTAACTTGAGGAGCCAGCGAAAGCCCCTCCTTGAGCCCATGGATTTGGATAACAGGGCAGTTGAGAGACCAGAACTCAGTAATGTTCGATAACGTGTGGGTGAGAATGTGGAACAACCGCCCTGTTCTCAACGCTCACTTCCAAACATCCTGATTTATAACTTCTGCTGCCTTAGGTTGGAAACCTGTATTGTAATTATGGGGAGATACAGCACCTTGGAAGGAGAGAGGGAAGCATTTTCAATTGAGACCAGAAAGCCATGGAATACCACTTTGGAAGCTGAAATACCTGCATGGTGAAGCCTCCATGTGCTTCCTCCCTGCAGAGTCTGATAAACTCATTCCATCTACCTTGTCTGAGTAGGATAGCATCTCACAAACTCTGCCTTTCCACAGGAACTTCTCTTCTAATTTTCCACAATAAATTTAATCTCTCCTAGCTTATTATACTTTATTGTGAATGAAAAATGTTTCTAAATACCATTTTTCCTTGAAAGGGAAGCTTATCTCCAACATTTAGTTTGGCAGAAGCATTTAAGGAATCATGTACTTCTTGTAGAGCTCAATTTTCATTTCTTCTAAGTATATTCTTGTTCTCTTGTTCTTCCATATATTTTAATATATAAATAACATTCCATTGTAATTCTTTTTATCCGACTCTTCTGTTTACCTCCTGCTGCATGAGAAAAACTTACAAAAAGCCTATGGAGTGGAATATGGTTTTATCTGTATTGGTATATTTAGTAGAGTAAACAGTGGGAGTTGGGAAGAGATCAGCAACAAACAGAAGCTCTAAAAGAAAGGGACAGTCAAACCACTTAAACGGAGCTTTTACTCTCCAGTGCTTTAATGAAGAGGCCCTTTAGGTACATTTTAATTTATCAAGAGCAAATGGCTTTAAAGCTGAAGTCAGATAGTTCCACCTTCAAGCAAGTAGCATAAAAGTGTTTACAAAATCATTAGCAGTTTTGAAGACAGCTGATCCTTCTCCAGGTCACATAATTTAGGATCCTTGTGCAAAATGTCTTCAAGCACAATTAAAGAGACAGTTTACACTGGGAAGTGGAACTGACAAGTGAACAGGTTGTGAGAAGGAAAARATGCTGTGGCGTCTTGGTCCCTTACCCGTCAAACTCGGGAAAGGAGATCTGGCAACGAAGCAGAAGAGCTGCATACAGTGCTGTTTCGTAAGGTTTGCTACGGAGAGCAGCTCCATTGCCAAACACCCCCCTCCAGCTTTCCTGCTTTAGACTGAAAGGATTGGCTCTTTGGGCTGGGACAATATTTTAACTTCGCTGTGCCTAAGGAGTGCCTGGGACTTCCAGATTTGAAAACGTCTCGAAACGRGTATGCACCAACACAGGAAAAACAGTCACTGAATTAAATTCAAGCGTGGCTCATGCAGCACTGCTAAAGGTCTCACTGCTCTGTCCTGTATGATAACCACTTGTTCTTTCTTTGCTCTTATATATTATTTGAATAAAAGTAATTTAGACTTGGCAATGCATATGTTCTMCTAGGTAACCTGTAATATTGAAAGAAAACATCAAATCATACTAAAGCTATCACGCTGCATTATAGACTTTTAMGGGATATATCATTTGCAAAACCTGTAATGGAACATTTAAAATCTTCCTATAAAAATAAGAGAAAGAAGTTTTAATAATTTGGGGTCTGTTAAAAGAACAGTTCAGCTAAGATTTGTCTGAATTTAGGAACTGAATCTTTTAAAATTACCAAGAATAAAAGTATATATGGCATAACTGAAAGATCTGATCTAACATTCAACATATTTTTTTTAGGATCAGAAAAAGGGAGAATACCATGTTAATTCCTAAACCAGAGGACATTCCACAGTTAAATATATTTCCTTTACTCCAGTGGAAAGGTAAAGGGTAAAAAACAAAAAAAATACAGGAACATTAACAAGTAAAGACAGGGTGTCTGGAAAAAATGCTGGCAACAAGCAGTGGTATGCATGATTTTATAGATTACTGGATGTAAAGCACAGAAAGTCTGTATAAGTTGGAGGAAGAAATTTGAGCTAGGATCACTAAAATTAAATACCATGGCCATGTAAATCTAAAGTTGAATGAGAGACAGACTAAGCTTCAATAGTTTCTTGGAGCTCTTTCTTACCCTTGCATGGCTTAATAACCTCCAGAATGTAATTCAGGATATATCCATATGAGAGCAAGGGAAATAATAGTCAATGGGAAAAGTGGAAAGATAAAATGCATAAGACAGAAAATTGCTCTAAAATGTGCCTCAGAAAATGATTTTTAATATCAAAAGACATTTTCAATTTATATTTTAATTCATTTTTTTTTCTCTCTCTAGGGCAATTGGGATGAGGGTTTTAAGATGTGCACATCTGTTTTAAAAATCATCCAAACATTGTCTGGAGGAAAACTCTCTCAGGTGCAGAAGGGTCATCACAAGGTCTTTCTACAATTCATGCAAACATCCACCCTTCCTATGTTTTAAGTGGTGCAACAAAAGACAGGTGAGAGGAAGAATTTCATCTAGGAAAATGGTAACAAAGCATCTGCCCAGGCTTTGAAATGCTTGTCTCTGAATGTATATGCTCTGTATATTGTTCCAAAGTAGCTTTCGCTGTTAAAGTAGGTGACATCAGTGACACTTTATGCAATAACGTGGTATTCAACATCAGCTGACAGGCTATAATATATCAGAGTTCCTGTCCATACCCATATTTTGTTAGTTTTTTTTTTTTTACAATGCTCCTAATGAGATTGCACACAATGGCAACAATTAATTAATCTTCAAATGAAGGGACAAGCAGTGGCTCTATATATCAGCATTTTGTGGGACAAGAAACATCAGGTATAATTAAAAAAAGGGACAGTGGACAGGTGGGAACTTTAATTATTGATGAAATTCTCACTAGAAAGGAATGCCATTATAAGCTCTTTAGCAACACTATTTTACTCGATTACTGCAACTGAGGTTTTTGCCACATACCCACCCATAAGCAGATGTGCTCTGCATTTAGATAGCACAAGCTGCTGGCACAAGGCCAGCAGATTAAAATGCTTCAAGGTGTATCAGTTGTCACCACCAGACAGAAYCCAGAGGATCATTTACCACCCAGGGATAAAACAGCATCCCTTGTTCACAACGTTATGTAGGTGGGAAATGTTCTGCAAAATGACATCAGCTTTTCTGGGGGGCTATCACAGTCCAGGATTTATTTTCCTGGTATATTAGAGCAGTGTGCAGATTTTCAAATTTGTGTCACTATTTTGGTGTGGAAACAAATCTTTTCTAGTGGTTTTTCTCTGTTTGATAAAAGGAAATACTTCTTGAGACTTACTCCTTCAGATTCTCTTCTTTGTCATAGCAAGCTAGGAGCAAAAAATCCAAACACAACAGTGAATTTCCATTCAAAAGCAGCCTTGACTTAAATACTCAGCAAAAGGAATTATTTCTGCTCCACTCCAAAACTGATAGCACTGAAAATTTGGGAATGGAGGGGAAGAAAAGCCTTAGCCCGTTTGCTTGCAGTTATGAACATATGGTGCTTACAGAATGCCTCTGGATTTAAGTGTACAAAAGAAAGTTGCAAAGCTTTAATTTCTGTTTCTGTATTTAAATTTTATTCTGTTTATTCACATGTTCACATGCAATTYGAATATCAGCTGGAAAGCCAGCAAAGGGTCCCTTTACCATTTGAAATCTCTAAGGACATCACTGCAAGAGGCTGTCTATAGACCAATAGGCAGGATGTGCTGAATGCCATGTCAAAAAGCAGGGATGGCCCCTTMTAGGCCGTAATTAATGTCCATTGTAGTTAGCAGGATTTTTATGTATATTCCAACAGACAGATATGAGAATCCAAACCATACTAAAAAATGCTGAAAAACTAGGCAAGTTGCAAGCATATGGCTTTCCAGACGATTTATTTTTCTGGGTTTTTTTCTTTCTTTCTTTTTTTCTTTCTTTGCTACTTTCCTTACTTCAAATCCCAAAATTGGTGGATGAGTGATAGCATTTTGTACCTAGCACTCGATACAAATAAGAACTGAGAATGTAGTTAAGCTGGAAAAGAAAGACTGAGCTGAGATCTGAAAAGTGACCAAAAAACAATAAACACAAAGTAAGGATAAATTGAATGCACTGAGTTGGAGAAAGTCTAGCAAGACACAAGCAGGATTGATGGCAGGTGGAAGTTATTTATAATTTTTGTTAAATCATTAGTAGTCAGGTCTATTAATGAAATTCAAAGACTGGAAGAAGTTTAAACACCTCTGAGGCCAAGGAAAGATAGATGAAAAGGGCTGTGTTCTGTAACTGTATAAACAGAAAAGAAAAATTAAATTTGGCATAATGTATAATAATATTTGGCAGGCATAACCTAAGGATGTTCATTTGATGAAGGAGAGAAACCTGGGAAGTAATAATGGTGCAAGAAACTCATGGGATTAACTGTGGACAGCAAAGTATTCATCAATTTGCAATGTGTAACAKCTGCCAAAAACAGGGCAGTACATTTTTAGGCTTCATGAACAAAGACACCATATCATGGYGAAGGCAAGTAACAGTATCTCCACAGCTCCTCTGTCATCCCAGTTAGCCTGTTCTATGCCTTTTTTGTCTGCAGTTTATCAGAAAAAGAGACACTGAGAACCTGGAAAGATTTTTAAAGGGCAGTAACAGGAACGGATAGTTGGCTGCCTGGMTGGATACCCTTGGGAAGAATGTCATATTTAAAGAGATGCAAACATTTTGAAAACTGCGTATTTTTGGAGAAGGAATTAAAGTAGCTTAAAGTACACTTATTCCTTTATTTAAGTCCTCTTGCTAATCAGATTCTTTTTTTCCTCTAAACTCTTTTATTTATGTCTATTATAGAATTTTATACATAATAGAGGCTGACTAGTTTCTTTAACTACATMTAATTTAGCCATAACATATAATATATAAGAATAAAAATGAAGATGAAACACCAAATATTTCATCCATAACTGCAAGACTGTATATGAAATTATTTAATCATAAGGAAGCATAATTAAAAGTAATGATGTGGAATTGAGAGAAGGAAATTACATGTGAATACCAGGACCCAGTTCTAAAAAGCASAAGGCAACTTGTTATAAAAGAGAAGTGCTCCACTCTCAGAAGCAGGTAAAATTAAACTAAGGAAACGTTATCCAATATAATGTTAGGAATGACCTGCAATATCAGCCCTGTTATTAAGTTTTATAGCTTTTCTGATTTTCTCTCTGACTATGTAACCTCTGTTGCTATATGCCATATATCAACATTTTAAGCAGATCTTATCAGGACCTAAACTTCATTTCTTCTACTCTCTCACCCATTCATACATACTGTACATACGTTTGATGTATACATCAAAGAGAAGTTTTGCAGATAACATRGTGCAAACATACATCATGTGTTAGCTCTCATGTGTGGCTTGCACATTTATATTCTTTAAGTGGTTTCGGAGAGAAAGACATCTGCTAATTTATTTTCTCACAAGCATGTTAAAGCTTAAAAGTTACAGTTTTAAAACCTCTAGTTTATGACAAAGTATAAACACAAAAGTAGTAAGCTGTCAGGAGCATTTAGTAGCACTTTATTAACCAAAAATACCATAGTTTGAGTCTTTTCATTATTTTTATGTTATTTTCGATACAGAAAACAACAAACAAACAGTCGCTAATAATAGTTGTATACAACCCTTAAAAAGAAACCTCTGGGATCAGTCTGTTATCAATTCTATAAATTGGACATCTATTCACTTCCATGAAGATATTAGAATATCTCTAGAACTTGCCTCTGTGGGCAGGGTTAAGGCCACACAATGAGGGAGATTTTTTCCTTGCCACAACTATATTGGAGAGAAATATGAGAAAAATGAATATTTTCCATCACCAGTATCTTGATATTATGGTAATATTCTCCCATGTGGATCCTCAGATCTACATTAACACTTCAAAGCACTGTGTACCCGYTGAAGCTCTTTCTGAATCTCCCCGTCCCGTTACCACCTGCTTAACCAAGACATTTCTGGAATCCCCCTTCCTTCATCTCACTGGACTTTGTGCTGTCCTGAAGGTCTCCAGGCTGAGCAGATGTACAAGGCAGTGACCAGCTGGGTTCTGGATAACCTGCAGCACTAGCAATTATTCTAGTTATGMAAAAAAACTCAGGATAGCTTCAATGGAGAAGAATGTTTTGTTGTATTCAATACACAGATTCTAAATGCAACTTGTATCACAAAGTATTTCTATCMTTTTCTTTTTTAAGATGGATTGTGGCTGTTGTTAAGTTTAAGGAGAAAAATATAAGGAAAAAATATGATGAATTTATTTGGATATTTCTTTTGCAAACATTTCTAAAAATTCCTGTTAAATTGTGTTGCTCTACAGAGAATTATTGTTCCATATTTAGAAAGTCAGACTTTAAAACTATAAAAAGGGATTTTATTTCTGCTTCAGAAGTAAATCTCAATGTTTTGTCTACAAAGCAATGCCTGTGAATATCTCTGTAGYATAAGAGATAGATGATGTTGTTAAAATGCTATTTATTCTCTTTGTATATGCCCCACCAAAACTCTGCTCAAAAAAACCCATGAACATATCCACACAATAGGATGTATACACATATATACATAAAGCATGCACACATTATTTTRCAGATCGCCTATTTTGTGATATTTCTTGTGCCTATAGTAAGC
The DNA here is from genome assembly GCA_003342815.1 of Eudromia elegans. Taxonomy (NCBI): domain Eukaryota; kingdom Metazoa; phylum Chordata; class Aves; order Tinamiformes; family Tinamidae; genus Eudromia; species Eudromia elegans. Next base: position 2,262,706 of record PTEX01000088.1, on the reverse strand, counting down.
TTCCACTAAATGAAGTATTCTTCAATTTGCAATTGAAGAAAATCACAGCAAAGACCATTTCTTTGCTGTGATTTCATTAAATGTTCCTATATAATTTAAATCATAAGCATCATTTTTCTRGCTGTTTACTGAGTAGTCCTATGAAGCATTTGATGTGGGTTGTATGCTTTGCAAAGCTCAGGTAAAAGATATTGGCAGCATGGTGTCARGACTAAACTTTAAAAAGGCTCTCTAAAAGTAGTGCTTGGAAGGTATTCATTTGACCTTCAGTGACAGAGCTTATGCCTTGCAAATTGATTAATACAGATACAATATCAAATCATTTTTCATACAATTTTTTAATGTTTGTTAAATGCTGGAGCAGTATGTAAACAGAGTATTTGGCATTTTTATTAGGCTGCGGAACTCAGTCATTTCCTTTGCAACAACATCTCATAAACTATTTTGACAGTCTAATAAACTATAAAAAGCTGTGGTAAAAACTGGCTCTGAATGTTATAACCGTACAAAATGGAAAGAGCAAGAGAAAACATCTATCACTGAGATTATTATCACTGTTGCCATGGCAACCTGGTTGCAATGGCAATATCTCCATGGTTCTGCTGTTTGTTATCATCTTTCTTGATTTTACATCATTGAAATTGTAGTAATTACACTCTGCCTGATGAAAAATGCATGCTGTCATGGCAACTAAGTCAAATATTCTTAATCATTTCACCTCTTCAATCTAAAATGTAATTGTTTGTCAGTAAAATAGGTTATACAGAAGGCTTCTATGGACTTATGATTGCCTTAAGTGTTTTGCAAAAATTGTGCTTTTAGGCTCAAGACCCTAAGCTAAACTAATAGACCACAATGGTAAACAATGACTCATTAGAGAAAGTAATCAGTTCTTATTAATTGTAGAGTAACTGTTCTAGTGTGATAGAATAATGAAATATAAAACATTACTTGAAATCAAATGTACCAGAGAACATTGACAACGTTGCTCGAGTCTTGAGCTAAATTGTAAGTGATTCAGATTCTGTATTCATTTCATTCTAGCCCACTTGCCACTTACATCTCAAGAGCATCCAGCTAAAACTTAAAACACTTTTTTTGTTATGTTCATTGACGGCTCGCCCACCTCAGCATAAACATTTTTTAAAATAGATTCAAGGCTGAGGACTTAAAATGTCGAAGACAATCTAAGGAAAAATAATAACAAACACATCACAGTTTTGAGCATTACATTTAAATTCAAATCTCTTGTTTTTTCCCCTCTGGTAATATTTTACAGATATTGCGCATCTTTTAAAACTGAACTATAAAACAAATTTTCAAAGGGGACTCAGTCCATCCTAATAGCTGGGACAGCCATAAGGGTTCTGCAGCATAATGGGAATACATTCTTACAAGGTATTGATTGCAAGTAGCAATGATTCAAATTCATATGTCTAGTTTCCCAGGTCATGAATTTTCTCTCTCAAGAAGTATTTTCCTTTCAGAGTATCATTGAAGCTGCATAAATAAGCTATCATGATTAATTGCAGGGTCCGACTAACTGAGGATTTTTTAATTTTAATTGATCTTGTTTGTCTATTCTTGAGTGTGTCTGGTAAACTTGTTCTTCTCCTGTTGCAGCAAAATGAACTCTATTGGTAGTTAGGTATATCACCTGGGCTTACGTAAGCACTCTACTTTGTGGGTTTTTTCAACATTTTTTCTACTGTTCATGCAAGAGCAGATGGTTCTAGTTAGGTTGAGGCACAAGGTCAAAGTTTCTGTTTCAAGCGCTATTGCTTGTCCTATTGATATTTTGTATACACTGAGATTTTCTGCCATCTGGGGAATATGGAAGAACATTTCCTCAACACCCTGATTCAATTAGGAATTTGTTTTGTTTTATTTTATTTTGCGCTGGGAATAATAGTGTGCATCCATGTGCCCAGCCCAAATTGTTTCTCCTTCAATAAGTGGTGCATTTAAATACTTCAAAAGTATTAATGAACTCCTCRCAACACGTCTGTGAGAAAAGGAAGTACTGCTGATTAACTAACTGAGACACAGGGAAACAAAAAGTCTTACTCATGGCCAGGCAAGAGGTTTATGAGGTATCCTGGAAATAAACCCAGACTTTAGGCCAAGTTTTACCTATAAGATTACTCATGTTCAAAGACCAAACCATGAATTATTCACCCAAACAAAATTTGCACTGGAATCACTGTGACCTTCCCTCTTATGTGAATCTTCTCACTATTCAATGGTGACTCTCCTGTGCATGGAATTAAGGTTTAAGGAAACTATACTGAAATGACATGCCCACTGGGAATCTGATGAACCACTGGCAATTATTGCCCAGTAGGAAGCTTGATTTCTCCCACAAAATTACTCAAGTTGAGCCATAACTCAAGCTGGGTACAAAATTTGTCCTTTTGTGAGAAACATCCTGCTACTTTTAATTTAGCTGCTCCTTTCTCCAGAAGAAATTAAAAGCTACATATGTCCAATTTCCCCAAGAGGGAATCATGCTGTCAAGCCTGATTACCTAAGGGAAGAGAAACCAAATAAAAAAACAATGGGTAGCTAACCACAAAACAAAAAAGAAACTTACCCATTGTACAAATATCTGTAGCAACTTGAAATTGTCCACAAAATACAAATATCAGGCTTTAAAAAACAAACACCACAGGCTACATACTCTATGAAACCAACAGTGAAAATGGGTCTTATCCCGAAGAGCTAAAATATGGCGCAGTACTAAATTTTTGCTCCTATTAAAAGCTTACTTTCTTATGAGTCACTGGGATGAAGTCAGAGGGGAAAAAGCATAATGGTCTTTAAGTGAAATATCCTTTTTCTAGTGACCGTTCTCAAGTTTCTGTCCCAGACTTGGATAGGATTCTGTCACTCCTCCCATACTAATTTCTATATCAAATTTCTCAGTAGAATTCTCCTGCATGTTTATCACTAAAACTGAGGTCCATTAAGTTATGAATGTTGCTCTTCTATTTTCAGCAAGGCTAGCGCCTTCCCATTTTTCAATCTCATCTGGGGTTTTCACATGCTTCTGAACAAACATTGACTTTAATGGGCTTTGTGTCAGGCCATAAAACTCTTCTGTTCTAAATTTCCTTTAACTAGACACAAGTTCAAAATGCTACTGCCTGCAACTTGCACGTTAACTATCCTGCCTGCTGTCCTTTGGTCCCCTCAGATTACTCATCCCTGTAGCTGCACCTTCAGCTGGAGCCTCCACTGAGATTGCTCCTGCCTAAACTCTGCCACTTCTTCCATTAGTGACATCCAGACTGTGACCAAGTTGTGCTGTGTTTACCCATTTGCACCTCAGCCTGAACAAGGTCTCGTGGAAACAAGCACTGTTTCTGATGAACAGCTCTTGATACAGAGCAATTCTGTCCATTTCGATACCGCTCTTCTGCTTATATGCTAGTGCACACCTTGCAGAAATGAAATTCTATCCTAGATACTACAAACTCTAAACCTTCAATTTATGAATTAGAAGGGGCCTGAGAAACGCAATATTGAAGTAGGAGTTGTTTCTTAAAATTTGCTCCTCTTTGTGCAAGCCTCAGATCTCACTGACAATGGGAAGTATAAACTTCCACTAGTAAATAATATAACAAATTCCAGGTGAGCATGAAATCACTGCTCGCAGTAATATTGCCAAAGGGAATTAAATTAATTAATTGATTAATTAATGCTTCATATCTGCATTCTTTCTCCTCCTCTGTTATTATATATAATCCTAGTCAGTGTGTCGTGACTATTTATAAAAAGATGTGGTCTTCCCACGGAGGAACTTACAGCAGCATTTCAAGCTTGACCTGTGTTGGGTGCGTGCACAACACAGAAGGGTTAAGCAGCAGTCATGGCTCTGTGCCGCAGACCCTATATTACTAACAGATAATGGATTTTTGTTAGCTGACAAGGGAGAGGCTTGTACAGTGGCAACAAAAAAGGTCAAATTTTCCCATCAAGTGCAGAAAAAGTAATAGCTATGAAATCCTGGTCGGTTCGAAATTTCAGTATGATTTTTTGATATGGGGAAATGTCTGTGAAGTCTAATGTGCATAATAGTACAGATACACTACATAGCTAAACATTAAGGTTTTCTCATAGGTAAGTTATCTGTTAGGATTATTGCTATAAGTACACAGGCAGATTTTCTTTGCTCTAAATAGCACCTTCAGTGTAAAACTGTTAAGCAATAAATGTTGTCACCTGCTTTCCAGGAGACATAGGGTAAGTTTTCCTTTTGCAATGAACACTACTGTTATGAAGCAGAAGCACCTTGGCTTTTCATTTTCCATCCCATCTTAGAGTGGCACGTGTCATTTGAAAAGGATCTAATGCCTAGCAGATACTTTCACAGAATGAAAAGGCTTTATCAGAATATGCTTTGTGATTTCTTGAGATATTTTCCATCGACAGAGTAACATAAGTGCTCAAGCTAAGATAAGTAAAAATCTACTGAATGAGGGCACATAGCAAGAAACAAGAGGAGAAACGAAGAAACCAAATATGGTTTGGAAATGTCTCTGTATTTCTGGTATTTATGGAACCAGACAGATTCTGTAAAACGATCTCCTTCAATGTATTGATAGATGAATTTTTCTGCTCCTACTTTTCTCTAGCAATTTCACTAAATATTACTGTTGCTTTCATTGTTTCTGATTCTTTGTTTTTTTAATTTTTATTTGTACTCAGAAACTATAAAACAAATGCAGAAGTAGTTAAATTCTATGCCACAGAATTTCTTTGTGGTTACTAAGGAATAGCTCAGGCATCTGRTAAGATCTGTCCTTTAAGAATAAATATTACTAAAAGATTCAGACAGCCAGTTTGAGAAGTACTTTCAAAAATCAGATAAAAAATCTCTTCTTTGTGATTCTAAAGAGCAATATTAAACATTTCCCAAAATCCTTAAGGCAGAAATACTATTAATATGTATAAGTATGAGAAAGACCTTACATGCCACCTTTGTCTTGATAGGTCTTTCATTTCATAATGAGACATGAGACGTGAATTTCTACTCTTTGTTTTAAAACTTTCCCACAGCAGCCTTAAGGCTGGGACTAATAATTCTTTTAATAAAGGTGAACTCTCTAGTAGGGATCCAGAACACAAAGTTAGTGAAAGGTGCCTGGAGACATCCATCAATTCTTATTTCATCAGATAATATAATATAATCTTATTATGAGAACCTCCAAACCAGCCCAGTGATGTGGGGTCACAACTAAAGTTTCACCGAGGTGGGGAGGCCAATTTGCTGTGTTGGGACTGGTGTGGGAAAAGACCGGCTAATGCTGTGTATTTTGCACTGCAATAGCAGTGAATCAGGTCAGTAACACTCATCTCTGCAGAGAAGCTACAGTTGGCAACCAGCACCCTGGCAAAAAATAACATTATATATCTCAATTGCAGGCTAAAGTGCAGTTCACATTCGATCACAGCATCAAGTGAAGGTACTTTGGGATAATTTAATTAGATCCACCTTATAACAGATAAGAGGACAGCAGAAAATCTTAAGCAGTGAGGCTGAAACTACTGTTCACCAAATATTCAGATTATTCCAGCATTTACCTCCTGTGTGCTTGAACTGATCACACAGGCTGCCTGTTGAGCCTTGCTGGAATTTTAGAAAATGGCTGGAGCGACTTGCACAATTCAAAGTAGTGGTGGTCCTTCAAGAATAGGAAAGATTAGGGAGGTATGGGTTGTGGCTTTTGCTTAGCATCATATGAACTTGTTCTTGGGTTCAGAGGTAAGTTCCAGTCTTGTGCTGTTTGTAGAGCTGCTTTTCAGAAAGTAAGAATTTATTTAAAAAAAAAAAAAAAAAAAAAAGTGGGTTAGGATATTAAAAAAATATGCCCCAACGTAGGTTTCTAAGTCTATCTTTTTGCATTATTTCCCCTCTGAGTGTCTGGGATAACTACATCAGGCCCTGAGTTTCCTTTAGGGTGGGAGTAAAGAACAATCAGAGTATTTCTACAGCTCTAGCTGGATGACTTTTCACTTTCAACAGAGTAGTCCTCAGTAGTCCAGTGTGTACCCATTTCCAGAACGATGAACTTCGCAAAACTAAGCTGAGGGGGAAAAAAGAAAATGGAAAGAATGAAATCTTCCAGTATTTGCAGTTTTATGTAAGTTGTTTGCATCCTCCTTTGGGTCTTCTGAGGTTTTTATTGTGGGAGGTACAATGGTCCATGGGCTTCTTTAATGACCCAGAATTTAGCAATGCRCTTAGCATACTAGCAGTGATATATGGAGAGGTAACATACTTTAGGGCTCTCTTCAACATTTAGTCTTCTCAAAGGTAATAATAAGACCCTGACAGTGGGTAGTTTCAAATTACTTTTTCTTTCTAATTGGCAATTAGGTCTAATTAACTTTTAGTTAATATTCAATGATTTCCTTTAACAAATGGAACCCTGATGAGATCACATCTGTTAAGACCACTTGGTTGGTGCCTCCATTTTCTGCATAATTCTATAGTTTATAATGATTTCAGCTTCAGATTAAAAGAAGAGCATGCATCATCTGGAATGAAAGTATGCCTTTATCTAAGGTTAGCATGAGTCCAGAAAAACAAAACAGTTCTCTGGAAAATCTCCAAGGTTCAGGACACAAAACTTGTAGGTGTCAAGCTGGAAATTTCAGTATGCAGGAAGTATTTTTGGTATTAGCTGGATTTTTGTTTGGAAATAATTTATAGTATTGCTCTGACTCTCCGGTCCAACTGATATAAAGGGTCATATCTTCGAATACAGGTGAACAAAATGGGGATATATGATCATTCTAGACAAGCTGAGATGCTGGCCTAGTGTATACATGGCAAATATACTTTGCTGATGGATCTTTGTAGTTAATGCTAAAACTTTCTTTGGTCTCCCAGGATGAGGAAACAGAAGCAGCAGATCACATTGTAGGAATCAGACAAGAGCAAGCAAACAAGTATACTTAAGTCTTTTAGGAACTCAGCTGCAAAATGTTGTCCGTACATGGACAGTCCAGCTAACAAAAACAGAGCTGTTTGTACGAGCAGAGAGCACGTGCCTAAGGTTTGCAGGACAGTCATTAGGCACATTTTGTTCCATTAGTTTTCCAGGCACTGATTCTATTGAATATTTAGTTTGTTTATTGCTATTTTTGCTTCTCACATTGTACTAATCTGTGTCATGGATGGATTTTTTGCTACTTATCCTATTTTTCTTCTGTTCCTGTCCCACTTTGAGTGTTTTTATGCAATCTCTTAGCAAAATAACATATATGTAAATATTCTGGCACTGTCTCTATTTTAATTCTACTGATTAGGAAAACTTCTCAAACTTGCTTTTTCATCAGTTCATTATTTAATAACTATGCAGACATAGTTCATTTTATGCAGATTAAAGGATGTTCTTGCCAGCACAGTAATTCTTCTCTGCTTGAAGAGAATTCTTATGGTAGAAGCCACAAAATTTAATTTTGGTTTTTATTTTATTTTATTTGTGAATCAGATTCTATTTACTTCACAGAAGACAAAATTTTTAAACTCTGGTTGAAGAAAACAAGTCAAACCAAACAAATAAACAAAACCCACAGCACAATATTTTTATTGGCAAAGGTGGTGTTAAAGTTCATGTAAAAAGCAAAATTTGCAGTGGAACAAAGATACATAGAGTAGCTAGATGGAAACAGCAGAAGTCATTATTCTTTATATAAACACTATATATCATTAAAGTTTCTTTTGGATTAAAAAATAGATCCTCTAAGCACCTTTGCTACTTCATTTCTACAAATTGGTTTTTTTTCCCTGCCTTTTGAATTGATCTTTTAATCTTAAATCTCATGTTTAAATTAAAAAAAGAAAAAAAAAAAGATTTTGCTTAAAATCAGCAGAGATTTTTACTGTTTCCACCCGTATTTCACTCCCAAACCCAGATGCCAAACTTCCTATTTTACTTGGACAGGATAGGCCTGGTTCCAGTCTCAGGCGCAATGGTTGCTGTTGATGTGACCGCAGTGATATGGCAGGACTGTGTCTATCTGCCACGGCGTGCAAGGAATGGGAGACGCTCCGCCTGCTGCCAGATTGCTCTGCAACATAATCTCATTAACTTCCAGGAGTCCAGGAAGACTTAGTTAGGTGGAAACCTTCCAAAAAAAACCCCACAAGTGCTTAGGAAAAGAGTAGCTCTGTGATGTTGTGGGTTATATTTTCTCCAGAAAAATGCTTGAATTCATGTTTTAATATTTAAAGATATTGTGCAGGTTCTGTATTTCATTCTTAAAAATGACATCTTAGTATTTTAGGAAAATTTAGAGTAGTCCTTCTCATGAAAGTAGGGTTGTTAATTAGTTCTAATGCTCTGCCCAGAATCAGCTTTTGTTAATTATATATGCCTAGGTTAAATATTAATGGTTAGCAGTTATAAAGAGCTTTGCATTTTTTTAAGTACTGAGCAAACATAAACTAATTATATGTCACAATATCCTGTCTAATTAGGTAACTGTAATTTCCCCACAAGATACATTATTTTTCACTTCCTGTCACTGAACTACTGTGCAGTATTGCTTTACATTACTAAATGGTTTCTTTCCACTCCAGGAGTGATTGAAGTAGGGGGAAAAAATTACATGAAAGCTGCCTGGGAAATTTCATTCTCTCACTGGAAAGTTCCAGCTTACTAAGCCTGCAATTGTTTGAAGGAAAGAGTCATTTTTGCTGAAGGACCTGAATAGAGAACAAGAGAAAAAGAGTTTTCCTTATACAATGCAGAAATGTTGCATGTGGTGCTTTCAATAAAAAAGATTTTGGGAACACATTTTTGCTTCAAAATTTTAGTTGCTGTGTACTAAATAAAAGAAAAACACCTTGTATGCCCTTTTTTGCAGGAGCCTTTTGAAACTTTTCATACTCCTGGCTTGTGGTCTAATCTTAAAGATGTTCTCCAATACCGGGATACATTTGTAACTTGTCATATGTGTGCCATTAACAGATGCTTTGCATACCCTCCTCAACTAAGTATCTACTGTCTGTGATCTTAATATTATCAAAACAGTATTTCTCATATCTACTTATCTATGTCTATTTTTTAATATCAGCCATTCTTAACATTTCTAAAGATATCAGTTCTGGGATCAATTTGGAACAGAAAAATCAAATCTGTACCTTGAAAATTCAGATGAAAGCATGAAATGGAGAACATCTTCAGAATAGAATACTTTAAACAGTATCCATTTCAGCTTAGCTTTATTGGGAATGGTTCTTGATATGGATTTTGCTACATTTGCTTTTTTTCTCCCGTGTGTCTCATCAGTGCTAAGTCAGGTCTGGAGGAAATCTGAAGTCAATGCATTTGCCAAATGGTAAATTACTGTGGAAATGTTACACCAATGCACCAACCTTGTGTGAGCTTTTTGTGACTTAAACACAGATTTTGGAAACAGCATTTCTAAGTTTTATGTAGGATGAGCCCTGAATCTTAAGCGGTATCTGTGATGTACCTTGCCACTGACTGTATTGGGGGAGAACACTCAAACACTGCAAGCTCAGTAATAAGCTCAGTAAGCCATATAACCTTGAAGGAACATTTCTACTTCTGTTTTCAATGCTCTCACATCTGCCAGATCCAGGATTTCTTAAGATATTGCTAAGGCTGTACGATTTGCTTTTACTGTTTGAACAGGAAACATCTTGAGTCAGGAACTTGCACCACAAGTGCAAGTGGTGCACCACAAGTGGTCCAAGTGGTGCATGCCCTGGTATCCTAGATACCAAGACATGAGAAGTCCTTTATCCAGCATCAGCAGAATGGGCAGCCGTTCATATATATACACATATGTGTGTGTGTATATATATATGTATATGTATGTATATATAATCTACATATTATATTATATATTTATATATTACAGAGAATGAGTAATACTTAAATAACTCATCTGAGACTTTTACAAATGTTGTTCAAATTGGAGACGATGTGAGTGCAAGCCATTCCTGAAAATAAAGCCACTTATTTAGATACTTAAGAGGGACTGAACTACAGTGGCGACTCTGGCCATAAATCACTTAGACATTTTGACCACACTACCAACAAGGCTCATTTTCATTTTCCATTTCTGGTAATTCTGGCCATGCAGTTAAATTATCTTTTCTACTCTTTCTGAAAAAAGACTGTTTCTTCCCTTCTGTAGATTGGTGTGAAACATCAGGTGTGAAATAAAAAGCAAAAGGACAAGATCCGTCTGCCAATTCTGTGCTCTGCACAGGAGCAGTTTCAGGAAATGGAGAAGCATGAACATCTGAAGAAATGTTCATTTTAATGGAAAAAAATAAAGGAATAAGAATATCCCAAACTCAATGTTTTAGAGAAGCTATCTGGGCTAACTATGCTAATTTATCTGATGTCTGTCTGTCTCATTTAGGTATCTTAGGGACATTAAGAATCCTGTATTTCTTTTCTAGGAGCACTCCCTGTTGCTCTTTGATCGCCCAGGTCCTCCTCCTTTCTCACTCAGGCCCCTGTCTGGATCGTGCACGTGCTCACAAAGCTGCTATCTCATTCATGAGCAGAGATTTTCCCAAGGTTGTGGCCAAGCACAGCTGCAATGCAAACACTCATGCTAATGTTCCCACAGCTCTAGAAATACAGTATCACAGCTCATGGAATTTAATAGAGTGCTATATGCACAGTTCCTGTGTCACTGGTGTTATTATACGTGTGTTGGAAACCCCACCTGAGCGGTACCGATTGCTTCAGTGTCCTTTGCTCAGGGCTGACTCCTTGGAAGCCATGTGGAGCGGGATTTTTCAAATGCACATGCCATAGGCCTAGCTCTGCTCAAATTCAAATCAGAGAGAATTTTATCATTAATTTCTATGGAACTTGAAGTAGGTCAGCACCAAGTGCTGCAGAAGATCCAGTCCTTTACGCTTGTTAAAAGAATGATTACAGGGGGATTCCAGGCAATAGAAGCTTTTGTTGTACTGGAAACTAATGACTGGGTATTGTGAAAGAAACAGTAACTCAGCAATAAACCTCAATAGGAGGATCTTGGCTGCAGCCACACATCTGCAAATGCTGAAATGGGTTCCTCAACTGACATGGAGCTTCCCAGAATATATCTATATTAGTACTATCACTGTCCTGTTGCAGGATCAAGATCTGAAGGACTTTGTAAGAACGAGCTTAGTCTCATTCTTTTTTTTTCTTTTTCCAACTCCTATATTTCCATTACACACTTTATCTGCAGCAGAAGCAATCCAAAGTAAGGAAGAAAGCACTTTTAGATCTCCACTAAGTATGCAACATTTATAATAACATGAAGCATCAGTGGGTTTTGTATCTCAGAAATGCCTTTGGGGATTGTAGGCTTTTTGGAAGTAATTCAGAACCCCATATAGCCATGATTCCAGAGGACTTCCAGAGTACAAAGTGAGGACAAAATAGATTTAAAACACTATTGCTCCATTTGCTAGTCTCTTTTGAAAGCAAGGTAATATAGAATTTCTTAAAACTGATTAAAGAGTTACTTCTCGTGTCCAGTTATCTGGAGAAGTATATAAAAATAACCTTAATATAGGTAAGAAACAGCACTTCACATTGCATGCAGAGTTAAATGATTACACAAAATCAAGGTCAATAGTGAACTGATACTCTGCTTCAGGTGAGACTAAATGTGAAATGATTAGTTATATGTAGATAGAAATATATAAGGAGTCCAAAGAAGAAAGTATTGATATACATCAAGATATGCCTACTCTACAGATCTTAAACTAAGACCATGGTATCCATGTTATGTAAAGTACATAAGTAATTTTGCCTGAGAATTCTTTTATTATTTCAATTCTCTTTCCCAAGTTCTTGGGATAATTTTTTTTATGGTATTTCTTTCTTATTCCAACACTGCAGTGTGGTTTATTTGTTTCTCTCCTTTTGTCTCCCTTTTGCCCTTTTGTGGACTAGTCTGTTGAGCTTTTTTAGCCTTCACTGAGATAGTAAACCAAGAAGCTTAGAGATAGTCCATGCAGTCTCTGCATGAAAACTGGAAGTCTCAAGACATAGAAAATCCTCTAAAGTTAAATTTTCCCCCTGATAACCATTTGCTAATCTAGACCTCAGGTTACTTAGGGCTCCAGTGGGCACCTTCTCCGCTATAGGGTGTTTTGGGGCAAATCTTGTCAGTAGTCTAAAACCATGACTTAGCTTGCAGGAACAAGGGGTTTGGTCAGTCTGTTCCAGAGCTGGAAGCCTGGAATGTCTGTCCTTAATAGAGATAATATGCATTTTGTGGGGTAACATGCCGGGCTGTCTCATATGCTGGGGTGGGGGGTGGGATGGGGAGGTGACCTAGCAGCCATGCATTTAGCCCTTAGCTCAGCCTTGGGCTGTTCCAACCTAAATGGGCTAACACAGGAAAACCTGAAAGTCATTAGAGCTCCGCATTGCCTTTCCTCTCAGTGAAATAGATGGTGGTTGAAGGTTTGTATGTGACCCTAAAATATAAATCAATGTTACGCTCTTAGATTTACCTTGACAACAGAAAGCAAGCAGGCTATCATTATTCCAGCACTGAATATTTTGATTTTCGTAAATTATAAATATTACTTTTTCCTCTCCACCTTCAGTCTTAAGAATGTGGTTTCACATTTCATTTAATGCTAAATGGTTCATTACATAGAGTAGCAACTTAGTTCTCTTATTATGGTGTTATCTTTCACTTTGTCAAAATATGTCTACTTGATAAGAAATCTGACAGAAGTTGCTTATGATGGGATCACTAACAGCCATCAGTTTCTCTCTAGCAAATGAAACTGTAACCATGGAAACGGCCTTTTTTTGCCAGAATGAAAATGAGACAGCACTCTGCTGCAGCCATTAGTAGAATACACAAATGTCCCTCAAGGCAAACATCTAAAGCAAATGGACTGCAAAGTAAGGAGCACTAATTTCTATTTATTTAGGATTTGTAAACCTAGCAGAGCAAGATATTAACAAAGGAACAAACAAAAGGAGGATAAAAAAAGATGTTTGTATTTTTCTTTCCATTTGCAAAACTCCTTATTTTAAATAAAATACATATTCTGAACAATACACTTAAATAATAGAATAGATTGATGGTGTCTGTCCTATATAGGAAAAAAAGAAACATTATGAGCAGAAAGGGTTTATTTTTAATTTTTGAAAACATGTATTTTAGTGCAAGACTACTAAATATATAGAGTGTGATACTTTTTATTTTTACACACTTTAATTTTCAAAAAGAGCTGTTCATTTTGATAACATACACTGGGCAGATAATAAGTCTATTCTAACCACTATCAGCAATCGGCCACAGGCTGTCAAAGACCTTTCAAGTGTCAGACTCTTCTTACTGTCCTCTTTATTCAGTCCTACACTCTTCTCACCACAAACTACTTATTGAATGCATTGAATCCTTTGACAGACTTGGATTAGGTGAGGGGGTCTTAAACTGTCTGTGATGTAGATCAGTTAGATACATCTTAACTTGTTTGCCTTCTTTCACTTCCAAATCAGAAACCTCAGTTACTTTGGGAGCAGCAGTCTGGCCTCCACTCTATTTCTAGCTCATTGAATAAGCTAAGAATAAAATTGGTCACTGGGATAATTAGTTTGTTAACCAAAACTGTTTAGATATTTAATTCATAGCGAGCGATGGATTGGAATCATAATGCCAATTACTTACAGATACCTTGGGGTGCTTCAAATACCTGTGTGCCTGTAAATATGACAAAGTGACATGCTGTGACAGCCACTTGCAGAAAGCTGTTTCCTGTAGTGTGATTAGGAACACCTACCGTTGTTCTGATATGCTTCACATAGGTCAGGGTTAAAACATACTTACAGAAGTTGCCTATTGCCAGCTTATTCACTGTATCCATTTAAAAATAATAGAGAATGGATAATAATAAAGTAGAAATACTTGTCTGAGAAGGATCTAAAGGCGGAGTGTCTGAGCTTTTATAAATTTCTACTCCTTGACCTATTTGGCTGTGTAAGTGTTAACCATGTCACAGATGAATCATAAAAGAAGTGAGTAATTAAAATGGCATGACAAAGACCGCTGCCTGTCTGGAAAGTTACTTGGTTTTCCTTTCTGCAAAATGCCTCTAAAATATTCCCACTCAAGTCAAAGCACATCTTAAAAGGAACTTTAAAAAAGGGAGAGTTTTCTTGAATCTTGTTTTTGCTTGATAGTGTCTTTTAATTGTCCTAAGCATATGTTCAGCCATATGTGTGTGTATATATGTAAACTCATACACACACAAACATAAAATAACAATTGTAGATTAACATTGCAGGTAAGATTGCAGAAAGCTTTTTCAGACTCAATTAGATGATACCTTCCTGAGTAGATGTACGTTTGCAAAAAAAAAAAAAAAAACCCACAAGTAAGTAAACAAATCTTGATATACTGGAAAACTGCAAGAAAAAAAATGACTATTTTCTACCTTCTGTTACTTCATCAACCCTTTAAGGTAAAGAACATAAACCTGGACATAGCACTATTTAAGTGCCGTGCTTACACAGGCTAGTATACATACTATTTAATTAAAATTGGCATTTTTTCCAAGCAAACCTGGTATGCTATCGGCTACTGGAAGCTGACAGCTGGAGTTACAATTCTCTTTAGTCCAGACATCAGAAATGGCTTCAGCTGAATACATACTAACCTAGTCTAAAACTCCATCTCTACAGAATCAAAAAAAGATCAGCTAGCTGTAGAAAGACCTAGTGCCAGAATATATTCAGTGTGAAAGGACAAAAAATAATGATGTTCAATGGCCACATTATCACTACTGGCACGACATTTTTAAATCTAGTTAGCACCTGTGTCTGTGTAGTTTTAGGGTACATCTTTTTATTGTTTTTGTTATTTTCAAGCAGCCCATGATTTATAATTTCCCTATAGAATTGTACCACCGATTATACAAAAAAAAACCCCAGAAATGTATGCAAATACTATTAAAGTAAACATTTAAAAGACTAAATGTGGTTTTGGAAATGCTTATTTTTCCATTATCTTACAGGGTACTGACAGCCAGCTCTAGGTAGTGCCTAAAACCAGGCAGAAGTAGGCTAAGTTGTCTTATATCCAAACAAGAACAGATCAGACATTTCAAATCAATCTCAAAATGTACTTACAGCTTATTTTGTCATATCAGMAGTATCACTATTGATATTGTTACTGTGTTGCTCCATCTATAGAAATATAGGGGAAAAAAAAGAAGAAAATAAGATAAAATCAGATTAGCTAGCAGGGAGAAGAAGAGAGTAGGGTTGTTTTTAACTGTGCTAGAGGTTTTATTTCGCCTTCAAATGTAGCTCTCAAGTAATGCTGTGTACCTGCAGAGACTGCAGTTTTTTGTAAGGTTGGACTTGTTGCATTCTCAGTCCAGACCTGGCTCTGTGATACAGAGCTGTCGATGGCATGGGCCATCCATTCCTCCTGTGGCCACTGCTCACCACAGGGTAGGTCAAAACAGGAGTTTCTGCCACAGCAATTTCAGTTTTGCCTGTCATCATTAATACAACAGCAGGTTCTGTTCTTCATAAAGTGAATGGTATGACTTGAAATATAATTTAGGAAAGCTTCTGGTTTATTTTTTTCAGCAGCTTACTCTGTACTGGATTTCACGGAACAATTTTGCTATATTAACACCACTGAATATCATGATAGTACCGAGGGCCATGTGTATACTGCACTGCTAGATGCAGCTATATTAAAAAAAAAAGCTTTATATGTATTCAGTGGCCTCTGGTAACTTCAGTGATTTCTATCCAAAAAGCTTGGCGTTTCTGTATGAGGAAACAGAAATGTGTTGTTACTGTTATAGAGATGAGTTAATTTAAAACAAAAGGAATCCTGTCTCACAGAGGAGTGATGAGAAAAATTCTAGGTACTATGTCTTCTTTTGTTTTCAGAAATGAATTCAGAAATCAATTTGACTATTTCCATCACTCCTGGTGGAGATCTTAGTGATGTCTGTTAATGTTGACTGTTTAATTCTTATAATTTGTTAAGAAAGAAAATCCTATTTCATAAGGTATGAAAACTCTTTAAAAATAAGAATGCTAATGTGTGTTTGGAAGCGCAGACGAAGCAGAGGGTCTGCTACTTGGTTTAAGAAAATATTATTTTAGAATTCTACTTGCAGTTCCTATCAGTGCAGTTCCTTGGGAGCATGTTCACACTGACTAACTCAACCTAACTTAAGTCTCTTGAATTTCTTACATAATATCGTCAACAGCCTCCAACATTTGTGCCTTTCAGAGAACTCACTTCTGCAGCAGAGGGGCAGATTCTTCTGCTGCCCCTCCTTGGGATTCAAATTTGATTTCAATTTTTATATTTGCAGATAATACTCTGGCCAACTACACATGCAAATATCTGTTTCATTTGAACCATTAATCTTGGGACTAGCCATTGAAATCTCTCATGTTTATTCATTACCATGCTGTAAGTACTTCAGTGAGTGTAAGACAGAGCTGCCGCCTCGCTCCTTTTGTGCTTTGCTGTGTGTTTCGGCACCTGCTGGTGTTTTAGGAGCTCTGCACTCCCTCGTCAGCACCTGCATGCCCACAGCGTCTCAGTCTTGCAGAGCTCTCTCCGTTTGGCACTGCTGCCCCAGGCAATGCTTTTCCTGAAACTGGCTTAACATATGGTGGGCATCATGAAACTGATAAATGTCTTACATGGTTTCCTCAACAACTGCTAGCATCCCCAGTTATCAAATAAAGTATCCATTGATAAGCAAGAGGGATCTATCTAAAGAACATGGAAGGCCGGATTGGTCACTAAAATCTGGTAGCACCTAACTGGCTGCTCTAGCACACACATTGTACCAGTATACTTTCTGGCATAAAATGAATCCAGTTCCAAAACATCAGGATAAATTACAGACAAACCTGATGTTACAATCGCTACAATGAATGAATCCCAGTCTAAAACCTTTTACATACCAAACATATACATGCACAAAAAAAAAAGAATGTGAAGAATGTGACCACAGGGAAAATGTAATTCTGAAGATCTCTCAGTCCAAGAGATCCCAGCCTCTCCTGATTGATGTGTAACACATTTCTTAGGCTCACAGTCTGTACACCTGTGATCAGGATAATCCTTGCTTTGTTTCAAATAAACCTCTGTTCTCCTGGGCAGAGCTTCCTACAGCTGTGCAATAGCTGTTTCCTAGAAACCCTGGCAAGAAGCAGCACAGTAACAGGGGTCACCTCCAGCCATGAACTTTATGAATTGTTTAGTGGCACATTAAAGGGCAGCATCAAGTTCACTTATAAGCTTTGAAATGATCTTATTTCAAACCTGTGCAGCTGGATGATTCCCTGTGCGTTAGATTCTCTTGGTCAAGATTTAACCCATTGTCTCTTGCTGCTCCCCACTCTGCAAAGGTTTCTGGACACAGTATTTTATACTTCACAACAATTTCAAAAGTTTAACAGGAAAGCCAAGCTGGGAAATCTGGAAAATGCTTAGGATGCAGAAATATTGCTAATTTGCAAGGATACTTCTCAGTTTCTTCATCACCAGGCCCAAGTGACCAGTTCCCGTCAGAATTAATTCAGAATGCAAAACCTGCCCATCCATTTGCTTCCAGTCAACACAGTGAAACATGTGATGCTCCAGGCAGAACTGCAGCAATTGCAAGGCTGTTCATTTCTCTAGTGCTCACAATAAATTGGAGAATAACAAGAGATTTACCTAGTTCAGTGACTCGCAGATACAGCTAAATCTTGTGGGGTTGTTGCTTTGCTGATATCTTTCAATCTGGATTCTAAAAAGAAATTAAGTCTTGCTGTCCCAGTATTCAGGCTTTCAACACCACTACCTGGTCACCTAGTAAATGTTTGATGCATCTGTGAGCAAACTCAAAATTCAAGCTTCATCTGATGAAGCCCCAGGCAAGTATCAGCCTGGTGGCTCACAGAGCAAATTCAGTCCAGCTTCTGCGTGACTCCTAAAACACAACGCTAACCTATTTGGGAGGATGTGGAACAGGACAACCAAAACTGCAGCTAGAAGAATATTTGCTACCTAGAAATGGCTCAGGAAAAAAAAAAATCAAAAAATCCTTTTTTTTTTTTTTTAATCGTATGCTCTGGTTGTCTCTTGAGACAGAAGTTCTGTCCATGGTCAAACTGCATTAACATTAACAGAACTGTAACATAGACGATGGGAGCTTAAATACTCAGCTGCATTTAATGGAGCTGAAAAGGCTCTTAAGCCTATTGGGGTGATCTTATAACAGTGCTACAGCAGAGTTACGTGAATAACTGAGTTTTGGGATCAGAGGCCAAATGGATAAAGGATAGTTAATTTGAAAAAATAATTTGAACATTTTTAACCTTCACAAAGAAATTATGTTCAGAATCAATTTCTCTTCAGATTGACCAAAATATTTAGTTTTCAAGGGATTATCCTTAAAAAATGTTAAATTTCTAAATGAAAACTTGTTTTGAAATAAAAAAATCAAAACATTTCACTTTGAAAATGTCAGCGTGAAGTGTTTTGACTTTAAAAAATGTTTTTTACTGAAAAAGGATAAATTATGCATGAATTTATGAATTGTTTCATCATCTGAAACATGCACTCTTAGTTTTTTAAAAAAGAGTTACAGTTCTTCCACAGTTTTTCTTTTCCACATTTCTCATCTAAGTAAGCAAGTTTTTCTTCTCTAGYTTTTTTTTTTGTCTTTTAATTTGTTTGACATTTAACATATATAGCTACCATAAATCTTAAGAGACTCGAGCCATATGGTTGTGTAAAGGGTAGATCTGGCTTCACTGGAAAGCATTACCTCTGTTCACAGACCCTTAAACACACATAGGCACAAACACACCCAGAGATGGACAATTCCTACTCTCAGTTATTACAGATTAGAGCTGAATAACAAGGCTAAATCCAGTTCAGTTACTTCAGAGTCAAAATGATAAAAGGCTTAGACTGCCCTGTTAATGGTTATTGAGAGAGTTGAGATAAATCATGTTGTGACCTGTTGGGCACTCAACAGCTACATGATTTTTGTAATGGTTATTGAGATGTTTTTTGTTCTATATTTTTAAAATAAAACCTCCAAGACAGAAATGAAATAAGGTCATAACATTACGACTGATTCAAGCAGAGGTTTTGATAACTAGAGATATACATAATGAGTCAATTTTAGATTTTAAGCTAAAATACAATAGAGACTGGTAAATATAAAAAAAAAATTATTAAGCTTGAATCTGCTATTTCATCTAATTTTTCACAATTTAACTGATTTATATTTAGGTAAGATCAAATTCTGGAAGAAATAGTTTCTGATTAAATCATATCTGTTATGTAGTATCTATTGGGGATTCAATACAATTGCTGCTAACTCTTGATATTTGGCCAAAAAGTAGTCATCATCCCACGGATGAGTGATAACCAAATACTCTCCTTCATGCCTGTACAAAATGTAAATATATAGAGTATAAAATAATTCTCTTTTGGTTATAAGAAATACCAATTTTTTCTTTTTAACCCTTTTCAGTCCTTCATATTTACCATTCTTTCCTATCAATTTTCACTATTTTCGAACTCGCATTAGATTTACGTCAAATATTGGGTAGGGTTATCCTCGAAAGCGGTTCTGAATTATAGGGAAATATTCTATCCTTTAATACTATCCATTAGAGAGAGGAAAATAGAACTAATAATACACTGTTTATTTATATTCAAAGTGAATTACATCTCTGCAGCTAATGTTATGTCTCAGTAGGGACTAGTAGAAAGATTTGATTTTATTTCAATCATAATTGCTAAGAAATAGCTACTAAATAGCAGAATATAAATATTTTACCTTATAAAGGCTTTGGGCCATAGTGTCTGCTACAGTAAATGGCTATAAGTCAATGAGGTGCATCAGTACTCTTTCCGTTGTTTACATGAACAGAAAATTTTGGTTTCATAAATATTCTTACAGGATCCAGAAGAAATGGTCACCTATCGCATGGAAAAGTCTTTTCAACACATGCTACAGTTTTACATGGAAGAATGCTTCTACTGAAGCCATTTTTCCTGGCTATTTTAAAATCTCTCTGGAACAACTGCAAAGGGCATCCTGGTAACTTGCTTTTATGAGCTCTGCCTCAAAGACAAAAACTTCTCAGAGTATATTCCGGACCACACCAAATCCATGATATTCTTCCCTTGAGTGTGAGCATTTTCTCCTGAGTATGAACATAGGGCTGACCAGTAACCTGCAGCGCAAGATTTCACTTGCCAGGAAATAGGGTGGAAGCAGCAATAGCCAAACTGGTTTTCTTGGTTTAAACTCCTCACAGGACCTGCAGATGGTCTAGATTTCTAGGCACAGACTTAGAAGGTCTGAAAGACATTGGTGGAGTCAGACATGTGTCAACATAGCTTATAATAGAGAGGATATGAGTGGCGGTTTAATTTGGCATCTTTTTGCCCTTCATCAGTACACAAGCCTGTTTCAGACATCAGCATTACTTTCAGATTAGTCAGACTCTGAAGTACAGCTATGTTAGATAAAGCACAAGAAAATAAGTAGTGGGTTTTTATCAGATGCTGGTACCATTTAGGTAATCAAAAATGTGTAAGTTTGCTGCTCCTCAAGAAAGCTCACATTCCTTATGTTAYCGCATTGAAAGTATTTCTTTTTGCTTTGCTTACATTCCCATTTACCTTTCTCTCAGTATGTTTGGTTTTATTTTCCAGTAAATATTTCACAAACATGAAGATATTTCTGAATTATTCCCTGTTTCTATCAACAGAAACGCTAAATATAGTCTGCAGCACTGGCTGCCTTCATTAATATGATTTCAAAACAACAAACATGATGCTCAGTGCATACTTTATTTCTGTTAGGAGACATCACATTTCTAATTAAACTCAAATCATAGCTGAATGAAAATACATGGAATTCAGCATGATTATTTATATTGTATATTTAATTGTTATTACTTTTCTTTTAGGCAGAATTTCTAGGCAGAATAAAAAAATATTCATAGGTCAGAGCATGATATTTAGAAAAATGTACTCTTTTATGAGCTGGCTTTGTTGTCACAAGTACTGTACTGAGAAAAAGATCTTTAGGAGAGCTCTGTTTGTATCACAACATGTAGTATTCCTCAGAGTTAGTAAATTCACCCAGGAAATAACCCAAAGGATTCTTTGCTGTCTGTCTTTGTAGTACCTCTCAGGAAAATTTTTGCTCTCTTCGTCTGTGGAAAACTTTGTACTTGTTATAATGAAAGGGAAGGAAAGAAAGAAAGAAAGAAAGAAAAAGAGAGACGACTTCTTTTTTTGAAGAGTAGTAAGGAAGATGATGGATTAAAGCAGATGCAGACTGTTTGCAGTTATATAAGACTATTAGGGACCCTGCTTGTTCTGGCTTTTGTAATTTGTTCATGTCCTACTTTATATAACTCAATCCATTGTGAGCAAAAACATGAAATACCAGAGTAGTTCATATTTYATTTTGTCAGTAAATTAGGAAAAAATATAAAAACAAACACAATAGACATCATATTTGCTGAGTATGGAATCGAGTATTTTTTCATATCAAAGGAGTCTGAAAAGAACAGAAGGTTAAGAAGTTTTTTTTTTTTTCCCTACAATGAGCAGATGTGCTTGTTACTGTTGATGGACAAGCTTATCCATTTACATCAATTAATATCAACAGCAAGCACATCAATATGGAAGCTTGTCCTGACGCCTTGATTTTTTCCCATCTGACAGGTAATAGTAGGGCTGGGAAAATGTCACAACAGTTTAGTCACGCTCCACTGCCTTTAACTAGTTCAGTGACAATGGGAATGCATCATGCTAAGATTCCTTATGATTCATAATGGTGCTGCATTAGTCCCCTATTGCAGAGGATTTAAACTAGTCTTTGTCAATTAAGGGTTTAGGGTCAAATCCTCTTTATGGTTTTTTCATTCGTGCATTAAGTAAAAGCAAGTTAAAATATTTATGAATGGCACTAAAATGTGGAAACTTTCTTTAGGAACCTGTCTTTTCATATTGAGTCATAACTGAAACCAACTCTGTTTGACAAAGGCTATTGCCTCACTTGGGACRACTTAGCCCTCCCTCCTCCAAAGGCCCCAGCTCCTCGGGTTTGTCAGGGGAACTTCTGCGGGTAGAAACCTACCTCCGTAACCATTTTCCACTGTAAAGCGTGGCCTCAAGCACCGCTGATAACGAATATCCCAATATGACCATAATATCCGTYGATTGCTGGAGTGCTCAGCGACCCAAGAAATGTTTAGAGAGTGGCAGGGAGCAATGTGCATGGGTCAGCGACAGCGGCGCCAGGGCAGGTTGTCTGTGAGCGCAGCAGGAGAAACAAAACCGAGCAAAGCACGTCCCAAGGCACGTCCCTCCATCCCTCTATCCATCCGAGCAGGGGGTGGCCAGGCCTGTCTTCCTCCCCAGACATTTCGGCTCCAGCTGGAGGAGCGTGGGAGGAAGGAGGTTTTGCCCCTGGAGCCTCCCCTGCTGGCCAGCTTATTCAGTAAGGGAGACTTCTGCACATTTTCTGCTTGTTTTACAAGTTGAAAAACACTGAATTTCCATATGTATTTGGCCCTGCCAGAGTGAAGGGCAAGCAGCAACGGGCCATGCTTTCCTTATTTCTTTAGGTGCTTCCTTGCTGTTTTCCATGGGTTGCGCCAGGCTAGCTGACAGCACTTTATGCCCAGTACGAAGATATTTCATCCTGCTCTAACGTTTTATTGCTTTGGGCTAGAAATGCCATGGGGAATCCTTGTATGTAGGGACACACACATGCATGTGCTTGCACACGTTCTTCATTCAAATGTTTCGAGCTGCGATTACCAGCRAAGGTCTCAGCCGAGTCCTTGTGAAGGATATTCTACCCTAAGTTAGAGAGGATTCAACATTCAGGTTTAAGTCATTGATTTAACCTTTCTGTCATGAGAAGAGTAAAATCAACTTGCTTCCAATCCAGTTAAATGCTTAGTTACATATGAAACTAGATCTTTGGAAAGGATGGGAAATTACATTTTCTATAATCAATCARTCATCTGTGAAGAGAAGTTTATTTAAAATGACTCCTTTCTGATTACCTCTAGAAGAGATAAATAGAAAATTATTCATAAAGAACTCAATGTATTGATAATGTGACAGCCGAGAGGTTGTGCACTTCAATGTAGATCATTTTCCAATTTTATGAATGCTTGCAAAACCAGGCAGTGCTATTTAAATAAACTTACACTAATGGCATATGTATTTTGGATCAACAGCTTTGTTAGACATTAAATAGCAATAATTAAAATTGTCTAGTCAATCTTTACCATTCGGGTGACTCTATACAAAAACAGCAGCATGAAAAACGTATAATTGTAGAGGGCATTTTAACTAATTCAGAAAAYGCCACAAAATATTATAAAAACATACAATAAAGCTATATATCCTCATTAGTGTATTTTATATGCTTATTGGATAGTGCTCTGATGTCTCTTTCACAAACTTTGGCTTTGACGAGTTGCATATGCACAGGACATATTGAATATCTTGTCTGAGCCTCRTGGATCTCAGTCTCTGTGAGGCTTATCCCATGGCTCCTCACCATGCTGCATCTTTGAACTGTGAAGCTTGGCTTTCTGCCCGAGAGACGGGCTGATAGAGGAGTGTTTGGTGCAAGGAAACTCAGAGGCGTTCAGTCTCCAGAATCTGCAATTGTGTTTTTAGAGATGTCACGATGTTTTGGATAAACTAGTAAGTGAGATTGTTCTCCWAATTCTCCAAATTCACAGAAATTGTTCTCCAAAATTGTGCATACGTGTTTTTTTTTTGTTTTTGTTTTCTGTCCAAATCTTGTGACATTCATAGTTCTAAGAAGTATTAAGGTGGCTTTGAAATGCTTTAAAACATCAAGGTCAGAACTTTCTCCTGTTTATTCCTCCTGTTGAGAAGCACCATATTCTTGAACTCCGTGCTACATGGAACAGGGTAGCAACTGATGCGTCATTTAAAATCGTGGACCTCAGTGCAGTTGGATTACTTGCTACTTTTTAACCTCGGTAATACACTTCTCCAGATTAAGTACTTGAAAGGGCTTGTTTTGGTTTTGTTTTGTTTTATTTTAATATTTTGCAGAAGTGAAAATGCTAATTTTCAGAGATATTAAAAATTCTTACTCACTAATTTCAGGTTTGCTGAAAGTGCACTTTTCAATAAAAACAAGACAGAACAGCAAAAGAAAAACATACGTATGAAAAAGAAACAAATATATAAAAAAAAGCTACTACAGAAAACTCCCCAAATATGTTAAACTGAGTGAAAATATATTATCAAAAATAGGATTGATTCTTATAACATTAGTAGAAATGCCTCTTAAATTTTGCAAATGAGGCTATATGTTTGAATGCGTGTTTATATACTTAATTCTTTACATTTCTTTTACAATGTAATGCTGTAGATGTTAAATGTATTTATGCTGTACTTATATGTACATATATATACACAATATGTTATTATCTATATCAATATTGTAACATGTAACATATATTGTATGTATATATTGTAGCATATGTTACAATATAAAGCATACAAATGCAACATATGTATATGTTGCAATATAAGGCTGTATATACAATAACGGAGAAAGTAAGAATAGATGTAAGGAACAGATAAGAGTTTTTGAAGTGGTTTAAAAGTATTTAAAAGGGGATTTTAAGTATTTCTGTGAAATTTCGTTCAATATTTTTGAGAACTAGAGAGAAACACAATACCAAGGATGAGCAAAAGGATGGTGAGTACCGCTCTTTACAAGTGCCGGACTTATGAGGTGATCACTCCCCAGGAACTTCTTTAAGCATGTTTTTTGRCACGAGTTGAAGGAGAGATCTGACTGAGAGCTGTTGGGTCGCTGAGGAAAGAAAAGGCCTGACAAACAGGAAAAAAAAGGAGTCTCAGAAGGAGAGCGCTGAAGCTGAAGGACTCTGGATAAACATTGCCTGAGAGGCCACTAAAGGCAAGACACCCAAAAAGGTGCTCCACAAAGAATGCAAGACCCATTTTTGTGCATTTGGTCTATTGTAAAAATGTATCCTGGGCAGAATTTCAATTGTGCTACTCACTGATATCCTACTTTTCTTCACTCTTTGGCATATTGAAGACATGCCCAAGCATACTTATCTGGGCAAGAAAGTGCAGTGCCAAAATTTGGAGCCGGCAGATGTACCCTTACAGGAACAGATGCACTGATTTGACCAATATCATCTGCAAATTATCAGCACAACCCCAGATTACACATAGTTATTGTTAGGCAGCATCAACGTGTGTTGGCACAGGTCTTTGCTTCAGTGAAATAGAATTCCAGGAAGCAATTTATTTCCATTTTACTAAAAAGAAAATCAAGGGTTTTGCTATTCTCGAGATGCTGTAGAAACATCTTGAAATGCTCATGTGCTCTGTTCTTCCATGAGCCAAAAGAGGTGTTTCTTTAAGGCCTTTTTTTAATTGTGATGTGTTTCTGCTTGCTCAAACCCTCCCACATACAGATGAGGACATAATACAGGGCTATGTCTCATTATGCAACCTACCTCCCACATGCACGGTCTAAAAGAAAGCACTGAACAGCTGCATAACACTCTTTTGGGGCATGAATAGTATCTTTAATACCACCACTGAAATGGAATTGATTAGTACCATTGCTGGTACCCACAGCACCTGAGCATTCCTAGCAGCACAATTCACACCACGGATGGAACATCATGATCTTTTGCAGGAAAGAGATGCCAGATTTCACAAGGTTACAGCTCATGGGACATTCCCCAGTTACTTACAGCTTGGATACTAATAAACCATAGCCATTTTTCCCCTCCATATTTTCTTTTTTTATTTTTTATTTCTCTTTACAGGTAGCATGTATCCTGTCCCAGATATGCTATACAATCCTGGTTGGTTTCCAGAGTYTGCTGGTCATCTGGGAGACAAGGACAGAGAGCCAGGAGCAGGCTCTGCAGAGGAGACAACCCTTGCCGTTCCGGTGGGTCAATGTGGGACACAAGGGGGTGCTCCACATTTTATTGAGCAAGGAGCACTGCAACCAGTGCCCTGGCACTTTGCCATAGTTTGTACATGAAATAATAGAGGGGATGCTACGAGGAAGCATCACTAGGATGCTGCTGAGATGCTACTGCCAAAGCCGGTGCCAGGGTGAATGGTGAAAGCAGAACCTGACCTGCTCAATAGGCATTGCCATGTAAATAGCAGTCCTGAGAGGTCTGCAGCACACAGCTGGGAGAAACTGACTCGCCGAGATGGATATACTCTTTGACAGYAGTGAAACAAAAAAGCAAACAAACAAACAAAAAAAAACAGGAAAAAGAAAAGAATAAAAAAGGAGAAATGGGGTTAGTTGTAAGCAACAGCAGTATACTAGTAAATTAGTCCTATTTATATTTCTTGCCAAATTGAGCATTTTACCCTCCCTGCCAGAATCACTGCCTGACCCCAGAAATCTCGACTCTAAGAGGAGCACTGCAGAGGCTAGTAACAAGCAATGTAAAAAAAAAAAAAACACCCCAACAACCACTGTGTAGCTCATGCAACAGGGTTATTTATTTATTTAGGTTCTGGCAAATGTGAAAAAGCAACTTCTCCATATGGTCTAAATGCCACTGATGTAATCTGAAAATATCTCTTGAGTACAGCAATTTGAGAAGCATCTCTTCACACACTGATCCTCCTCCCTGCTCTATCAATGCCCTGCTTTTACAATAGCTATTGTATACCTCCATTTTCAAATAGAGTGAAAAAAGATGAGCTTTGCAATATGCCCTGCAGGTCAAATTCAGGTTATATTAAGTCAGAGAAGGGGAGGAATTCATTTTAATGTTAGTGAGGAGAGCCCTTTTTAAACCTTTGCTTCATTTCACAGCATATATGACAGCTGATTTTCTTCAGCTCATATGACTATGGCTGCAGTAGCAACACCCTTTCTGGGAAATCAGTCAGTTTCTAGTTCTGAAAAACAAAATTAAAAAAAAAAAAAGAAAAGAAAGAACAAGATAAAGAAGTAAACATAAGGATAAAAATTTTCTTGCAATCAGGACAAACTATTAAGTTTTGGGTTTTTATGTTGCTATTATAAAAAAATATGGTATCTTTCAAGATGTCCTGTTTGGCATTTAGTGCTGGGATTTTGTTCCATATTCTAGCAAGTAAGAACATTTGGAAAGATCTACCACCTCATTGCTTTCCTCTAACACTAGGAGTCAAAATTTGTGATAACTGGGCTATGGATTTCAAAAATCAAGCATGGATTCCCACATTCACTAAGTTCTGGAAATCCATCTTCTAATATCTGAAAATCTAACTTCTGCAAGTAATATTTCAGCACATGATAAACATGAATTGCATAAACAAAATCACACTATGTTTAAGTGCTTTGCAGGATTAGCTGTCTTTGCAGATCTACTYTTTTTAGCCAATAATGTTCTATGCTTTTCCTGAGATATACAGAACTCTGGTGAACTAAAATATGGCACATGGATCATTCCCTACTTTTTATATTGCACAGAAAGAAAATATATCCATTTAACAATGCCTGAACACAGAAACTATTTCTGACATGGACTGTAAAGCATCCATAGTTTGTGCATGAACAAAAGACTGATTTTTTTGTGCTGTGAAAGAAGCAAACTATTGTGATCTGCATATAATAAAATGCAGTGTGGTTAAAGTTATTAAAGCAATTAGCCATCTTAGAGAAGATGATATGATGTGAATCTTTCAAATCATCCTTACTCATCAGATTACAGCACATGAGCTCTGACCAGTAAATAGTCAGGTATTCTTGCATTTGAGAACATTAAAATAATGAAGGTAATTTCAAGTCAGAGAGTGCACAGCAGAGAAGAAGAAATGTGGTTTACAGTGATTTTTTTCCCCCAAATTACAAATATTCTAGATGTTTATCGAAATTATGCAGTCTGAGTAGGCATATGACTGTGAAGAGAATAGAGAGGATATCTTTGCAAATCCTAATGCCTAACCCACAGCAGATGACATTTGCTGGTACGCTCCTGGAATATTTAAAATTAAGAAAATRGTGGTCTGATACAGAGATCTTATTGCTACAAGCTATTCAATAATARTGCAACTATGAGTCAGATTTGCATAGGCTGTCACAGATTAGTGTCAATAATCCCTGTATTTCCTCATGCTACCCACAAATACAACACTTTATAATGAGAAAGTTAGGCCAGAACTTCCTCTGTAATTGTTTGGTTGTATCTGACAGTCATTAGTATGTTTGAATGCCTCATTTTCTGACYGTGAGTCAATTAAACTTGTTTCTCCCTATGTTATGAGTCATCAGGACCTCTYAGAAAGACCAAGATGGTCAGTAATAGGAGGGTTCTCCTCCTACAATAGTCTACTAGACCACCGGCTGTCGTCTACCTAGGATTTTTAATAYTGACAATTAGGAGAGTCACCAATACATTTGAAAATATTTTTAAAAGCGCCAAAAAGACATTCTTATATGAAAACTATTACATGTACAGCAATCACAGCAAAAATCTCATAAATTACTGGAAGCAATGATAAACTGTTAAGAAGAAAGCAGAAGTCCTTTGTTTCCAAAGATGGCTGATTCTGATGAAGTAAGAGGTAGGTAAATTACCAAAAAAAAAAAAAGTATGTGCTGTTTACTCATAAGACAGATCTTAATATAAGTATATTTTCTGCAGCAATATCTACATGTACAAGTAGGGTAAGAATAAGATATTTCTTTGGTGAAMGCATATAGATATTACAGTGAAAGTTTGAAAGCTGCTCTGCAGTTTGGRTAATACTGAAAAATAGAAGTATTATTTCTTGGAAAGATACACCACTGTGAATAGTAGAGAAGTGAAAGGATGCCAGGATAGTATTACAGAATAGTAATAAAAGCAGCTGGACACTTTCAAATAACCTTGTGGTTATGAAAAGCCCAAGAATCTGATACTGATAGAAAAGAAGGTGATGTATGACGCCACTGTACTCTACAGACCACCAAAGTACTGTACTCGACAGATTTGAAAGACTAAGCAAGCTGGACCTAKTTAGCCTGGAGAAGAGAAGACTGAGAGGAGATCTTATCAACATGTACAAATACCTGARGGGAGAATGTAAAGAAGATGGGGCCAAACTCTTCTCGGGACAAGGGGCAATGGGTACAAATTGAAAGASAGGCAGTTCCATCTCCCTGTGAGGAAGAACTTCTTTGCTGTGAGGGTGACAGAGCCCTGGAACAGGCTGCCCAGAGAGGCTGTGGAGTCTCCTTCTCTGGAGATCTGCCAAACACGCCTGGATGCCACCCTGTGCCCCGTGCTCTKSGTGACCCTGCGTGTGCAGGAGGGTTGGACTAGACGATCTCTAGAGGTCTCTTCCAATCTCACCAATTCTGTGATTCTGTGATTACCTATTACTTTTAAGATATTACAAAAATAGAGAAGYAGGGTACAGATCATAAAGAACTGGAATGTTCTCACTGCAGCGCTGCATTCTGTTAAAAGAATAGAAGGAGCATAATGCATGTATGTGTAAGGGTTGACATTGTCCTAAGGCACATAATAGGCACAGTTACTCATTCYAGAACAGGAGAGAGCAGTCACAGGTATCCTTACTCATAAATGTGGTTATGAAGAATCTCTCAACAGTGTTTTGAAGGCTAGGACACAACTTWTATCAAAGTTGAGTTAGTGGCTGTCTACCACTAATCAACTTCCTTTTCCAAATCTTTAGGAGCACTTAGCAACAATTCATGAGGGATCCAAATCAGGCCATTTTCCCATATAATATTAGTAGTAGATTTCTATCTTTCATTATGGTTCAGGTAACAATCAGTGCAAAAATCTGATTGTCTTTATTGGTAACTATTACTAAATCTATTTTTCCTTGATGTATGTATCTTACAACTTGCATTGTATTACATCTAATGTGTATCACCAAACATGCTCTTAAATCTGAAGCATAATCTCTGACTGRCACAGTATATAAAATGCAAACACAATTTCTCTTCTTGGTTTGTAGCTATGAAGAAATATTAAAATATATATAAGCAAGCAAACCTTTCAGGGTTAAAAATAGGCATTATTATATCAGGAATGTGAGATTTTTACCTATTCATTTGACAAATAGCTGGACAGTGTTTATGACTGTAAGGTTTACTCCTAGTTCTGAAGAAGTATTCTTGAACTATTTTAGTAGTTCAAGAAGCTGCTTATCTCTACACTGGAGACAAACTGTGAGACTGGTCTGTACTTAGGCCTCTTTATTAAGGACTTACTAGTGCTTAACTTTGATGATCCCTGATGTTGCCACTGAAAATATTTGCTGAACACTGCCAGGGATGATGACTCCATCACTTCCTTGGGCAGCCTGTTTCCATGCTTTTTTCCACATAAATTTTTTTCTCMATATCTAATCTGAACCTTCTCTGGTGCAACTTGAGGCCMTTTTGCCAATGTCCATTCCTTAAGCATTACCTTTTATAAAGTGTCTTACTCTTTATGACTGAGGAGTAGTACATCATGAACAAACTGTATGTAGGATGTCACAGTAGTATAGTCATCAGGAGCACTGTAATTATTTGTTGCATTGGGCTCCTAAATTACTGCGCTGACATCAGATAAGCGTGAGGGGTATGGTGAGGCTATTCTAAGAATCACTTTAAGTAGGATAAATAACACCTCTTTTCTCATGTTTCCCTCTGCTTCACAGAGTAAGCAAGTTTTCAAAGCTAGGGGATTTTCTGTGCTTGTTTGACTCATTTACAATCTCACAATCTCACAGCCTTACTTTCCCTTCTCACACACAGATACATGTGTGGCTAGGTGCAGGTATTACTGAATTACTGAAAGGTCATTTGGTAGATGTTTACAAGAGATCTGATTTTTATGGTAGTGGAGAGAAGTGAAGGGAACACTGTTGCACTATTTATGCTGAGATCAGGTTTCACTGACTGCCTTGTATTGTGCTACAGGTACAGTAGTTTTCACTTCCAGAAACTGGGAATAATTCCAGAGGAATGCATCTGGATAACATTTGCCTGTTACCCTCCCCAGAAAAGAATTAGTCACCAAGGGCCCTATTCATAAAAACTAATTCAGGCCATTTCCACATGAATATCACGTCTTTATGTGGAAAAAGTGTGGAGCATGCCTTTTTTTTTCTGCATAAAGAATCCTTTCCATGATTAATGGGAGTTGTTTCCCCCTGTCTGTAAGTGGATACCTCCCTATTTTGTTGAAGAGAAGGAGGCTGAAGTCCAAAACAGAAGAAGTGGAAATGGCCTGGATGAGAAACTCATACCCTTGAGTGGTAAATATGAATGCTGTTTGAAAATGGTTAGGGTGTAAATTATTTGACTGCTTAAGTAGACGAATGTTTAAGAATGTAGAGAAAAAAACGCAATAGCCCTTACTGCATACAGAAATTTTTATGACTGGGCCTGTTGTTTTCCTTAAATTTTATGGTTTCCTATTCACTTTTCAGTGTTTATCAGGCCAAAGCTTCCCCTTCGCTTTGCACTTTGCAAAATTCTACCTCCAGCAGCAAAGAGTTAATCATAATGGTGTGATAGTTTTAATCAGACTGCAAGGCTGATAAATTGGATTGATTGGAATCACATCGTTAGCATGTGAATTTTGGTGGAATTTTAATATCCACAGGGGTGCACAAGATTTATGATAGAATCAGCTTATGATTTTCCTTTGGTTGAATGCTCATTTTAATGTCCTGTAACATACAGTAGACCTTGCCTACTGTTCAGTTTGTGCTGTGACAAAGAATTTTAACATGCTGTATGTTCAGATCATTACATCTCACGCAAGATACAGTATATAACTAAAATATTATGTTTTATTTCAGTCACTCAAGGGAAAAGTAGAGTTTTATTGAAGACATTTAATGTAGTTASAAGTACAGCTGCAGAACACTACCTGAATGAGGCTCACATGGCAGTGAATATTGCTGGTTTTTGATGGATACAGTCCTAGTGTTGGTTTAAACAAGAAAATATTTAGACAAACTTGCAGAGAAGTCTTCTGGATGTTTATGTCATCCCCAGTAACAGTGAAATACAATGTATTACATGCATTAACTTAAGAGAAAATGAAGGGGAAAAGAAGAACCCAAGTCAAGCTTAGTGGTTCATACTGTGAGTATATTGATTGAATGCTTATAGTAAAGATGACAAGGAGGAAAAACAGACTATTAGGGCTAACTTGATCCATATGATAAAATTGATGCAACAAGATAGAAATAATGAGATAATGTAACCCATCTGAAACATGGAGGAAACTTCCTGTGAAAAGAGCCAAGCGTTCAAATTGTTATGTAGTGGTCTGTACCCTACCTATGAATTAGAAGATGTACTGTGAGCATTATCCAGATTTTTCATGAAGTATAACAAAATTTTCATCTATAAAATAGCCATATATTCAAGGATAGCCTAATTAAACACTGCTACTAGTGTCTCCTCTATTGCCATTTTCACTGTGAACTTCACCTTTATTGTAATAAAAAAAGGCAACAAATATTACTGCAGAGTTTTCTTCATGCCCTACTGCTTTTCCGTTGTCTTTTTTTCTCAAAGCTTTACAATACCATAGCTTCAGATTTTTCTGCATACTTTGAATGCATAACAAATAAATCAGAGCTAAGAGATCACATAGGTTACCATCAAAATTCCTGAGTTATCCAATCCAATCTATCTTTCACTTCAGTGAAGGAGATTAGCACACTGTGGCAGGTCAAAAGGCACAGAACTAAGAAAAACAAGGCTCTTCTCTTCCCCCTGACTCTGATAAACAGTAAATAGTTGACTTTACTTGCAACTGAAGGTTAGTGGTAAACTTTGCAGCCGTAGACCGGTGTTCCCTATTTTGCATGAGATGTCTACCATTAAGCAAAGKGATTTAGAAGTACAGTCAGTTATCACTGCTTTACAAGAAGGATGGTCCTATGAACTTGTATCGCTTAGTGCACAGAGGCTTCGCACTGGAGGGCATGTTTAGTGATCATTTTGTAATGGTATAAAAACATCAGAAACCTAGAAATAAATGGAGCATTCTTGGACAAATTAGATTAGCTTGAGCTTTTTCCACATGTGATTGGAGATGATCTAATTGGCCTGTGGCACTAAGTAAGTTATACTGAGTGTTTGAATATAATGCATGTATGTTTACAATAATAAATGCATTAGAAGCATTTTTATTGTTCATCTTTCTCTTAACATACTTCCTGTTAGCATGAAGTGCACAGTACTTGCTGTTGCAGAGCAGAATACTGTTCCATGCCATTGTAAATGAGTTTCCTCTGCCTGTAATTTCACCYCTTCTTGAGATATGTCCTCATTCAAAGGACAGAGGCTTCAAAGCAAAGCGCACGRCAGTGTAGTAGCAGCCATGTATCACTGCATTGCTATAGAGGCGTTTGCTTGGCACACTCCAAAAAATTACAAGTATAAAATATTTGCTCGCACTCTGACAATAGGTATAGTTTCTTTCTGTGCTGGCTGACTTTGTTCACTCATGCTTTCATTTCAGGCCCTGTCCATGCATCAGTGATGAGATCTGCTGGTTGATCAACCAGCTGATCAACCTGGCTTCAGGTTGATCACCTGAAAAAGAATAAGCAAAGTATTTTTATTAGGGCACACAAGACACTATTTTTACCGTAACATAATTAACGTGAAAACCATGACCCAACAAATATAATGGGAGTTTCCCCAAAATATATATGGAGTGATGGGGGATAAAAAAGAAGGCTAGGTGCAGCATCAGAAACACAGAATATCAGTCTTCTTTGCAGTGCTTTCCTTTTAGTGATTATATTTAATTTTAGGGAGTAAAACTAGTAAAATATCAGATACTATTAACTTGGGTGTATAGTACAATAATTTTTTTTTTTTCTTTTCCTGAGGAGAAACTATCATGCAGAAACAAGGGCTTCTCTTATCCAACTTATCCAACCATTCTCCATGCCCTTAGATTCATTCAGTGACACTATCTGCTTTATATAAACAATCACTGTGACTGAGTGACTCTAGCCAGGTTATAACAGCAATGCATTTGGCTGTTAGCAACAGAGAGCTTTCTCTGATGGTGAGTTCAATCCTCAGTCAGAACAGTCGTCTGAATGTTTGGGAGGTCTCAAATTCATGACTGTAATTTAGTCTGCAATAAAAAAGACAAAATCACAAAGTCCAGACCTTGCAGAGCTACCCCATCATAGAAGCGACAAAGCAGTTTTAACGTGATCTCTAAATGAAGCTTTCTATGAAAGSCTCAGTTCCTAAACTGTGTCCTCACTGAATTTCATGTATAGGCATAGGAAGTAGAAAATGCACATAACAGAATGGCTGTTTTTTCCCTACCTAATAGTAAGACAGAATGCTTTGCTTTGCATTATCTAATTCTGCTTAATCTTTTACTGCTGGTGATATTATTGTTTCAGGTAAAAGAAACTGCTCCTCACATTAGTAACAAAGATCATTGCAGTTATCTTCCTAGATATAAGGAGCTCTGTGCATGTCTGACCTGAAGGAAATTGCTTGCTCATTGTAAATAATTATATACACAGTACCAGCTACCAGAGACTGTATTCTTTTGCATTCCCCCATGCTATACTTTGTGCTTTTGCGAGACATTGTTTCAGTGGAAGATTAAAGTTCCACTGAAATACTATCTAACTGCCAAAAGTGATGGAGTAAATTCCAAAAAGGGATCAATGTCACCAAAAACAATCAGTATTTGCACCAGCAGAGGAGGAATTTCTAGTACAGAGAGATTTCTTTTCCCTATTGTGATCATTATCTGCACTGCCTTTACTTTAGTATCCCTTTTGACCTGAGGATAGCTACTGGGGTGCAGAGCTTTACCGTTTATTTCCATTTCAGATTAGGATAAGGATTTTTCTGGTGCCACCTCTTTATCTAGGAAACTACAATTCTCTGCACATAGCAGGGGAGAAACAACAAGAGGAAYTAGTTCATTTATTTGCATTTCCAAGCATCTTCTCAGACTAGTCTCTGTCCAAAGGATCTTTCTGCCACAAGGGTCTCTGGGGCTTGCAGTTGGTTTCTCTGCACTCTTCTGTGGGATTCCTGCTCTTCTCTTTTCAGCTTCGCCCCTTAGGAGTTTCATAGTAAAAGGGGGAAATCCTTTCCAAGTGAGCTCAATCCTTCAGGCAGTTTGCATGTGGCCTGTTCGAGGTGGTGATTCCTGCTGTTTAGATGTCTCTCTGAGAAACTTCATTGTCTGTTAGTTACATTTATCACAGAGAATGTATAATGCTGTGGTTGCTAGATTTAGTAGGGTTTTCTAAACCTGGTTGCCATTATATGGGACAAAATCACAGCTGTCAATGTCTTTTTCATTGAAATCAAAGAACTACTCATTGTCTTTTCCTGTACAGCTCCAAACCAAGCTGATAGCCACAGACTTTATGGGAATATGATGTCCCTGATGGTTGCTATTGGAGACCTTACTCATTTGAGAGGAGTTTCCTTAAGAGGAAGTGTGAGACATGTGGAAGCATGATTATACCTAGGACTGGTTTCTAGCACAGCTGAGATAACAACCTAAATCTATCTGTCAGCTCAGTTTGTTTTATTTCCATAGTATATATATCTGTCTCCCTGCTGCTGAAGGTTTCAGGTGATTCTCATTTCTACAAACTCCAGTTCAGATTCTCATTTTTATTCTCATGCAAATGAACATCAGGTCCTAATTTTCTAATGAGATTTGACAGTGAAAGAACAGTTCAAATTAAAGATCTAAAATGCCTTCTTTTGAATTCAGTTCCAAATTGAATGGAAAAGGCCTTTGCCTCTCAGTAAAGCTACTCTAATGGTATCTGACCTTGCTGACATTTACAGGACTGTGGCTCTGTATTTTTCACTATGATATGAACATTCTCTCTGGGGAAAACACCATCAAACTGTAGCTGTTCTGGCAGCTTTCTACAGTCAAATTTCTTCGTATCCACTCCCTTTGTCATTATTTTGAAGTGGAAATCCCAAGGCTGTAATCTTGAAAACATGTTTTATCAAGTCAAATAATGACTGTAGTTACCAAATTTCTTCTAGCTCTGGTGTCTCTGGGCCTAAGTTAAGCTTCCTGTCTCACTTTCAGATTAATCCAAAATTTTCTCACCAGAGAGCATGTCAGGAAAAGCATTCAGCTTTACCTTCTTTCTCTCTTTACTTTTAATTCAAAAATGAAAAGCTTCACAAAAGAATAAATAAATAAGAAGTGTGCCAATTTCCTGTTTTGAACATGAAATACAAAAGGAATTAACATGAATGTGTAATGCAATGCCCAGCTCGAGATATCTCATTTGAGTCAACAGATTCTCCAGGCGGTCATTCAAAACACCCAAGTGAAGAGCCTCTGTTCATTGCACTGTGGATGCTGCTCAAATATGAAACAAGAATCCTGGCCACACAGAAACATAGCACTATCCACCTATCCAGTATCCCATTTCCAGCAGTATTTGTATCAAATGCTTTAGCTGATTCAAACATAAATACAAAAAATCTAGAAATACTCAAGAAAAACTTGGGAAACAAGGAAAATTTCTTAGTTCATTTTTAATGAATGATTTAGAGTTTCACTTTTTTTTTTTTTTTTTTTTTTTTTCAAATTCTGGCTACAATAGCTGAGTATTCCTATAAGGTAGCTATGTGTCCAGTTTTATGTTCATGCCTTCAAATCTTGGTTAAAAAAAAAAAAAAAACACCACATAGGTAATATCTTCAAAGAYCCTATTGTACGCTCCGTGAAAAGGGTTTTATTTTATTAATATTAAACTTGCTGCATTCCAAATTCTGTGTACGACTTGTTTAAACTCCTTYCTGGACTATCAAGCTCTGTCAGTCCATGAAGGCTGAAACTCTTATCTCTGTGAAAGCTGGAGTGCAGGTAAGTACAGGGCTGTTTCATAATCGGGTCACAAAGAACTTGTGCCTTATTTCTGGGTTTGTTTTTATTATTTCTGAAAGGTTTTGCTCTTTTCAAAAGAAATTATTTTAGTGCTGTCAAGGCAGAACCATTTTCTCAGGGTTTTTTTCCCCCTTGAACTGTTAGAGAAAATGAAGATTCAGCAATATTTTTTTTTCTTCCAGCATTTATAGTTGTTCAATCTGTCACTGTTGTTTATGAATGAAAAACTGTTATAAAATGAGGCTAAGAAAGCCTCATCTAAAATCATTATCAGCAACTACTTCCTGGGCTTARGAGTACAATAAATGAATAGATTCTGTGCTTGAATGCTGACAAATAAGCTTTCACCAAAGCGCCCAAACCTCTCCCCAGCACATTAGTCAGTCTCAAGATGTACCAAAATCTAAAATAACTTATTCAAGAGACTGGCTTCTTCACAGCAAGTTTTTTTATGAAATGTAAAATRTAGCTTCTGTTAAGCTATATTTATCCTCCTCTTCATGAGATTTTTAAAGGTTGACTCAGGATTAAAAATTGATTTGAAGTTGCTGGGCTAAAATCTGATCTTGCATTTCACCATTTCATGTATTACCTGGCAGAGAATGGAGTGTCTCTGGGTTATATCAATATAAGCAGGTCTGCAAATTTGAGGKCCAAGTAACTATGACAATAACTTCCTTTTACCCTGCAAATATTTATATACAGTTTCTAATGTTTTTGGCGTATATTTTCTAGGTTTGTTCCAAGGTAAAATGTAATAATTTTCCCGAGAAAACACAGATTTCAAGGCAAATATAAAAGTTAACTTCTCTACTCAAAGATTTACATTCAGAAGCATCATCGTTTTAATAGTGGAACAAGCTTCTATCTGCAAAAAATGGAATATTTTGCCAATGGAAAACAGTAAGTGATTTTAAATAGTGCACAGCTTCCACTGAAATTCAACAGCAAGTAGCTGCATAGGCTAGTCTATTAGGCTTCTCTAAAACCTCTGGGCTTAAAGTTTCTAGTCTTTATTGACAATTCCACTTGCATCACTTTGCTGGCAGTGAACTGAAAATATTTTTCCAAATCCTCAGTAATACTACTCCTTTTATCATCTGATTTACCACATAAAGAGAGCACAGAAATAGCAAAGATTAAAAACAAAATGTTTTTCCTAGATTAATGGAATTTTGTAGTAAAATGTTTATGATTAGACTATTTGCATGACTTCATATTCATTTATGCTGTGTGTTCATTGGTAAGAAACAGTGAGTGAATTTATTTAGAATTTCATTCATTTTACTACAATGTCTGCATTCTATGAATGGCAAAACCAGACAGTTTTGTTTTCCTTTTCAGGGACTGGGTATATTTTCACTCACAACAACCACTATTTCAAAAAATTTAGTATCTCTCCAATATTTACTCGGATGAGTAAATGTTCATTTATATACCATATATCATCAATCAATAGAGTCTGTAGCACACTTTTGAGACTGCATTGATAAAACATACTCCATAAATATCAAGTGTTACTTCAACAAGCATTTAATTATATTGTTTTCCAATGTGCAAATATAAATCAGAATAAGACTGTATTCCAAAACAAGAAACACAGAAAGGAGGTGAAGTGATTTAGAATAAAAACTCTGGATCCAGATATCTCTGTTTTGGTATATGAGAGCGATCAGTCATGTTTTTTAATTGATGTCTTTTTAATCTTTGGACAGAGAACTGGGGTGGAGTTTTGACTCTCTAATATTTTGCTTATTATTTAATTTATATTATTAACAGAAGTTAGTCATGTAAAAGAAAATAAAACATCTTTGCTGTTATGAATTTGTAATATTATTTATATTACAATACATAGGGAAAACAGACAGCTATATGACAGAATTTTATTAGCTACTTTTGTAGGATAATACAGAGGCTAATAATTTCTAGCTGTTCTTCTTATGGCCTTATTTTCAATGGATCATTATGGAAAGGGCTGGAGTTGCAAGAAAACTTAAAATTGTTGACTACAGATCTGAGTCCTTTATCATAGATCAGCCACTGATAAATCCTATGGTATTTCTACCAATAGTTAGTAGCAGGATTAAACATGAGGGYCTGGATGGATCTCTGACTTAGGAAGACCATAAACCTTACAAGCCATGAGGTAGAATGAGCCTTCCTAACACGCTCTGGTTTCCACAGATATTTTGTAGTATCTGACCCTCTACTAGAGAGATGATGCTAGGCTTGATAGGCTTTTTATTTTATGCTCTATGAGTTCATATAGTCTTTGATTACCATACTGCAAATATTTAGTTTTAGATGTAGCCTGTTCTAGCTACATGCCCCATCAAACTGTTCTGATTCTTTGTCTACTGTTATCACTTTTCCTTGCATTCCTGCATGTGTAGTAAGTATTGGCAAAGAATATCACTTCACGTGGATTTTATCTAATGCTACTTCCTATGAGGCTTGGATTTGAATGGGGAATGACGTTTGATAATCTCTGACTCCAGTGTAAATTAAATTTAAATTAAATGCAGCTGTTTCTTTTAAAGTGAAAGACACATCTGCATTAAATATAATACAACTTCATCTAGCATGAGCTGTCAACACTTCAGAAAGTGTCAGACAGAAGATTCATATGGTTTTGGTCTTGTCACTAGCTGTTATCCATTTCCTAAAGCCTTTGAAGTCTTTTCAGAAAGGTGGGCAGGAATTGATTTAAGTCAATTTTAAATAGTTAAATAATGACTTTTCTCTCTCTCCTTTATGAAGTATGCAGGTTGATGAATTTGGATAGTCAAGCATGGAGATTATCAATATGTGAGTAGCATTTGCCTTTGATGGTAATGTCTTGTGAGCACTGGATTAACCAACAATGGAGGCAGTTGGGAACCAGTCAGCCACAAACTCGCTCCTTGGAAAGTCCCTTCCTGGAGGTTGGCACATGGGTGTTGCAGCTGTGAAAGCTCAGCATATGAGTGGCTACAGGTGCTGGCTTCATTTCTTCACATATATTTGTAGGAAAATGGGCACCACTGCCAGGGACAAAGAAAGGTTGTGCCAAGTTGTTATAGGAAAAGAGAATTGCTTGTGATATAATACAATCTGTATTGCTTGTATGACAGTTATATGGTGTTCTGGAGAATTGTGTTTATGAATAATAATAGGGGTTCTGGCAATGTTGGTGCTAACACTTGATGGAGAATAAAACAAAAGACATTTTGTTTCAGGTTCATATCTTTGGTAGTCAGGCATTTTGGAATCCCATAATCATAGTGTTTTCCTCTTCTAGTTTCAATGAGATCCTTCATTCTGTTCTGCAGGTTTGTTTTTCATAGTCTAAGCAAGGTTATCTACCAGAGTTTTAAATTAAATGTTGTTAAAATTATTCATTCAAGAGTGGTTGATTAGAGGGGAGAAAAATGAGTCCATCTTCTGAGGAATAGAAGGAAAAAAAAAAAAGAGAGAGAAAAAAAAGAAGATAAGCTTTGAAGCTTTGAGACGAAAAACCTCTAGAAGGAATTTTTCTATAAAAGCTTTATCAGAGGAAGAGACTAGGATTACTTTTTKTCTCCTGATGAAGTGGTATAATCACTAATCTGGTAGATAAAAAATGAGGTCTGTCAGAAACAAAAACAAAATTTCAGCTAACCCTTTGGCTGAATCCAATAGCTTTTCCACTGGAGAACGACTCGAATCTTGAAACTYAGCCTTGACCTTCACTAATTCCTCAGCAGATTTGCTGTAACATAAAAGGTCTTCTCTTCAAAATCCCTTTCTTTACCACTTCTTCCCTCCTTGCAAGTGTCTTGGCAGAAGGAGATACAAGGTGCAAATATCAGAGTGGATATGATGCTCTGGAGAATTGACTGATTCACCCAGGCAGACGGGCAATCCCTCTGTCCCTTGGGTATGGAAATCCTAGTGGAAGATCTGTGTCTCTTTGGCACACTTTCCTATTTATTCACTTGGTGTTATAAAATAAGAGATCTCAGAAAAAAATCTCAAGAATAGCTAGTCAAATTCATGTGTTACAAGTTCATAGGCTTGCAAGAGCCTGATTTGTTGCAAATACAGAGATTTGGTGAAGCCTTGTAGAAACTTTTTTCTCCTTCTCTAGGAAATCATTTACCAAATTAACTCTATAATCCTCCCTCCATTCTTTTTTCTCCCATTGCTTTGGTACAAATGCAGATAAGCTAGCATTCCATTAAAAAGAAATGATGCCTTYTCCCTGAAAATTCTTTTATTCCTCAGTCCAGCAGACTTTGTTAATGAATTCACAAAATTTTTCCCTAATGAAACCCTAGAACCTTATACTTAGGCCTACCTTTGTTTATCTTTCTTTTTAATATACAGTGGATCAACATAAGGTCAGCTCTTGCAAGTTCTAGAACCAGCTGTTACAGTGTACCTACATTACAATGACAAACTAGTACTAAAATAGTACCACTTTTAAACTCAGTGCCAATCTGATGATGGAAACAGAATTATCACAGCCATATTTATGATCTCCAAGCTTTGTTTTTCTTCCATATTTTCACACTTGCCAGTAATAGCTATTTTTCTGAACAACATTAGATACATGCCTACAACCAAATCTGAGCATGGAGGATCTATAGGTGACAGGTTAAGGAGCACATTCCTTGGGAATTTAGCTGTTGAGGCTCAATGTTGAGTTTAGCTGACTGCATTCAAGGGCAGCTTCTGTGAAGAAAGTCAGAAGAAACCTTAGCAGGGGAGCTCTTTTCCTTGGGAGTAACTTTTATGCTGAGTGCTTGGTCTTACCTGATCTATAGTACAGCAGCATCACAGCCATKCTGGTGTCTAGCCACGGACCCCATTGATCCAGATTTCAGGCTCCTCTAGCCTTGCTCCATGTTTGGCTCCTGGCCTGCCCTTACAGAACCCTGATAATGTTACTGCTTAATTCTCTTCTATCAATTTACTCCAAACAATTGGGACCAGATTTTGATTCCATCCCACTTTATTCCTTTAGAGTGTTGTCTTACTATAAATCTTAAGACTGTGTTTTGGTTCAGACTAGTACATCAGAACTCAGTTTGGTTGACATGGAAGAAGAAAATACTGAGAAAACTAAGACAGTTTCTTATGCATCCTTCTTATTTTACATTGGTCAAGTCACTTTGATTGCTCTGTTCTTTGTGTAAGTGTCCTTTTGTAAAGCCCATGCTCTTTACTCTCAGCTATGATGGGTTTCAAAAGGAGCAGACCACAAGCCAGAGCAGCTGTTGTCATGGAGCTCTGTCAGAAATGGTGATGAAGCTAGATAAGTGTTCTGGTTGCAGAGAGGAGCAGAACTGATGCCCAGACCTGCAGTTCTGTACTTGTGCACAGAAATTGTGTGCACAAGCCTCTCAGGGAGGCTGGAGCCCAATCCCTACGAAAGCTCTGGCACACTGCTCATCAGCTTCCTCTGTGCAAAACAGCTGAATTACCCAAGAGTCATGAACAGGATTCCCAGAAATAAATTTCATTTCTAACATAATGGGAATACTGTCAGTGGACAGGTTTTCTGTTTTGATCAATACCAGAGCTGTTCAACATTGTACAGATGCTTTTTGAGATATTTCCTTAGGTGTCATCCTATAAGAAGACAGGATATGCATGCCATTTTTAGATTATATGCCTAAAGCGTAACAGGCATGTTAGCTAATGTATGACAGGCAAAACTAAAATGCTAAAAATTGTGAAAATTTGGAATAAACTTGCATATGRATAGCTATTAGAATATGGAAATGAGGAGAATACGAAAATGTGAGATTAATAGAATCATGTATTTTACCTTTTTAAGAGATATAAGAAAATAAGTGGAAAAGATGCTGAAATGAATTGTGTCATTATTCTCTTGGGCAGAAAGCCACCAAAAGCTTTTGTAATAGTTGTTAGGCAAATAATTCCCAGAGCCCTTTAAGACTTAACCACACATCAAACAAATATTTGTTTCAGAGCATTAAATCCTGTGGAGTTCTGTGATAGCTGCTTCTGAGAAATCACATGAAGATTAAGCCTGCGGCTGATATGATGGTCTAATAGGGCAGCTGTCCAGGCAAGGCAGTTCATATCTCTGCATATCTTGGCTTGGCAAACTCTTTAGTTCTGTAGGTTAAAAATAGTCTTATTCTGTTCATTTTGTCTCACAACAAGCCTCCTCTACTGATGTGGATTACTAGGCAAGTCTAGAGAATTCAAGCTACTGTGATTATTTAGACCATCTTTAGGGTTCTAAAGTATAGCAAGTTGCAGTAAATAGTTTTTCTTGGATTGTCTATGAAAATGGATATCTCTTATGTCCCTCGTTTCCCTTTGACTTTCCCCTCCCACAATACTGAACCAAAATAGAGTCAAATCTTGCATTTGAGAACCAAGACATATACAGATTTTCAGAAAGAGGACTTAGAAGAAATATATTGTTTTGAAGCAGAAGTAGGAATTCTGGTCCAGAAGAGAAATATACTTTAGAGTACAATGATCCACTGCACTCTTTTCACATACATATCCTGGAGAAACCAATGATACTGTGATATGGCCAGCCATAAATTACATAAGGGAACATATATAGTGAATTATGATAGAGATAG
Source organism: Eudromia elegans (assembly GCA_003342815.1). NCBI lineage: Eukaryota > Metazoa > Chordata > Aves > Tinamiformes > Tinamidae > Eudromia > Eudromia elegans. The sequence continues at coordinate 2,219,127 of PTEX01000088.1, read as the reverse complement.
GATGCAGAACGTCCATTGGCAACAGAAAATAGCATGGCTACGCAAAGCTTTACTACAAAGGTAAACTACAGTTTTGATAGTGATTCCTTATTCCTGGCTGTATTGCCTGTATTTATTTCATGGAAGAGATTAATGAAATATTTAAAGAGAGATTTTGCTACCTTTATCCTTGTGGGTAGATGCTTTTGTCTTTTTGTCTTAGCTTGAAACATCATGTGTCTTTCAGTGGAGCTACTTGACAGTTGACATTTTCTGCTTTTACTTCTACTCCAGCTGCTAATTGCATATTTACAATCCTTCAATCAAGAGGAAAAGAGAAACAGATTAAAAAAAAATCAGTCTGCCAAGCAAACCATACATATAATGAAATATCCACTCATTAAATATAGAGAACTTTTATAGCTTTAATAATAAGTGTTATAAAGGACACGAAGGTATTATCAATTCTGAAGGAATGCAGGACTGGAAAAACAATAAGTCATTTTGACAGTTGCTATGAAGACTATWACCAATTGTTATGTTTACTTGACTAGGTTCAATTTATAAAACAAGACTCATAAAAAATCTACAGCCTAATCAATTGAGATGTCCTGTTACAAACAATAGCTTATGAAGTGAGATTCTGATATATTGATTAAATGATTGAATTGAGATGAGGATTTTACAAAATTAAGATAATTAGTAATGTGGGCTGATCCTGGACATTAAAATAAACACAGTGAAGTAAAACAATAAAATGAAGATTTAACACTGTAAATGTTTTTGTTTAATGAAATGAATGTAACTGAACACATAATTATCTTTCTAAAAGGATTCACTAAGATATGTTTCCTATGCAAATAAAACACAAAAACTGTTTTTGTTCCCTTGCTGTAATCACCAATTAAATTCCTCCATGCAACTCACATAAAAATTAAATCTGGGGGACAGAAGAAATTCCATTCTGTTTTTGAGCGAGCTGGTTGCAACACTGAACATAATCAAGCAAGCTGACAGTATGTATGATTATATATGATATCACTCTGCAGGAGACAGTTCCAATATTGTATTTGCACCCCTCCATTCATTATTGGCAAACATGTGCCTGGAACTCATTGCAATGTTACAATTGGCATTTTGAAATACTGTGATTTCTTTTTCTCAGAGTAAGAACTTGGATTCCCCATAGGATTTATGCACACTGCATTATATTATTCAGTACATGTTCATGACTTTCACTAGTATTAGGAAAAGCTCTGTGTATACATTCAGGGTAGAATATATCCCATAGTGGATTTCTGAAAATATAATATAAAGTTACTTTAAAACATGAGGTTAACAAAATAGGAACTGAAAGACAAGGAAGTGAAAACATGCAATTTAAGAACCATTTACCCAGTAGGTTTGATCCTATTCCTGTTCACTCCATAGTAAATAATGAGTAACTTTACAGAAATCAATGCAAGTTGGCATAAAGCTAGTGTGAAATCAAACTTGAACTCATCCTGCTCAAAAACCTGAAATATATTTACATTTTGGAGCAGTCAGTGCTATGATCCCTGAAAACTGATAGATGCATTCAAAAGCTTAATTAGGGAAAAAATGTAGTTTTAGAACATCATGACTAAGTGTGGCAATGATAAAATTTCCATAGTCTGCCTTGGTGCTAAAAGTGCTAACTGTGGCTTAGGGCACCATCATGGGACTCACGTGTTCAGTTCCCAGCTCAACATAAAGAATACTGGCAGTTTTCACTTGCTTAAAATGGCAATACTGATACTGTTAACAGGTTTGGTGTCTACTGACAGAGAATAAGCAGGAGTAATTATATCAATACAGTCTAGCAGTTGGCTTAGTTGGACAGGGACAGAAATGGAAGGGCAGAGCTACTTTCCAGAGAAGCTCAAGCTCCTAGGAAGGCATAAAACTGATCCGCCAGCACCTCACCACCATATCTGCTACTTAAGCCTCTTGGTGGGATATTTTCCTATATCAAGTGGAACAAAATCTAACTTACTCATGATACCTACTCCCTAACCTCCTTCACCAGAGGAAAGAATGAGAAGATGTGGAGGAACACATAGAGCAAAGTGTGGGGATCAAGCCCAGCTGCTGTGCCCAGCCTAAGTGGGGTGGTGAGGGAAAAAGCATCAGACTTTATCAGACCTGTTGAACCAAAAGGTCAGCTCTGGGAAGCTCTGGGACTTCCAGATGCTTCCAGGACACTGATAAATAAAGAGAATGAAAAAGGCAAGAAAATAAAAGAATATAAAATGAAACCTAATGGAAATCCCTGACTTGGTATGAGGAAAAGGTCGTCTACTTTACGAGTCAGGAAATGCAAGACGACACTGTCTGTAACTATTTGTAAATAGTGTCTAATTCATAGAGCTGAATCAACATGAAGAAAAAATAACCCTGGAAAAGACTTGCAAAATGCTCCAAATGGCTTATTTTGACATTTTAAATACTTTTGGAAATGTCATTCCATTTAAAACTTACTCTAAATTTACACTAGAGATATTGTGCAAGTAAAGAAAGCATATCAAAGTGAAATAAAACATTTCATTTGAGTATAAATAACTCATTTATTTGGATCCAAAATACTCCCTTCCTTTCCACCTAAGAACCAGGAGTTTACCTTTCATTTAATAGCAATTCTGCAGTCCTTTCCTGCCCCATCTTTCAAACTCTCTATACAAAACCATGCTTTATATTTATATTTATATTTATATTTATATTTATATTTATATTTATATTTATATTTATATTTATATTTATATTTATATTTATATACTCTATGTTTTAATTTTTTCACTAGCTACCATCTTCTTTAAAATGTTGATTTCTGTGATTGTTTATAATTATTATTGTCATTATTATTACTTGGGGGTTTTCCATTCTAACAACATATTTGTACTCGAGACTGTGAAAATCTTTGATATCTACTGAAAATTAACAGTATTTGCTTTTCAGTACTCTCTTTCTTTTTCTATTTTCTAAAACTTGATGCTTATTTAAGCCACACTTCCTTCCTCTAAGTCACATTTTCATTTTTGTACTTAGCTACCCTAAGTATATGACCAAAAGCAAGAAACATCAACAAAATTTTCCAATAGCTCAGTTTGGGGAAAATTTTTCAAATTGTTCCTTGTGTCACAGTAAAATTTAGACAACTGTTAAAAGATGTGATTAACAACTTAAATGAAGAAGCCTAAAGCTCAGGAAAATTTTCTTATTTTAGCCCTAGTTGTCTACTTCTCTTTTTTCTAAATCTTGTTTCTTTCTTCCTCCTCTTTCCCTATAAGCTTGAATCAGAAAGGTTTATCTGCAATTTAAATTTATTAGAACACAGCTAAAAAAGAATAAGAGTAACTTTTTACTATCAGATGATTTGTACGAAAGAGTGGATGCAAGTGAAAGCCAAGCTCCTTAGCAGCTATGTCTTATCTTCTTTTTTAACTCAATTCACTTTCCTTCTTTCAGTGTTTTCCATCCCTCTTCCTTGCTTTCTTTCATAGCTTTTTTTTTTTTTTTGCTTCTATTCCTATTTTTAGTTTTCTTAACTATCCCTCACATATCCTTAGTTATTGTCTAGGGAGCTATTCAGCCACAGAAGTCTTTAATGTTAACTGTGAGAAAGTGAGAGAGAGAGACGTTTGCAATGAGCATGATGATAAATGATTTTCAGAGATTCTTTCCTTGAAATGTTTTAATATTTTCAGCCAAATATGTTCCCATCCATTCAATAGGTTAAAAAATAACCCGTGAAGTGTTGGTATTGGTAGTATATATTACTATTGTTACAGAAACCAGCCAGAGGGAGGAAATGACCTTTAAAATGAGAAGAAAATTCTCATTCATTTCTGACTCTTCCTGCTTTCCATTTGCTCTGTGTTTTCTCATTTTCTTTACTAATACATGTTTCTCATCTTTTATGCCAACTCCTCCACACTTTTCATTTTATTTTTTTTGGTGGTTAACGAATGTTAAGCTTATAAGGCAGTGGAAAGCCACTTTATTTACCTAATTCAAATGCAAAGTATGAGGATAAAAGTGAGATGCCAGGTTACCTAGCTCAGTTCCACAAAACCAAGGGAGAAATTAAACCAAGAGAAAGAGAGTGAGAAATATCTCAACACAGTTGCACCTTAGGCTGCAGTTTTGCATGAGTGTTACATGTTATATGTTATATGCATATGCAGAAATGCATCCATAAATAAACCAATCTCCCAGTGTACTGGGTGCTACTGTACAAAGTTGCTTTGTAGGTCATATGAAAAGGTTTTGCTGCCAGCAGTATGGCTCATGTGAAGAGAAAGTCATTTTGCTCCTTTACTGGAAATACCATCAGTGCCACCACATCCCTCCTCTGTGAGTGGGATGCTGCGGGCACGGATGGAGTGGAGCAGAGCTCCATCCCAGTGATGCCCTGTCCCAATGTGAGATGGGGAGGATTGTCACACAAAGGAGCCTCACACCAACCAGATCTGCTCGCAGATCTATGTCATTTCAATTCTCATGATAAACTCTTACTTTGGGAAGAAGCATAATAACATCTAAATAGCCTATTCAGTGCAACTCCAGAAAATGTAGGCAGGACTATAGAATAACAGTACATATATTGCAATCCAAGTGAAGAGCTACCAGAGTACTTTTATATAAATATACTTTTTTTTGGTACAGTATCTGCAGAATGATTCCTTTAAAAAAAAAAATCAGACATATGCTCCCTCCTCTGCTAACTGCCCTGAGAAACAAAGCTTCAAATGTCAGCAGGAAGTTAATATATAGAGTTGGGAAACCTTAGAAGAAGATTGTAGAACAAATTCCTTAAGGATTTTGACCTTATATGAGCTTGTATAATGTTGCAGGAGGAAAATGAAAAAAAAAAATCAAGGGAGAAAACTCAGTGAGGCAACCAATATCTGTCCAAAAGGAAAGAGAAAAATCAATATTCTAGAATTTTTCTTTTTTGCTTGAAATAGATTTCAAGAAAGGGAAGCTCCGCATTATCTTTAGGTCTCCTTGTATGAGCATACAATAAAGTGAGAGAGAATATTTGTGTAGTAACCCTTCTTTTGGGCTTTACCTTTTGAACACACTGTTGAAGTGCTTGACAGTCTTTGTCCTTTTCAGTTTCTATTCCAAAACTATTCTACTGATTGCACAAGGACAAATAGTGTTTAACTCTGTTGCAGTGGCTACGACCAAGAAATTAGGAACGCAATGTATATCATTTGAAATCTTTACTTTCTATTGTTCTTCATTAAGGCTTAAAAGCTGGTATTTCTCAGCCCATATGAATTTGGGAAGTCCCTGTGCTATAGCTGTTGCACAAAATGGTCTAATTAATTCAGAAAAAAAATCATCATCACAGCTTTACTTTAAAATATCCTTTTGAAAATTGAGGTCTAGATTCTTCAGATTTGAATCTATCATGGGTCCAGTTTTGTATGTTAGACATGCTGAAACTGTGAAACTGCCACAGAGATGAACTCAGACCAAGTTTAGCCTGGAATGGCTACAGAAGTCTGATTAATATGTTCTTTCATGCAGCTTTAAATAGAGAGTTAGATGCAGATGTGTGTATTCCCTGAACCTTTTGCAGTCAGATGAGAGTCGGGTTTGGATTTTGTTTGTTTGTTTTCAAAAATTTACCAAGTCAGACTGTTCTTTTCCTTGAAAAGTATGTGTCCTGTACATGAAAGAAACTGGGGAGAGAAGAAGCTGGCTGGCATATTCTGAACTACTATATATTGCAGAACAGGCTTCCAGTTGTCAGCGTCTGCACCCTGTAGAAGTATGGTTTCAATTTTACTTTTGAAATCTGAGTCGAGCAATGTTGCCAACACATATTTTTCCCTGTCAAAACATTTCACTTATTCCTGAGTCTGTAGACAGCTTTTAGGTTACATCTTTTCCCCAATCTTATTGAAACAGGATCTTCATTTCTTTTGAAATCATTTTTCATTAGTGTGGGAGCAAAAAGTAGATACTAGAGCTGATAAGTGGCAGCACCTGGCTTAAAGATGTTCCATCAACTCTTATTTTCTGTGTGATCACTTCTGATAATTGGAGGATGAAAACCAAAGCAACAGTCACATTCAAATCAGGATGGGTGAAGACGTTATCTTCCTTTCTCCTCTGCATCTTTAAAGCTGCCTGTGCTGCCTCGTGTTCCACTGAGCTGATAGAATATGCAAAAAGCAGACTTCAGGGTTGACATGCTGCCTCAGCAAAGATTTTTTGAGTAATTTGGTAATGATTAGGACTGGCTCACTGATTAATGAGCCATAAATTAGCTTAAAAGGCATATAGTTTTTGTGTTTGTGATCAAATTGTAAACTTATTCCCATGTTTATAGCTGCAATAATTATTTTCAAATACAAATACACATTTCAATCTAAAAATTTCTTGTAAATGTTTGCTTCAGATTTTTACTGTTCACTGGCTATTATTCATGCCATGTGGCAAGCTGAATGAACTACATTATATGATTCCTGTTTCTCAACTGGATGCCAACAAATAATGCAATTTCTTGAAAAAAATCAAATTAAAAATTATATCTTTTGAACTTGCATATGTATCTGAGAACAGCATGATTGACAGTTTTAACCTTTTTATTTCTAAACTAGACTTAAGGAAATATTTCTTAACAAAAAGTAATTTTGTTAGTGATAAAGAAAGAAGATTTACCATATTAAATGAGAAAAGCATTCAGACATATTTTTCATATTGTTTACCATCCATATTTATTGTTTCACTCCTGGTTTTGGATAACAGCTATTTGGAGTTCAAATACCAGGCTGTTCCTAATCTTATTTTAACTATATGTCTACTGACTGTAAAGGAGGAACAGATCTGAGCAGCACGCAGGGAAGGTGACACACACCTCCAATTTTCTGGGTTTTTTTCCATCACAGTTTCTCCTAATAAGATGAATCTCAAGCAGATGTACTTCTTGCAAGCCTGTACATCATGACAGATTAACAAGCCTAGAGGGAATATGGGTGGTAAGAGAGCTTGAGAGCTCATGTAGTCCATTCACCTTCTCCAAGACATGATCAACTTTACCTAAAGCATTTCTCAATCATCTGAGTTCTAGCTTTGTCCTATGCACCTTAATAAGAGTAATTTTTCCAAGGAAATTATCGAAGCACTCCATTTTCCTTATCATTAAAAAGCTTTCCTAATAAGCTTTCCTAATATCTAATCTGAACTGTCCTTGCTGCATTTTCAATTCCTGCCCTGGTTTTACTGTTTAGATAACAGATATCCACCCTTCAGCTGTCTTCTTTCTTCTATTCAGTCTTTCTTTGGAGGTTGACTCTGATCATTCTCTTTTCTTATCTCTGGATTGTCTTAAGTTCTCCCATGTTTGCCTTGGAGAGGAGAAAGTACTCAAACTGTCTTACAGGCAATACTCCTATTTATTTATTATGTTATTTGTCTTTCTTAAAGATTATAAGACATTGTATATAACTTGTGATCAACTGTAATCTATGTCCTATTTTGCTGCTTAGTTAGCTGTTCATTGACCTGTCTTTGGACAGATGATTATTCTGTCTTAAATGGAGTGCTTTGCACCTGGCCCCATTGAATTTTTATGTGAGCTCATCCTCACATAAACCTGTTTTCAAGCATTTTCAACCTGTTATCCAGTTTCAGCAGGACATATTTCAACCAAGAGAGCTCAGCCAACATAGAGTAAAAAATTTTCTATAAGATTGGTGAAAATCATTAGCTACCAGGAGGATAACATCCCCAAGGAGGGGAAGGCTGTGGGGTGAATCTTACTCTTCTTAGCTATTAGACAATCCAGATCCAGCATGACACGATTGCAAAGGAAACAGCCTCACAATTTCCAAATCTTAGGAAAGCATTGTTTTTAAAATCATGGATCTATAAAAATACTCTGTCCTCATGCAATTATGTCAGATAATTGCTTTAAGGTATTTTTTCATTGAACGCTCATCAGCCACTGGAGAACTCCAGGACTTGGTGATCCTGGGGTTAAATTAGTTTAGTGCTGGATCTTACTTTGAGTGATGAAGGCTCCTGGAGTTAAATCCAGAGGTCTCACATTCAGCAGCTACTGTTAATGATCCAGTCAGAGGTCATGGGCTGCAAATAATGATCATTTCAGGAGATACTTGGTTAGAAAAAAAAAATTCTGAAGTAGTTAATATTTTTGAAGAGGTTTGTGAGCACATGATGATTCAAGCCATTTCTTTATCAATTGTAACTTAAATYATTATTTCAGTCCATGTTGCTAACAAACTTTTCATGACATGGTGGCTCAGAAGCTCATAAAGTACAGAACTTCTGTACGAATACTTGAATATTACTGAATAACCCTATGCTGAAACTGCAATGTAGACAAGAATTTCTTGTCCAGGCTATTTGGTCTGTAAGAGAAAAAAAATAACTATATATACGGTCAAGAGAAAAGAAATAGCAATTTGTTTAAGTATGGGCACTGTTCGAATGTTGACTATGAAATTAAACACATTAAGAGCAAAGATAGGAAAAAGATTAGAATTTACATTTAAAATATAAGGTGATGTTTAAACAGGAAAAGACATTTCTGTTTGTAACCTCTGGTTGCATCAGTTGTTAAATCACAGCAGAACAATATACAAAAGCACAGACAGTAACTATAAAGCTTTAGTCAAATATCATCATTGCTGGAAGAAATAATCAGGAAATATTTTTTTTCTTATTCCTGGAGAAATATTGATTTTATCTCTATCTATCTATCTATCTATCTATCTATATATATATAGAGAGAGAGAGAGAGGAGCTTTTACCAAAAAAAATTAAAACTGAAAATAGAATATTTCATGTTTGAGAGGTTTACTTTTTGGTATAACCAGAAGCAATGATAAAAAGAGATGTCTGTAAAGAATTATAGAACACTCAACATCAGTTTGCACACTAGAATAAAGTCTGATGATAAATTTCTGGCTATTTTTTGTTCTTCTTTGATTCTATAAGCAGAAACATACAAGCCAGCTGCAATAAAAGAAAACTGAAGAAAAAATTGACTGACACATGATAGGAAGCTGAAATGTATGATTTGGGGATTTTAGCTCTCTTCCATTTGGAATAAGAAGTTTAATCCCATGAGAATGTACAGGAAATAGAAGTGAGCTGGCTGAAAATTTTCTACTCCACATTTTCTTTGACAGAAAGTTACATTCTTGATTAAACAGATTTGTTTTTTCTTGGAAAGTGTCTGCCTTCATTTAAAATGTAGCTTCCTTTTGTCTGAAAATATAAATGCATAAGTCTCCTTTGTCATAGCATAAAAATGAGGCAATGTATTTCCTTCTGAATTTGTTTTGTTTTTTGATAAAAAGTCAAAACATCAGGCCAAAGGGTCATGATAAATGGGACCATCTAGTTGGAGGCGTGTGGCCAGTGGTGTCCCCCAGGGGTCAGTGCTGAGGCCAGTGCTGTTCAGCTTGTTCATCAATGACTTCGACAAGRGGACAGAGTGCACCCTGAGCAAGTTCATAGATTATACCAAACCGAGTGGAGTGCCGACATTCCAGAGGGCTGTGCTGCCATCCAGAGGGACCTAGACAGGATAGAGAGTTGGGCAGAGAGAAACCTCCTGAGGTTCAACAAGGACAAGTGCAGGGTCTGCCACCTGGGCAGGAATAACCCCAGGCACCAGTAGGGATTAGGGGCCGACCTGCTGAGAGAAGCTCCATGGAGAGGGAGTTGGGAGTTCTGCTGGATGATAAATTAACCATGAGGCAGCAATGTGCCTTCATGGCCAAGAAGACCAATGGGATCCTGGCTGCATCAGGAGAAGCATTGCCAGTAGGTCAAGGGAGGGGATGCTGCCCCTCTCCTCAGCTCTGATGAGGCCGCACCTGGAGTATTGGGTGCAGTTCTGGGCTCCCGAGTACAAGAGGGATGTGGAACTTCTCAAGAGGGTCCAGCGTAGAGTAGCAAAGATGATTCAGGTCCTGGAGCATTTACCTTAGGAGGAAAGACTAAGCAAGCTGGACCTGTTTAGCCTTGAGAAAAGAAGACTGAGAGGAGATCTGATCAATATGCATAAGCACCTAAGGGGTGAATGTAGGGAGGAGGGGCCACGCTCTGTCTCCATGTGAGGAATATCTTCTTTCCAGTGACGATGATGGAGCCTGGAACAGGCTGCCCACAGAGGTTGTGGAGTGTCCTTCTCTGGAGATCTTCCAAACCCCACCTGGATGCCACCCTGTGCCCCATGTTCTAGGGGATCCTGCTGGAACAGGAGGGATGGACTGGACGATATCTAGAGGTCCCTTACAACCTCAGCCATTCTGTGATTCAAACTTCTACTGATAGCGTCCTACGTATTTCTGTGGTTGTTATTTGAATACCTCACATAGTTAAACTTTAGGAGCATGTTCCAGATGAACTGATTCATATAGGTCATAATAAGACAATCAGAAGAAAAAGGGAAAATGTTGCAATAACATTCCATTTTAAATGACAGAAATATGAAAGGAGAGAAATTTGAAACAATGTCAAGAATATATGGCTAAATATAAATGACAAAACATTGCCTCATTGTTTAGTCCTAGTTATGTCAAAATGCACTTTTTGAAGTCCTTTTACAACTTTCCTCAGTGCCCTTAACCAATGTCCACATAGAAGTCCAGATACAGACTTTATTGTGTGTTTGACCATCGGACTATCATGAATGCATCACAATTCTAGGATTCAAAAAGTCTTTAAAGAATGTTTATTTTATCTCAAAATCTAGCAATGCTCAGCCACCCAGGAATATGTTCCTTTCTATCATATGCCTTTCTACTCATGTCATCCCACATTTTTTAACTCTCTTAATGTGGGATGAATGAATGGATGAGAGAGCTACTGTGGATAATAAGATATAACATGCGTCGTGTATATGCAGTGATTGCACAATGTGCTTGGAAAGCTTCATGTAGTGGCCTAGGGCTGCGAAGTGTTGCTCTGCTACCTTTTCCTTGGAGGAAGGGTCCTGAATTGGACCGCCCCCTGACTAGAGGGGGTCAACTCCCATCACCACCGAGTCCTGAAAACATTTCAAAATATATCAAGATGCAGGTTCACCTGAGCATCTTCTGTTGTATTTGGAATAGCTACCTCACACCCGTAGCACCCCTAAGGCTCCATATCACGCCAAATTCTACATTATAAAACTGAATAACTGTTACTTATATAATCTAAAACGTATGTCAGTCACCAGAGTTAGTTGTTGACCTTTACAACAAAATCCTTGCCTTGATTGTTGCCTCTTCCTATGATTATGTTTCTTGGTTACATGTTCATCCTAACTACACTCTTTTCCCTTCTACAGTTTAGTGAAGAATGGACACCTTTCAAACCAAGAGTACTCCAGGGGTATCTGTCTCCTTCTGCCATCTCATTTTCTGTGAAGGAAATACATTGCAAAATTGAGAGGCTCTTCTCTTTGAAATGGTATTTGTGCACATTTGAAAAGTATTTCCAAGCATTATCTTTCTTCACCTTACACATCATAAAAAAAAGTGGATAATAATATGTTCAGTTTCTATAGCAACCAAAGATGGTACATTAAGGGATGTTTATGCCAAATGACCTCTCTGCTTTCCCACAGTTTCTGTCTGTTATAGGGGTTCTTTGTGGCTTCTCTATGCGTTAAAACAACATCCAGAGGGTAATCCTTTTTTTTCTTTCTGTCATCTATGACCAAAAAGAATGTGACTTTACCCTGCTCATCTTCCTCTTCCAAAGCAACATCAGCTCTATATGTCACCCCTATTTCTTTATCTTTTCCATAAAAACCTCCAGTGACTGAGGCCCAACAGCTGCAAGTAATTCCAATGCACCAGTACATTTGCCAGTGTCTAGTCTGAATCTTTCTTGAAACAACATTCTCCTTACCATGGATCAGGAAAGCATATTCTTCCTTTTCGCTATATACTTGAAGATTTTTGTCTTGGTTCTCATTTTTGTGTATTCAGAGCACTCACTGACTGTGACTAACCTTGATTTTAGCATGTCTATAAAGCTCATTGGTATGTTATAGATTTAAGAAGAAGAGCTGAACAAATCCTGACATAGTCAGAACACTTTCTCTTGCCCTTGGGCTGGAGAGATGCCAGGACAATGCCTTTTATTGAAGAACAGTAATATAAAATATATCAGGTCTTTTGAACTGACTGACATGTAGAATTTACCAAAATGGAAACCACATGTTTGCAAAAATTTAAAACACAGAGATGGCTGCACTAGCATTATACTCACATCTGGAAGCATCCATCTCTCACAGAGCAGCTCTGTAAATCTTCTGCCAGGACAGCATCCTAACATTCTTTTTGCCTGGGCCACAATACAATAAGACATACTGAAAAGCATATGACTAATGTAGGAACCTAACATGAAGAATGGAGAGGGACAAGAACAAAAAGGACAGCCATAAAATAGAAGGAAAGAGAAAGTAAATTGCATCACTGCAAAAAGAATCCACTTTTTGTTTTTCTCCTCTCTCATGAACTCATTGCCAGAACAGTATAATTGTCACCAAGCTTGCCTCTGTCTAGAGTGCAAGCATGTGCTGAGAGTGACTGGATTAAATTGTAGCTTCTTTGCTTGAAAAAAGAAGTTTCCTGTGTGTACTTGAAACCACATCTTCTTTACTGACTGTAATAGGCTTTACTATTTTTCCCACCTCCCAGTCCTTCAGGAGCAGAAGAGCTGCGAAACATGCGCAGGTCTCTGCTCTTCCTCATGCAACATCTGCGCCACTGTCACTGCAAACGGGCTGCCCCAACCTTACTGCTTGTGCCACACAGGGCAGCAGCGCTGTGGTTTGTCAGGGGGTGAGGACAAGGGATTCATTTCTGTGGCAGCCAGAATAGGAAATTCTCTGACATCTAGAGTGAATTGGAATTAGTATTTCCTGATCTTTACCAGTGTATTTTCTGGGCTTCTCAGTTAGAGAACAGGGCTTTGCATGTGAGCAAAGAACACGCTACATATTTCACCTTGGTTCTTGGTCACTTTTCTGGAGACATTCCTAGGGTGGAGGTACCAGCAGGAAGCAAATGCCAGATGGGTTTGAGCTCTGCAAAAGAAAAATGGCTGTATCAAATTCTGCAATACAGAATAAATCCCCTATTTTTACAAAGAGTGCTGACAAAGTTGAAGAACTAAGCAGCAGGTCAGGACGAGGTTATCCCTGCCCTTGACAGAGCGTCCCACAGAAACGCGTCGCTCTCCGTGCGCAAGTGGGAAGCTTCATTAGCCTGGAAACTTCAGCCTCAGAGCTGGGTCTTGGGGAAGCAAGTTCCAGTAACGTCACGGGGCTCTTCACCAACTCAGAGGTAGCTCCCGAAGTAGCAACAGGGCTTTAGTTTTTCTGCTTTCTCAGCTGTTGAAGACAGACTCCTGCCAACAGGGTTAGCAGTTGGGAAATGGTAAAAAAAAGTAACATGCTCCTTTCAAACAGGTGCACTCTGCCCGCAGCAAAGAGAAAGACACATGAGAAGAAGCATTTGCACAAGGAGGCATTAGATTAAAAAAGGCCTGAGCCGAAGAGACAGAAATATCTTTACAAAATGGCAGGCAGCCAGAAAGCTAGAGGGCGGGGGGAGGAACTGCTTTTTCTTATTTTTAACATTTTCGATTGAAGACACTTGATTCTGATTTCAGCTACACGGTTACATGTTGATGCTTAAAATGTGAAATCAGCTGTTATTCTGAAGTTGATTTAACAAGCTAGGCAGGAGTATCTGCCAGCATAGCTAAGATCAGAAATGAGGCACCGGGTTTTCTGCTGGAAGGATCGGGGAATGAGAAACCATAACAAAACACATTCACACCAGCCAGCGTAATACATTGCTGCAGAGAAGACACCTATTAAAAAAGATTTTCTCAAAATACAACAGGAATATTTCTGAATCTTTTAAAACTTCATATTCAGCTTGAGAACCCAACTTTTATTTTATCATGCAGCACTGTGATTCCTTTAGCGGATGCCCTTGTCCTTGTGCTTGCATGAGACTGCAGTTAATTACGCCTGGAATATTCCAAACAAAAATAAAGATAAATTTATACAGAAAGGAGCAAAGGGATACTTCCATCAAAGGAGTTGGCCTTTTGTATAACATCCATGAGTTTTCAGGATGTACATGTAGCCATCTGTACCTTTCTTCAAAGTGCTTATTTGTGTGATCTTTCAAAAAATTAAGCCTATTCTTTGAGTTACTCAGCACATATTTTTCACTCATAGGTAAATTGGTGTTTAGAAAATAAAAGCTGTTATTCTCAGTTCCCGTCTCTCAAACAATTTAACATTTTCAAAGAAAATACATACTTTATAAGTGAATCCAAGATCCCTCTAACTAAATATGTCCTATTTTTCTCACATCTTGAGGATTTTATTCTGCTTCCTCATTGACAAGCATAATGGAAAAAGTGGCTCAGCAAGAGCTTTGCTTATTATTTACTTTGATACACATTACTGGTGGGAGATGTTCCCAGCTCCAAGCATCTGAGGTAGCCATTTTACAAGGCAATATTTACAGAGTGGCCCTGTGAGGTAGAAAAAAGATATGCAGTTTAAAATTCCTAACAATTAATGTGCTGTCCACTCCAAATTATCTTGCTGAGATGTTTTAAGGTGAGAAAAAATGAACAAATAAGGTCTCCCAGTTGTAACTTTTCTGTTAGAAATTTTATGTCTGCTCTCATTGCCTAGAGTTTCAAATTCATCAAATTTTCTGACAATGCATGTGAAGGTTTCTAGCACAGAATCAAATCTTTTTGTCATAATCTCATTGCCGTAATATCATCACCTTTGGCAATCATGTCTGACAGTTCATGAAAATGTAGATTGCTATCAAAATCTACAACCAAGAAGCCCTCAGATGTCATTGCATCCTTAGGGGAAGAAGCCAGAATGAAAAGTTTATTGTTCTTCAAGTAAGTGGTTATACCCCTTTGGCAATTTTTTCCAATATTTTTCTTCCCCCAACTTTTGCACACATTCAAAAAAAGAAAGATGACACATACCTCAATTATTGTTAGCATGCAGAAATTTTGTTAAGAACCTCGCTTCTGGATTCAGATAAATTCCTGGTTAGGTTTAACTAACAATTTCTACACCTTCTCTGACTCCTAAAGTTTCTTGAGGTTAGAAAACATTTGGGTTTTTTTCTTTGATTGTTGGGGTTTTTTATATCTGTTTTTTCGTATTCTGACAGTGATTTTTTTGAGAAATAGTTTCAGATACATGACTAAAACCAAAATAAAACCAAAATGGGGATCTGTAAGTGTAAAAAAAATCGGGCTTTATAAATGAAATTACAGGTTATAGCCATTCTCTTTGTATATTGTTATCCAGTTCTTATGTACTGTTTGTTATGCCACATACAATATCAGGACACAGTGTGATCCATGGAGCCACTTGAATACTAAGAACAATAAACAGCTGAGATGGTCTACCCTGACCAAAGAATACAAAAATATGAAAGCTGTGATGTAAAGCAGAAACTCTATAAAAAGAGTGTAAAAGCACCTCTCCAACCAATGGATTTCCTTGTCTTTTGCTGAAATATATATGCTGGAGTAAGCAAAGATTGACTTCTACTGATGTATTTACACTTCCACAAAGGAAATATTTTATACTTCTCCCAAAAGAGTCTTAAAGAAGGAAGAAAGAATTATACTTGATTTTTGGTTTTTTTAAGACAAGTGAAAGTGACTGATAATCATGTGTCCAGCCAGTTGCCATCAATATGAAAACACCAAAACATAAGCAGAAGGTATATTATAAAATTTAAGAAATATTTCTGCTATGGAACACATAAATCAGAAAGTCATTAAGGATCAGACCTAGTAGTTACTAACAGGTATCTGATAAGAAACAGGATAATCCTCTCATCTGTTGTCTAATCTACTATATTCTGGTGTATTAATTAAGTCTTCATGGGTGAGGGTTAGATTTTGAAGGTACTATGTGTTTAGAGCAGCTGTGGTGATTGCTGGTAAACATGATACTGACCATATGACTGATTCAAGTTTGCTGTTCAGTGGCCCTTTTGAGTTTTCTCATATTGATGTTAAAAAGGCTTAAACTGGGAAAGAGAAAATTGAAGAAGAGAAAAATTAAGATTGGAAGAAAGTCGAAATCACCGCTGGGAAAGGATGACAAATTACAATTATTTTAGAGATCAATTCATTATTAAAAGTAGATAAGTTGCTTAAAAAATAAATCAAGCTTTCTTTTCATATGTCACTTTTTTTTTCATCTTTACAATTAAGATAATTAAAGGGTTTCAGAAAAAAAACAAGTGAATAATATGAAATTGAGGCTACTGAGGTGATCAATTATTGTTAACTATTATATCATTGTGTATAATCACTTTTTTTTAAGTGCAGACAGCATAATCTCCGGGTTAATTAAAAAAAAATGTGATAACAAGTTGAATTCCAGTTGCTTATGTACTTACATGAACCACCTGTAGCTCCTCCTAAGTGAGTTATATAGGATATGCCTCAAAAAGCAAATCTAATCTTATAAAATATATATTTCTGTATTGTAAGGATCTACAGAGAAATCTATGCATATATCTTTATAGAGTCAGGACCAAGATCCCACAGCTACCCAACAGGAAGCTGACCCAGGCTACTTCATCATTCATTAAATTATTCAGCCCCTATCGTAATGCAAGCAGTAAGTTTTGCCATTCATCTTCCATAATTCTTTTATTCTTGTGAACTTCTTTCTCATAGTGAATATTTGTTGCGTCCATAGTTATAACAGATAATTACTGGAGACACAAGTATTTTCAAACAGCCTTTTTAAAATTCCACTCTATATTTCTGTAATAATATTACAATAAAGATAAGATAAAATGTTGAAATAATTCTTGTGTTAGCTTTCAGAGGGGAGATTAAGAAATGCTCAGTTTTAGACTGTTCCAATAGATATGAAGACAGATTATTCTTCCATCTCAAAGATTTTCCTGAGAAAATACAGTTTCTCCATATTTGCTTGAGAATAATGTTTCTGTTTAAGAAATCTCTTCTGGGAGGAGATTTCCAGAACCTAACACGTTTTGAGAGTAATAGATACTACCAGTTTCTTTGTTATGTCTGAGTGAACTAAAATAAGGACTGTTCTTGAGGACATACTGATATACTCATAAAGCAGAATTATTCTCAGAAAAAAAAATCTTACCTAATGTTTAGAAAAGTGGGGAAAGTAAATGAAGTGAATAGCGAAGAGAATGAGGGCAAGGAGAAGGATGAAGGGATGAATGACTTCTGGTATACAGTGTAAACTGGGTAGGATAGACTTTTGTGGAGAAGATAGGTTTTTGGACAAGGTATGGAATGTAGCAATTTTAAAGGATGTATTTGTTTATATATTATACTGTCTTATAGATTACTGAATGTATGTATATGTGGATATCTCTATGCTAGATATGTCTTAGAAGGCATTAAAAGAAGAATGTCTCTATTGAGAAAGTGGACCTCATCCAGAAAAGAGCTCCACTAGTTTGGGAACAGATAATTGTGTATGCCAGAGAATAGAGTAAAGTTGCAAGTAGATTAAATAATGGAGAACATATCCCTCCTAACTTGTGGTTAAATTCATCAGATAATTTCTCCAAGGAGTTTTAGCAATGTGGGGGTTTAAAGTAAAAAGATGAGATAGAAACAATCAGCAAAGAAGAGATCAAAAGCTTTATTGAAAGAAATAAAAGGATTAGTAGTCCTTTAATTAGGCCTGTGGTAAGAAATCAGATTCAAGAATTTTGTTTGGTTTGGATGTGTGAGGTAGAAAAATTTTGGASCTGGAAACCAATGGAGCATTAAAACTGTTGGGTTTTGTTAGGGATAGTAAGGTCAAAATGTCTACCCAGAGCTTTTAGCGGGGATGGATAAAGGCTGGAATTCACTTGCCTATTCTCATTCTTCAGCACTTTAAGCACTAGAGATTCTTTACAACTCACTTCACCAAGTGAGCTTTTGGTCTGCCTCCTCATATATTCATTTGACTGCTTTAATTTACTTGAGTGAATAAAATTTAAATCAGAAAATAGACCAAGTAAAAAGCATCACATTAGAATATATTTACTCTGCTATGAGTATTTGAAAATACAGAGGCCACAGATTTGAAACCCACAAAAACACAGTATAAAAACCTTCAGGAGGAGTAGCAACTCAGCAGTATTAGACATATCGTCCTCTCCAGATTTCCCATGGCAATTGAAATGAATAAGGATTGTTTAAGAGTAGAGGAAATTGGTAGTGCGAAGTATAAAGAAGAAAATTAACCTGTCTGAGGGATCTTAGTCTAGGGATTTGATGTAGCAATTTTTGAGTGGGAAATGTGTAAAATAGATATCATGTAAAATAATATCCCTTCAGGTTCCTCAACCCCCAGAACTCAGTAAATTCATTTTGTTGTAATGATAGTAAAATAGTGTTTTCATTTAAACTCTGTTTTGTTTTAGTAAAAAAATATTCTTTGTTATTTTTGTTTAGAAAAATAGACATTATTATGGAAGGCAGAACATTTTTGTTTGAGGTCTCTATCTTGATTGTGGCACAAAATGATAGCAATAAAAAATTTTCATCTGTTTTATGACCTATGCAAAACACACTAGGTGGTCCTGGTTCTTGTTTTTCTGATGTTTTCCACATCACAAAAGCAGCTGCCCCAAGCAATATTCCCAAGGGCAAGGACTGGAGTACAGACTTCCCACCCCCTAGAGAAAATGTATGTAAGGAGATCCCATGGAAGTCAGTGGATTAATGAAATCTTCTCCAAGGCATCTTTCTTCATGAGCCAGTGCCAAAAAGGTCAAGTCCTGATCAACTCTCAGGTTTTCACTGAATTGCTCTTCAGTCATTTAGTTGATGACTTTTTAAGAGGAGTTAAATCAAACTCTTGGTGCAACCACAGAAGAGAAATGCTCTTTCTTGTGTAGCTAATGAATAGTTAGGTAATAAGTTATATGTCTCAGTTTGCCTACCACGATTTTAACCCCCTGGTATTTCTGGAACCTGGCTTCTGTCTCTTGGCATGCTCCCTGGAATGTAAAGTTGCAACATTTCTCTTTTGCATAACATAAAAATGTTTTCTCAGATCATTCCTAGCCATAAGTTTTTTCAGATTTGCCAAATGTATCAGCTACTTCTGTAATTTCCATGCCAGGGCTGCTCAGAAACTGGTGTCAAGATATAAGAAGAGCTTAACAGGTCCTAAGGGGTTAAACTTTCTATTCTGAGCTGAGCCAATTTCACTTTGTATGTTCTGCAGTGCAGTGAAAGTTAATTCATTCTAAAGCACAGAGCTTTCCAGCAACATTGTTAATATTATAATGTTCCTTTGCTGTACTGTCCTAGCTAGTTTATTAGATGAGAGAAAAATACAGATGTGCTGACAAGCAGAGTTATACCTACCCACACTGGCAAAATATTTATTAAAATTACTTTAAAGCATTTTTTTATGCAGAATTATAAGCTCTTTTAAAAATTCAAATATAGTTATGTTGATTTTTAGTGGTATAGTTGATTACATTTGATACAAGCCAGTTGTTTGTTTGTTTTTTAATAAAAACGCATGCTTTTCTGCCTGTGTGATCATAATTTTTTTCTTGTTTGAGCTGCAGTAGAATTTCCTGAATTAAAAGGTAATCAAGTTAGATAGGTAGTACATTTAAAAATATAGAAAAATGAATAGACCAAAATAGTAGCACAAAGGCAGACACTATGGCTGCTGTTTCTAACAACAGCAAAATGAAACGAACCAATAGTCCTAGAGTGATTTCTGAGGAAAATACAAAACCTGGTTGATCCCACATGCAATAGTACAATGAAACAGCAGCAACAACAACAAAAAACCTCTGAAATATCTCTGCAGAATGAAGCAAAGGTTGACAGTGCATTCAAAGCCTGATGCATTTATTGGGCAGTTGCATTCCTATCTGAGCTCCGGCAGTCAGATAGAGGCAGAAACAGTTTATTACAATATACAGAGGGCTCTAAGAAAGTCATCCTACTGGGTAAACTTTAGCAGGAAGCAAGATGGGAATAAAGGCACCAAGACAAGATTTAACAGCATTTCTTCCACTTTACTCAACATGACACTGACTTATAAGGGCTTTTTCATTGTTCAATGCTCACTTCGTGCCCATGCCATGTATGTTTAGGTCCCCGTAATACATGTGTGAGACAGTTGATGCCAGTTGCATTTCAAGGCATTGTCCTAGATTCTAAATACTTATAGAACAATACTATTACTATACCAACAGATTTGCAAATCCATATAGTCTACTAACATCTTGCGCACAACATACTGCTAGGCTTCTCCCTGAAACAGRGGACTTTATGACTTCTTGGGCTCAGTTCATAGTGCAAAGCACACCATTAAGTAGAGCATGACACAAGGACTGCACTTTCCAGATGCCAGGGCAAAGCAAGAGCATGGGGAGTCAATGCCACAGGTTAGCAGGTGGGGCACCACTTGGCCCTCATTGCAGTGGATTTCAGTTGCAAAACTGTTTTAACTTCAATAGCTGTGCCAGCAAGGGAAGGAAAGGAGGGCAAWCTGGACAGCACCTGTTTCTTTATCACTTATATGATAAAAAGAGTGGATGCCGTAGACACTCTTYGTCTCATTTTTCAAAATTTCAGAATTCAAGCTGGATGATTTGATAACTCAGAGCACAAAGAAATATTGGGTAATATCACTGTAAGAGAATGGTCAATGGACATTTGAAAAGCTTCCCATCTCTATAAAACATTCAATATTCTCAGTTTCTGAATTGATAGAAATAAGGAAAGAAATAATATTAAAAACTAAAATATTTAAAATAGTGAAAATACTTTTTTTTTTTTTTTTCAAAAATTGGACGATGGTAAAAATCACATATTGTAGAATTTTCCTACAGTCTTTCAAGAATTATCATTTTTCTGAAATGGATGTAGGAAAGCACTCTTTACCCTATGTAATTTACAAATTAAATATGGCTATGGGGAGAAAAAAGGAAAAAAGAAAAAAAAAAGCAGCAATATTTCAGGTCTAGGAGAGTAGGGTGGTTAATTATAAGATGAAAAAAAAGGAAAGATTGATTGAAAAGGAATACTTTAGATTAAAATAAAAAAATAGAAAAAAAAAAAACAGAGCAGATGACAACAGAGATTCACATAGGGAGGAAAGCATGAGATAAAGCATATTGCCAAGAGATGAGTGAAAAAATAAGAAAGGTTCAAAAGAGGAACCATTGTGATGTGACAAGCAGAAGATGGAGGATGTGTCCCTCATATGGGATGTCTGAATAGCAGCTTTCAAATACATCATTTGAAAGTGCACAAATTGAAGAGCTGTTCATTGTGTTCGTGAAATTCTCTCATTTAGTTAGTTTGATGGAAAAGTGGCAGTTGTGGTATCATGACTGAGGAATGACTAATTTTTCTGTCCTCTAATGTTTCTTACCATTATCAAAGTAAAGAACAGTAGCACTAAAACTACTCAAAGCATAAAATGACATACTACATGTGTATGCTTGTGACGGCAAGCTGGCTTGCTTGTGATGGCAAGTTGATTCAAGGATGATATAAATAGCGTATAATCTGGATATTTCTCAAACCAGCAAGCACAACTAGATGTGAAGTTAAATGAAAAGCTAGTCTGTCTATACCATATAGCTTTAACAGGCAAATTCCTGTGAAATACAGGAATATTAAAGGAGTACTTGAAGAAGAGGCAATAATAGAAAGCCATGCACAGCCAGCACGTTCTAGGTCTTTGGGCAATATTACTGGATCTGGGAGTGTTTTCTTGCTCCTGGGTCCTATGTGCTTCCCAGGCACATCCCAGCAGTTCAGAACAGTAAAACACACACTCACTGCCATATGAAGCTTGAGCTTCATCAAGAAGGAAAYCTCACTGCATGAGCAGGGAGAACCAAGGCCTCAACCATCCATACATATCTGCAAATTTGTTTGGATTCTGCTTTTCTATTTGTTCTGATTGGGTGTTGTGTGTTTTTCTGTGCAATTTATGAATTCTTTAATGCATTCTTTTGTTTTGTCACCATGCTGATAATATTTATTGYGTGCAGAAGCTGATGTATGATCTTCTCTAGTTTTATTTATAACTACCATMGTTTTGCTCTTGCTCTTAGAACCTGTTGTGTAGGTGGAAGCTTGAGCACACAGACATATTGAGTGAAGGGCTTCTTTTCAAACAAAATATGTTTTTAATATAGTTAAGTGCAGTGTTACACATCCAGAGACAAAGACATAGYGTATATTAGTATGAAGGTTGGAGGGAGAACTAGAGTGCAAATGTATATTGTAAAGCTGTGAAAACGTAGAGTACACACACTTGAGTATGAGCTTGTAGATGCTATACTGGAAGCAAATACGGCTTATGATTCTTGGATAAATAATGGTAGATCTAATTAGAAGTAATCACATCAGAGCCTGTTAAACAGCTCTGATAATAGGAATAATAGGAATATATAGGAAATAATAGGAATAATAGGAAACTGATCCTGAATTCCACGCTTCAAAAAATGTCAGAAGTCAGAAAAGYAAAATTGGAATACATTAATATTCTAGGTCCTGAGGGAGAAAAAAAAAYAAAATAAAAAGGCTCAGAACGAGACGTTTAAAGAGCCCTATTTACTCCGTTTATCAGAGACATTTCTAAGATCTTGATTATAGCYTCTATTTACTAGGGATAAAACAGTAAGTACTAATGCGTTATTTAATTTAATAGGGAAAGACATAGCGGGAACAAAATGGCTGAAAGCATAAATCAAAATTTYAATTAGAAATTAGGCACAAATGGTTCTTAAAGAGCATCACACCCATTAGAATAAAACWCTAGGAGGAACAYAGTAGATCMTCTGACTCTACATGTCTTCAAATAAACACCTCATACTTAAGAAGAGGATAATTTTAGGAAAACAAACAGCTGTTGGGCTTGATACAGAGAAAGCTGAATAAGATTTAATGACCTGTGATTTACAAAAGGTCAGACTAAACTATTTAGTAGTCCTTTCTGGCTTCACATGCTATGAGTAAATCTGTGAAAATGCTGGGATGCATTTTCTTTTATCCATTTTCTTGTTGAGAAGTCATCTTCTCCTTGTTACTATGAAATWAATAGGTCCTCCAATGTTTGAGGGTAAGTTTCTTCTATAGTCAAAGGGAGAAGTTGAGGATGTGCTGACACTTAGTATGGGTTATCTTCTACTGATGTTGCACCGGCCAACTATGTATTTATTCTCATGCCTGAGCACTAATTAAGGTTTTCCCTTCTTACACYTTGGTAGAGATTTTGCCACGTTTCTGTACCTTTGTACCTTTTGCTCTCGAGTCTCTATACCTTTTTTTTTTTTTTTTTTAAGGAACAGACATGTAGAAACTGTCTAATTCTGATTTTATCTGAAAGAACTGTGTTGATTGTAATGACTGAAGCGAAACCCAAATGATAGTCAGATRGATAAAATCCATATAAACAAAATTCTTAAAGTCTCTGAGAATTCTGAGATAGGAAATATGGCGAACCTTTAAAATATAAAAATGGAAAAGATAAAACAAAAATCTAACTCAATGCCAGATCATGACATCTTAGATAGCTGTATGTAGCAGAAAAATAGAACTTCCTGAGCAGAAAATTTCTAGGGAATATGATAAAAGCAGAGATAAAAGCGGTGATAATTTTTAAATAGAGAGGTCCATGTAGTGTAAATGGAAGTGAAGTTAGATGAAAAAGCAGCACTACTGGGATGAATACACTGTTCTATACCAGAAGAGAATCTTCCAATTTCAGCAGGAGTTTGATTGCTGTCCTCCATGTAAATCCTGAAAGACAGGAACACCTAAAACTTATTATTTTCTCTGAGGTTGAATCCTTGATGGGTAGGTGGGTAGGCAGAAGATTTGGCCAGCTATCATTCCTGTATTTATGAACTGGCTTTCGTGTATCTGACATATGTCTCTGTTTAGATTTTATAGCAATATATTGTGYTTTTTAGCAAAGAACTAATAATGTGGAAACTATTTCACTTCCTTATTCCACAGATATGAGTTTGTATATGTTTTTAACACCTCCATATATCCTACCATGATGTAGGATATATGTAATGCTCTCTCTTACAACAGTTGCAATCCCCTGGAGTGTTTTTCATACCCAAAAACATCTTCTTTTGCTATTAGAGCAAATTTGTTAGGAAAAGAAAGAGATATTAATCCAGTAAAGGTCACATCATCTTGATTACAGGTAAAGCAGAATTCTTCTTTTGAGCAAAAGCAAATGGTACAAGCCTGAAAACTTTTTATCTCTTTTTATTAAAAAAAGAAAGATTTCAATTTCTTCACTATTAATCCCTAGAAATCTTCGCGGTTCATTTTAATGCCATGGTAAGTAAATGGAGTTAAWCTGACAACACTCATCCTTGAACTTGCACCCTCAGGATTTTGTAAAGTAAATGTAAAGTAAAACAATTGCTTCTCTTGTTCTCTATCTTTCATTTCTTGAAATGTGTTTTCTGAACATTTCTATGCCTGAAATGTCATTTCCTTGAAAATATCTGCAACCTATGGTTAGGTAACTGTACTGTATTATTATCAGGAGACAACTGTCTGTTCACACTCTGTAAATGTAGACAAAGATATGTCTCCTGCCCTGAGGAGCTTGTAGCCTAATTCAGTCTTACAGCTCCAGCAYGACTGGTACGTATGTTGAAGGTAAAACCTCTAAGCTTGATACCGTGATTCATCTCCAACAACACTTGCAAGGTTAGTCTTGTTGACTTCACATACACTTGTTAAATGAGTAAATACTTTTTAAAATGAGAAAGAGTTTGCMAATGAAGTGATGATTTTAAAAGATGATATGCAATGACTGTGCTGCATTTGATAAATTAATGATTCCAGAATGCATGGGGAAAATAAGGTGCAAAAAATGAAAATGAATTATTCATATCACAAACGTATTTTTTACATACACGAAAAAGGTGAAGAATCAGAATTTTGGAATTTCTGAGTGAGCCAAAATGTGTTCCTACCCCCTAATTATATTTCAGATATTGAAATGTTTGATTAATTCAAACATCTTGAATTATCAGCATTAAAACAGAGTTAAGACACCCTAAATGGAAAAACTCTGAATTAAGTTTCTTGGGTGGGGYTGAGTTAGTAACAAAGAAGCTGAAAAGTGCCAATTTTGTCTTAAAATTTGACTGCAGTGCAAGAGTGTGGGTGAAGAGAGTGCAAGAATTGGTCTGTTTTCCACATAGATCTAAAATATTATTCCCTAGAGAGCCACATAGCACTGTGAAGAGAGGTGGTGGAGAAGCAAGGAATCCTTCTGCTGCCCATTGGGCATCATTCTGATGCATGCTAGCCTTTCACAGTGGTGAAAGTGGGAGTCCGGTCCACTGGAAATGGCATCATCATACCATTGTTTTAGAGAAATCTGTGTATACAAAGAACAAGACTTGGTCTTTCTTAACGAAGTAGACTGATGTGAAAGAGAGACATACTAACATTTCTGAACTTCCACAGTTTCTTATCCCACCTTTTGCTACTTTTCAATCATCTCCTTTCTCACATTATCCTTGCTGCACTTAGATCTGCAGCTACCTGTTGCAGAGTGCTAAGAGCCMAAATCTGGTCCTGAATGAGCTGTCTTCAGTACAGGAAATAGCATAGCKCTGGCAATGTGCAGGAAGGTTAGAGCAAGTGGTACTTTTAAAGGAAAGACTAATTGCCTTGCTGTGATGCAAGGGTGCCCTACATACATATTGTGCATCAGGAATACCCTTTCATTTCTAAGGTAGCCAAGACAAGTTATACTCTGCTTCTCATGGCCTCAAATCTGATCCTTTGTTTCTAGAAAAACAGGAGAATTTAGTCTTCCACCAGCTTGAACTACAATGTATCTGAAGTGAGAATATCACTTAGGAGGCAAGTTTGAAGGCCAAATGCCTTTGCCTTTTGTGGGCCCTACTTCTGTGAYGCTCTGAAGAATGTTTGCAATAAGCTCGTTCTGAGAAGGTTACGCTAAATTAGCTTGGCTTATATTAAGTCATGGAGAAAACTRATAGTGTCCGCTTTGGATGCCACCATTGGCACAGTGCCTCTTTGGTTTTATCCTGAGCTAATTTTCTTCCAATATTTTCTCTATGACTATATCCCAAAGGGTTCAACATATTCAGTATTCACTCCTTCCCATATCACAGCCCCCACTACCTGTACTTGCAGAACTCACCTAAAACACACATCTGTCCCCAGCATTCCCCAGCAAGCATGGAAGTTGAGGGCCAAAAAATTGTAGTGCTGATGGTGAAGTTAAACAAGCTACGGGATTACTACCTGCTTCCTCAATAGCTTTTCTGCTMAAAACTGTCTTTTGGAGATAAAAACCCTGATTTTTCCTCCAGTATGAGATCTCAGACTAAAAAAATCTAATGCTTCTAAAAACAAGCATACTCAAGTACAGTTTAATGTTGAGATAGCCTGGAGCTTAGTTTGCTGATGTGATGGTTTAAAGAGGTAGTTTTCCGTGGACTGTCTGAGGAGCACTGAATTCTTTTGGACTTCTGCTACCTCTTTTCTCCCTCCTTACTAACATCTGCTGTACCCCGGCAGTTGTACCACTGATACTCTCCATTTTCATTTGTTTTTCACCCTTCCAACACTTCCTGGTGTTGCTCTGAAAAATAATATACAGAATAAACAAATGTTTTTGGTAGGGGCTGCTTTATGGCATCCTTTTCATCTAGCCAAAGAGAGGGAAAAGGCAAATTTTACAGTGGGAAAGTGAATGAAATGCATCAGTTCAGCCTCAGAAGCATTAGAGAATATCACTCTAGCACTGGAATGGGGGGCAAGGGAAAACAATATCTGGCTGTCCTACTATGCTGAGAGACTCTCTCCAAGTGCTTCTGTTGCCTCTGTGCTTTCACCAAACATGCTCTCTGCTATGCTTCAGGGCCACAGCCAGCCACATCTTCAAACAAACAAATGAATAAGCCCTTCCACATGTCTGGCTTCAAGTGTGACTTCAAGTGGCTACATTGAACTGATGGAAAATGATGTGTACTCATCTGAATAAAAAACAAACAAACCAAAAACAACAACAAAATAACAAAACAACAAAAAAGCAAACATAGGGCAGCATGAGTGGAATTATCCCAGGGCTAAGCCAAAATAAAATTGGAAACTGAGGATACAATGCTGGAAGGAAGCAAGGAAGAAAAATACTCAGAATAAAACATTAAGTCAGAAATTGAAATAGAAACACTGAAACAAAATGGGGAAAGTGAAATGAAAAGCTAAACTCTCCTTGGGATCATAGAGCCATAACAAAATAGAGAAGTAAAAATGAATCCATTTTTAATCTTGCCAAACCTTTTTAACCAAAGGTTTGCCAAGATTGTCTTTTTTTACCCAAGTAAACTTCTATGAGCTTTTGCAAGCAAAACTGAGATTTGTCAAAAATTAAGGCTACTATAAAGGTARTTAAGAAAGAGAATCCTGAAGAACAAAAGTAAAAGAAGGCAAAAATAAAAGCACAAGAAAGTAATTTTGGAAATGGTATGTGAACATWTACAGGTACATATATAACCCAGTACTAAATAGATATCACCCTGGTTTGTGTTGAAAGAGCCATTGCAGATATCAGATTCAGCAAAGTATATCACAGGCAATAAAAAATGGAGAAGCTTGCAGTAGTTCAAGATTTTAGCAACAATTGTGGCAAAGAAAGTGCAGATATGTTATACTATGGCTTCGTAGCGTATTACATGATCTGCAGTCCATTGCATTAACACAGGCATTTGTTTTTTAGTCTTTAATTAGAGAACTGTAGAGCTAGGATTCTTTACATGCATTCAGCATTGTCAAGAAATAATCTCTTTTATGTCCGATACAGGACTGCTTCTCTTCATTATTGAAGTAGCTGTGCATGGATGAAAAGAGATGAGTCAATATGATGCTGTGATTTCGTGTGAGGTGTGGTAACGTYTCTGCTCATGGAGAAGTAGACAGATTTCATCATATTCCTTCTTGTAGCAAAATTCCTTCCTTAGCAAACCTGATTTGTGAAAATATTTATAAGATAAACTCTCAAAATGATGATTCCATCATCAAGGCTATCAGAGATATATTCTGAATTATGACACAGTGCTGATCTATTGTTATATACTCAAATCTAAGGAGTGAAGTAGATATTTAAAGAATCCTTTAAAATGTTTTCAGAACCCTAGCTTTGGTATGTCATAAGTTATAGTTTTGTTAAAATGATGTAAAATTTTTATCTTTAAAATATGTTCATATAACCACACTGACTAAGGAAATGGGTATATAGAGACAGGAGATATAAGCATAGAAATATTTGTTCTGCAATTAATATTGCAAAATCATATTTTTCACAGGTAGAACATGGTCATACAGATGCTGTAAATGCCACATCTCAAAACCTAGCACAACCATCTGCTAGCTTCAGACCCAGGGGAAAGCTTGCTTTTTATACAATCTATATTCCAATTCCATTTTAAAATAGCCGACTCTAATCATGAATATGGTTAGTAACAGCAAGTTTTACGTCCTTTCTTTGGTGTGTTTTTTCTTTGGCTTTCCTTTTGTCCATTACACCAAGCAAGCTGAAAACAGCAGGTTTCACTGAAGGTCATCCCCACTGCAAAAAGCTCTCCATGTAGTTTAGCAGACTGCAGCCTGGCTCATTTTCCTATATTAGCATCAATAATATTTACAATAGCAAGGGGTAACTGGAAGAAGTTGCCTGCAAGAACTGTTGGAGATGCTACATGTTACATGTAAAAGTTACATGTCCCAGGCTCGCTGTCCCAGGCATAGCAAGTGCATATCTGTGGACCAGGTAAGGTGGAATGACAGCACCACTTGTCACAGTGGGAAATCTTTAGCACCTGCAAGGATGGGTCTGCCCTTGGGACATCTGCTCTTTCCTCTGTCCTGCTTTACGCCTTGTCCCACCATATTCTCTCTTGCCAAAGCGGTTGTTTGCAGCTATGACTGCACACATGGTGCACAGTGCTTAAGACAGTAAAGACGCATTTAATTCTCCAATTTTTAATTTCCTTTGTGTCTCTCTTCATTTCCCAATYTCTTCTGCAGTATAACACTGCTGAACTTTGATAAAACAATGCTGGGTCTGAGTCTAGACAGTTATATTCAGATTATGAACAYCCAATCAAAATTTTTGCTAGGAATTGATAGGTTGGTTAACTCAAAAATTGAGATAATCTGTAGTACCTCTAAGAGCAGATATTTGAACTCTCTTTCTACCCAATCTATTGCATAATGAAATGGGCTGAACTGGTACCTTTTCTTTCTGCACCTATTCGCATTGCAATTGTTCTCTCAGAAAGTGATTTGTTTTGTGCTGCTTTCCATTCACATCACGACCCAATCAAACCACCAAATATAGGAAAGATCAAAGTAGTACAGCATACTCGCCTACAGTAATTCACAGAATATATGAGGCATTAAAAATTTCATTCCTCATTCTCATAAGAAAGACTATAAAGGTAACAGAAAATGATGCAGAATATGAATCTGTTCTTGAGACAATGATTGTATCAAGAATGGGAAACAGTATAAACCAACAGACCCTTTCTTGTTACTATCTTTATCACTCAGAATGCTAGCTCTTGCTTCTGTCATTCACACTTTTATTTCTTTTTCATATTCTCTGGTATATTTTTCTTAAACAGCAAGCACAATTGAAGAAAAAATCCAACACACCTTTGCAGAAGGTAATAATTTCTCCTCTCAAAATGTCTGTTTTTACTTAGAAAAATTCACCTCAGCACATAATAGAAAATAGGTGGACAGGAAGGATAAAAGTTGTAATGAAAATGGTTTAACACACAGTCCTGATCTGAACCACATCTACAGACTTAGTCTTAAAATGAGAAAGGAGTGGGGAATGGGAAAGGAATGGAAATAGTCAATTAAAATTAAAACGAGGTAATACTTCACAAAGACATATGCTGCAATATTGAAGTTGTACATTGGAAGACATGTACAAATATGATGCAAACCTAAAACAATCTTTAAAAAATTGTAAATCTCTTCTTGTTATTAAATTTTAATTTGGATGTGGAAGATAGGTGCCATGTTCTGAGATTTTGTTCTGGAAAGTTACTGGAAGCTTTCCACTCATTTCAGGAAGGCTTTGGCTCATAGAGGGATTATACAGAAGAACTAGTTCYCAGTTGCTTGGCAGGGACAGTCCATGGTGTTTCAGCTCCACGCTACTACCACTTCAGATGCAACAGTCTCTGTTTAGAGGCTGTTCTTGCAAAGCACTGAGCAATCTAGCTGTCATTATACCAAATCATTTAAATGCAGGTTTACCTTTAGCTGAAAGGTCCCTTTTGGTCATGGCTAATATTTTAAAACCATTAACTTCTCTGTGCGTATGAACCCCCACTAAGTAATCTGGTTGCTGTTGTGCTGCTCTCTCCATGTTAATGCTATGGAGAGGAAGAATAYTTAGGAAATATGTCACATTTTTAATTCTCTATTAACTTATTTTTATTAGACTAGTAATATTCATCATCACCYATATCAGTTCTGATTTTACAAAATGTAATTCGGAATAAAATTCCTTTGCTTTGAAGTTTTATAAATGTTAACACAAACTATCTCAGTTCAGATATACTAATATTTGGGGCCTTTTAATTTAAATGCCTTGAATACCTGTACACTTAGTATGATTCTTTTCATGTTTCRTAACTATCACCTGATCACTATCATACAATTATTAGATTTAATGTGGCAATCACTATCGCTGTTCCATTTTTTCCATGTTACACAACATGTAACTTATATACTTATATATACTATAAATATATATGTATATATACTTATATATGTTGCACATAGATCTCCAATCAGATGTCCTACAAGGACATGACATCCAAAGTAGTTCATTATATGTGCTAAATCTTTAAAATATTTTATGAAAAGTAAAATARGTAAATCTTTCTTCACATACAGAGGAAGACAGATAGTTCAACCAAATGTTAAGGTCTCATCTGTAGAGGTGCTATGTCAGCAAAATATCAATACACTTCAACCTAGAAGGGGTTTAGTTTCCCTAAATTGTCTGTGCAGGAATAGAGATAGGCCTTTGAAAGACAACCATCATTTATTTGTATTTTGTCTGGTGTATATTAATGCCGTGCTTCAGGGCTTACATTAGTCAGCTGGTAGGGGCAAAACTGAACTTTTCTGTGGCTGATTCGTGATCATCTTTTTGGTAAAAAACAAAGGAACCTTTTCTACTTTCCCCATCAGAGCCTGCTCACAGCTGTAGGAATTACTCAGCAGCTTTTAGCAACTTTCAGTTACTAGCCTTTTCCAGATTTTGTTTTGTTTATGGGTTGAAGATTAAGCCAGTGGTCCAACAGGTCTTCAGAAGCAATTTTTTCCTCATATCAGACTGATGGAGTCTGCTGTGGTGTAAGGGAGACAATTAATTGTGCTGTTCAGACCTGCTCAGTGGTTTGCATGCTACTTCCTGTTATCTTCTGAAGAAATGATTTAATGAATTCCCTGCTAATACACAGGGAATAGGCCTTCAGCATCAATGTGAAGTCCTATATCTCTGTCCTTTTTGCCTGTGGCACACTGTAGTCATGGTATAGAGTAGGTGTCCAGCAGACTCTTCTGAGTTACATATCTATTGAATAGTTAGCTGAGAGGTTGGGCTTGACGGCCCATGCAAAATCTGCCATTCTTATGTCTCCCCTAGAAAACCAATAGAGAAGAATAGAGTCCACTGAAGTGAGATATATGTCTGTCCACTGACTGAAAGAACCATCTACTGACCTTGTAAATCTACATAGCCACCAAGCATAGAAGCTTTCTTTTTGGATGGGTGTTTGTTATTTTTTTAGGAGAGATGTTAGACAATCCATCTACAAAGGCACGTTTCTCCTAGTCTTCTTCTTGGGATATAGAAGTACTAGGAATGCCAGAAAATCTTCACAATGGCATTACAGACATTTTCTATGTATCTGGAATCCAGTCTTGATATTTATGACATTTACTTGCCTTACTAGTGCTCAGGCACAAACATACAAAAGATGGCTCCATGATGCCCCCACCAAGACGCCAAATGAACTTACTTGTGGTAGAGACACGTAAACTCTTTGACTTCTCTAAAGGTTTCAGGCAGGGTTCAGGTTTTGATCATTCCGATATGGACTAGAATTTAGGGATTTAGGAGGTAGGTAATGAGGTAATGTTTATGTTCAGAGCAGAGCTCTAGGAGTAGACCAAATGGTATAACAAAAATAAACTGTAGGGGAACTACAACTACGACTTACTTGAACATAGCTGACAAGTGAGTAAGGTGGTACTGGGAAGAAAATAGGCTACGAATTTTGAGCAGTAATTGGCCTAGTTGTAATAGATATTCCATGTTAGATTATTTGCCAATGTCTAACAACTAATCAATAATATGTATCTTATTACACATTTGTTAAATATCAATAGAGCAGTTTAAATAATATATTGGCGTTTCACTCACATAAAGCAGGCTTACTCAATCTAAATTAAATCCTTATGTGCAGGACTTAATTTAAAATGTGACTGTTTTCTCTAATGAACAACCAATTTGTTTCCCAATCACATGTTCTAATTTGTACTTATGATAATGTCTAAAACATATGGGTACCAAATGTGGTTATAACTTATACCTGTAATTTTTGAGGTATATCCCTTAAACTTTTGCAGTTTTCTTTCCAGAAACATTGTTTTAAATTACATGACCCAACACCACAACATTTTATCAAATGAATTTTATTGTGATGAGCACAATGGATAGTGCTATTTACTCTGTCCAGCGACTCTCTAATCTTCATATAAGATCAATCCCTCTTCTCATAATTTACAAATTGTTCCCAGATATCAGACATCATCAGCCTTGTTATTTTCATATTGCAGTAAACACAAAGGGAGAAAGAGACATAAAAGGTAAAAGGCTTTTTGCAACATAAAAGAGAATGCAAGGTTGATGTATCCTTTGCTCGTGGTATTTTTTGGCAAAGATACAATAATGCAAGTATCTTTCTGATTGATTAAAGTATTGAAGCGTATTCTTTGCTTCATAAATAATGCTCTATTACTTTTCTTCAAAGACAAGTAAACCTTGACAGACTGACCTTTTTCAGGGCAGAGAGTTGTTTCAGTGCCATAAATTATACTGTAAAACGAGTGGAAATGCTACTGAGAAGTGTGTGACAAAATAAGATTAAAGATTACTACACACAAAAGATTGTTGTTTTATTAATGGAGTCCTGTCAGTAGGATGAAAAATTCTCAGCTTTTTACTGGATGCTGAGATCACGTCAAACAGAAAATTATGAATGCATTTTCTAAGAGGCAACCAAATATGTCAAAATAACAATATACTGATTAGTTGTCCTCCCCCTACTTTTATGTATTCACTTAAAACAATTTCACTGCTTTTCAATAAAGTTTAAGTGCTGCAGTTCAGCTTGTAATTCTAAAGGATCATACAGCCTGCTGGCTTGTGATGTTACGTGCAGGTATATGAACATTACAAGAAGACACTTTGCCAGAACAGAAGCCTAAGTATCTTCTTTGTCAGGATATATTATGTTAGGACAAAAAGCATATAGTATTGTGTCCATTATGATAGCCAATAAGCAATCAGTCTGAGAAAGAGAACAAGAATGTAAGAAAGGAAGAAAGACAGGGGGATCTATGGAAAAAGAAATGATTCTACCTTAAATAAGTTTTTTTTATTCATTAAGGTTCATTAAGATTTCCTAAATATTATTTGATAAMTTGCTAAATAACTTTGTCAAAGGTCAAGGTAAAACCTTGTTAAAATAAAAAGCAGCACTTCTTTAAAATGCAACAGCTTGACATATTTATTTAAGGAAAGTCTATGAGTTTGTTTTGCTCCGTGGSTTTTTTATTTAAATTTACTTTTTTTATTTATTTATCTACCTCTCTGATATTTTACCTGAGGGTTCTGATCAATGGCTTTTGGATCAGTGCCATTTATTGAAATGATAAATAATGACAGGGACTCAGGAAAATGGGCTACAGYATGGAGCCTCAGCAAAGAGCACAGAAATCAAAGTTTTTGTGATGTCAGAATTACTACAATTCACTCAAAGAGTAAAAAGACCGTAACAGTGCCATGAAAAAAAATCCATGTTACACAAAGTCATTATAAATCACTTTCTAGCACGGACACCATTATTAAGATGATTGGATAGGATGCCCGTGTATTGGCATTCATTATCGTTAGCAGCAAAGTCCTGGATCAAAATTACCCTTATTACTGTAAGCCCTATAACAATGACAGAATGTGTGTCAGAAGCTGTAAACACATTTCAAAAGACATGACAGTTCTTGAATACAAGAGCCAAAGGCTAAAATAATGATTAGATCAGATGAGTTCTCTCACAGCTCGCCATCTAATGCGAATGCTACTTCATACCTAGGGCCAGCCCTGGGCAAAATGCAGCTAATGGCCACTGTCCTTTAGCCCCTTTCTCCTCACATTTCTTGCCTTCTGTTACCTTTCCAGAAGTTTACTTAGCTTTACATAYTAAGATCAAGTGCCTTCTAAGGAATATTTATATAAAGCTTGCTACTCTACATGACCTTTTAGTTGAATCATCTTTCTTTTTATATTTCTATAGCTCCCTTTCCTTGCTGCTAATAGCATGACTGTACATTTTCCGTCCTGCTTCACACTATTTCCCTTTGGTTTTATTCTCATGAAGGATGAAATATTTCTATCATTCTKTCTCTCTCCAGTAATCTCCCACCTACTGACTCTCTCTGTTCAGTGCCCTCCACACAAAATCCCCACAGTCCTGCCTCTCATTCTCTCAGCTAGCCTCCCACATCCTCCTTTGCAACTCTGCATGCAAACACAGACCTGGTGGTTTCCAGCTTCACTACCTCTCTAGCACATGRTTAGGTCACAGTTTTCTGAGCAACAGGCAAACACAGCTACTATTCCCCTTATCCCATTTGCTCATCATACTGTTAGTTATCCTTTCTAGGAAAATCAGAGATAATTAAAGATTTGCATCTGAATTTGGGGACTCTACAGACTTTTACTCATGAGAAAGGATCTTTATTATTAGATATTAGAAATACACTTCTGCATGTTTTCACACAACTCTGTTGATTGGTTATCTCTTGAATATTAATTTCTCGTACAGCCATACTTGCTGTGATACTCATGTCATGTTCATAAATCCCAGCTACTCTGGCACACTCTTTTCACCCACTAACACCCACATAAGCACAGTTGTTCCCTATAGGCAGCTGTCCTTGGAATCACAAGTTACCTGTCCACCCACCGACTGTGCTCACTAGTTGGAAGACTCTTCCACTCTGATGGGCTGCTCAGAGGAAACTCTCCACTTCTTCCTCTGCAGACTGAGTAGGATCAGGCTGGCCTTCCTTGATGTCATAGCTCAAATGAATCTTCTGTGATCAGCTTGAATAAGCAAAGTGGTATGAACAATAAACCCCAGACCATGTCCTAAGGTACTGAGGCTGGTCTGAWTCAGATAACAGCTAAGGGTGAAGGCAAGAGGAGAATGGGATGAAAGAGATTTAATTTTCTGGCAGATGGCTATAGCATTGAAGAGGTGTGTTTTCAGTAAAATGGACTTAGTGTCTCTTTGAGGACACCTTTTGAGAGAATGTCAGCTTGTAGTTTTTTTGGTTGGTTGATGAATTGGATAAATAATGTGTGTTTATTTGAAATGAGATATGAATTTTGCAATACTTGGAATAAAATGTTGTATAGTGCCTTTTTTCCAATGTTTAACTAGCTCTGGTTTATTTTTCTTGGCCATTTGGTTTATTTTCTTTCTTGCTTTCTCAGTTCTGTGGCCACATGATCTGTGTCTGTAGGGTGGAGCCAGCTCTCTTTAGTCCAGATGTTTATACAAACACAACTAGGGCACTTAAAGGAAGCTGAAAAAGTCTAATGGCCAGAGGCTCACTTTTGCAACATGAAAGCCTCTATCTTTCCCTACACTGACAAGCACTTCCAGCAGTTACTTGGAAACCATGAGCACTCATCCACGGACTCTTCCCCATGTCAATCAGCACAAATCAGGTCATCCACATTAACTGTGAGTTATTTGGATTTTAAATTATAACTTTTAAACTTACCATTTTATTGCGCTTATGACTCAGAGATCTAGAGTACATCTTTGATGATAAGTATTGTTAAGTTAAAAGCCACAGCAATGACTCAAGCTGGAAAAAGAACATTGCAATATCTATATATACAGAATACAAGTGAATGGGATAAGGGAGATGTTACTTTGATAATGCAGAACACCAGAACTTTGTTMATGCTGCGTTCCTACAAAACAAACTAACTTCCAGAATCATATGTAAAATAAAACATTGTTTTAATGCATTCAAAGTTACAATCATTTTAATGGCACAAGGAATTTGCAACCGCATGCTGTCTCTCTCTAACATTTTTGAGGTTTTAGAAATAGCTGACATTTACTCAGAAGATAACCTCAATTCTCTTGTTAACACACAGAAATCTTTATGTGTGTGCTTGCAATGTCTACTCCCCAAACTGATACAATCTGCATGTGCACAACTATGCTGGCCAGTAGATTGGAGGTGCAAAAGCAAATGTCCATTTATGCTGCCTCTTTGCTTTGACTAAGCAAATGGTCCATAGGGACTGTTCTGATTCGTATAACAACATGGAGAATGCAAGGAAATTTCCATACCATGACTCTCTCAGTTATGTTGAAAAATCATAGTTGCACTCTTTACAAACAAAATATTCAGTAGAATTCATCTCACCCTCAGTGGCTCTCCACTAGCCATAGCATGGGTGAACTAGCCCTAATAAATTTTAAGATCAGCACATTAAGATAATTCTAAGTTACAAAGCATATTATGATTCCAAGACTTGCATTCTGACTTCARTTTGTTTCAAAACATTATGCCAGATATCGGAGCCAAGAGGTTTATAAAAGAGATGTAGTAAATGTAGTAAAACTCAGACTCATTTTATTATTCTATCAGCTTAGCTTGACCTACAGCAACCATGCAAAAGGTTTCTATTAGACAGTTCCTCTCTTGCTAAATAAATTGGACCAAAGATGATTTTCTTGACTGAGAAAATTCTCCAATATTGGTTGAGAATTTCAGCTCTGTCTATAAATATTAATGTACTTAGCAATAAATTACACACATGAATGGCACTTTATTACTTGCAACTAAACTCTTAAAAGCCTTATTTAGATTACACAGGAAAAAATAATGTAATTAAGGCCAGCTAAGCACGGCTAGCCCTGCACATACTAAGTGTCCTGGGCAAAATCTGGACTCTATCCATGTCTCTCAATACATAACCAAGTGCTTTTCCCACATTACACTTCCTCAGCTACTCATCCACTCTTCCACATGCATCACATGCATCAAATTTCTGCTCATTCACCCGGCCATTTCATTCCCACCTAAAATTTACAATTTGTGAAAATACTGTAAAAGGAGGTGCTGAAACAAGTATGCTGAGAAGAATACTGGGATTCATGTAAAATCCAGAGATATCCATGCTTAATGACAAAGAACAACTCCTGAAAGCTTCTGATTAGAAGAAAGAAAGAGCTAGAGGGCTGATGGAGAGAGAATACAAGTTCAGTGCTAGCTTTATTGCAAATTGTGAAAACATTTCCAGCATCATTTCAGCAACTATGGAGAAATGTGCTATCCTAAAATCTACCAATATAGACTACTTTCAAAGCTTTATCTTGACATAAATAATAGATAGGAAATGTGTCTTATAAAAAGAATTACCTTGCTTTAAGCAGACATTTTTATTCTGTTATGTTAAAGCATATTTCTGAGTAATAGTTATTAAGTARGCATGTCACCATCTTAATAGGAAGTATGTGCTTTTATGTACTTTTCCAGTCTTATTTGGAGATGTAGCACAGATTTAAAAAATGATTGGTATTCTCTTCTTTCTCAAACAGCATTGTAAAGTGTCCACCCTACTCCAAAAGTAGGCCTAAGGGCATATCTGGGCTTGCAAAACCTTTATTACTAGTGATAGAGGGAAAAGAAAAATCCAAAATCACTCTCAGATCTGCAGCAGAATTTAAAGGGGTAAAACAGAAACTTAGAAGAAGAAAATGCATTTTCATTGCTCACAATTTTCTTGAAAGTAGTGGATAGCTAGAGATACAATGCAGACAGATTCCCAGCTGAGTTTAAAAAAGACTCTTATGTATCATCTCAACTACTACCAAGTTAACCTAAAGTAGGAACCCAGTTAAACCCAGTTATTTCTGAAAATATTATGAGGTGCCTATCTGCATGTTTGAGCTTGAAAAGATTTTTAAATTCTGGCCCTGAGACTATAACTAAGGGTTAGTTATTCTTTAAGGCTGCCTTCTTTTCCAATCCTTCAGACCAAAACCCTGTATATCAAACTGTGCTTTCAAGCTACAATGGAAATAAGAGTGTTAAAAAATTGTCTTGTGCTTTAGTTCAAAACTGCTATTAATAAACAGATACGTAAAATTCTGTAAATACACAGGCTGGTTTGTGAGAGGTTTAGAACGTTATTTCTTATAAATCCCTAAATGTACACCAGAAGACTATAGGTAATGCATAGGTTAAAGAACTTGATACCAGAATATCCATATTCTTTAATCTTCTGTATAGTAATATCTAATTTCATTTCAGCAAGCACATAAATTACTTCTTGGGTGTGAAGTAATGTGCTTATACTAGGTGACAAATATTTACATAATTTTTTCAATAAAGATCTCTTAAATAATATTATTAGAAATTCTATTTCAATGGGACCAAAATGTATGTTCAGTGAAAAAATTTKGAAAAATAGTGGAAATATTGAATTTTCACCTGTTCCGAAATTTTCAATTTTAAAGTTATTTAAATAGCTTGAAAACACAATTAGGTAATTGAAGTGTGGCCACTAAAGCATGGTAGGTAGTTATACCAAATATTATGGTATATCCCCTGATATTTCGATATTGGAATAATCACTGTGCCTGCTATCCTTAGTTAACTGACTCAACTTCACTAAAATAGATAAACTCTAAGAGGAAAAAGAAGGAAGCAACATATTTTCCTCCTTGTTTCTGGCAGCTACTTCTGTTCAATAGGTGACTTCATCATCCCCTTACTCCGTTTGTAATTCTAGGGTAATTGCCAATGATCCATTTTCACAACTATTCAAAGGCATCATTCAAGGCTTGTTTACACTAAAATTGCCAGAGAAAATATTCACCTGAAATACAGTTCCCCTTTCTCTATGGTCAATACTACTCACCAAAAATACTACAATTTTTTTTTCCTTAGCAATTAATAGGAAATTGCCATCATCCATCATTTTTAATACAACTGATATTCATATACACTAGGGAAATGTATGAAAGACAAATACMCAGATTGCTTAAGGTTGATCTCAAGGTCAGTCAAAATGATCCACAGGAAACACTTACAGGCAGTTGAAATTGCTTATAATTTGTCAGTAATCTTTTGGAGCAGTCTATTGTAGATAAGTTGTGTCTTGATAATTTGGAGAGGCCAACATGAGTTTTGATTCGAGGAGACAGGTTTTCAGTAGGTTAAATGAAAGAGAATGCATTTATGTAATCTTAAGCCTTCCAAGGCAGGGAGATCAGTGGTAGACATCTCCCAGTGGTGYTCTCTTGCGCTGTGTGGGTTGATGCACTAGTTTGATTTAATACCAGATTATAGAGCCATAACCTTGTACTTCCTTTTGTTTACGGAAAAAAAAAAAATGCCGTGTTTTGAAAAGATGACATTTGCGTCTTTTTTTTTTAGAAGATTTGTCAGTTGAGCATATCTGAAAAAAAATGTGTCACAGAGCCCTTCAAATTTATAAATTGGCTGTTCAACTACTTATAGTTTTTATTTTTACTGTGCATTCTGAAACTGTCAGTAATTTCCACAAATGAGATGATGACCC
Organism: Eudromia elegans; assembly: GCA_003342815.1. Taxonomy (NCBI): domain Eukaryota; kingdom Metazoa; phylum Chordata; class Aves; order Tinamiformes; family Tinamidae; genus Eudromia; species Eudromia elegans. Next base: position 2,179,082 of record PTEX01000088.1, on the reverse strand, counting down.
ACCACTGTACAAGTTTTACATGCAAGAATTAAGACACTAAGCAAAACAAAACCATTGCACTAGCAGAACAGGAAAACATTGAAACTTCAGGAACACAAACTCCTCATAGAAAAATAAATATGCAATTTTTGTTGGGCTTCAGAGAAGCGATTTATGGATCAGATCACCAAGGGAGTCAAAGGAACAGCCACAGCAAGTATTAATGTAGTGGAGCAGTCATCTAGTGTTAAGATTAAGGGAAGAGACTAGAGGGCATTTTCGTTTTTTTAATGTTAACATTTGTCAGCTATAAAGAAGGATAATATCTGATACACTCAAAAAGATGCTATGATTTTGGACACTGCACCCTAAGCACTTGGAATTAACCTTTCAAAATTCAATCCTTTAGGGATTTTTTCTCCTACATATTTTCATTCACTTTCATCTTCATATGAAAATACCATTCCTAAATATTAGAATACCGGACACTTCCAGACAGCCAAAGATGAATATATGAGGGCAGTTACAAATGAACAGCCTCTTTTTTCAAGTCAGGATAAAACTCTGAAGAATTCCAAAACTGTTTCACATTCTTCTATACAAGAGAGGCTGCATATTTTGAAATAAGTTAATCTCTCTATATTTTATTTGCATTCTATTTATTTGTTTGTTTCGCCCTATCCTTCTAATTCTTTCACATACCATCTTTAAAGCAATACAGCAYCCTAGGAAAAAATATATGCTAAAAATCCGTTAACAATGAACCAATCCATGGTCCATTAACTCCTCTAATGCTTTCAGCATATTTTTATAAATACTTTTGCTCATTATTCCATTAGTTAACCTTTTAAATCATTGACATCTTTCTACTGTTTAGCAACATTTCACATTTTACCATCATTTGACGGCCAGTGGTTCTGGATTACAACCATGTTTTCTCCAAGGTGATGTCACCAGACACTCTATGTACTAAAAAGAGGGTACGTCAGCGAGACCTAGTTGATTAACCAACCTTCATGCCTTAAATTGCCAGCAAGGACTTCCTTGTAATGTCCAGGCTACTGTTCTTGTGCCCACGCTTAGTTCTCTTCCTTTTCTGGAGATCGCTTACAAAAATCTTTCTAGCCAGTACTCATATTAGCTTTTATTTGGCTAACTAAATAAGATAATCAGTTCTTCATTTCTGAGAAAAGCAGTCTGTTCCTGTCAATGTTCTGGGAGATGGTCTCTGCATCTCTTCTAGTTTTTACTGCTCTTTCTGGGAAATGGAAGAATATAATTATATGATAGATTTGGTGACACCAGTGTCTGGTGCACATTAAAATTGCATTTTTTTKGCTCTAGATTATACTATTTTGGCAGCCTAGAAACATCCAGTGATAAAGTAGGTCATGCYGGTGCTTCCCTCAGTCATTTCCACATGCTGACCTCCTAGTTCTTAGTACCTGAAGTCCCTTAATTCCATAAGCTTCCACTTCAAATTAACAAGTTTTATCGCATTCCTAATATTTACATTCTCAGTGGATTCTTTCTAATGCCTTTTATCTTTGTCATCAGGAAATTTCATCRGCCACCTCCTATTCTTTGTGCCAATGTCATTACTGAAATCTTACATAAGATTGCTCCCAGCACTGGTCTGGTGGGGTTTCTGTTGCTAACTTGGCCAATCTTTTTTTGTTCACCATAGACTTGTTGACAACTTTTGTATAACTAGCTGTTTGCTCACTTCACAGTAAATGATCTAATCTGCCTACTTATAATCTGCCTGCGCCGGTGTAACTAATGATTTTCTAACATTGTCCCACTGTTCTAGTATCTGTAAGATCCCAGATTAATCTGGCATGACATATCTTCAGTAAACACATATTTCAGTATATTTTCATCTCTATTTATTGTCATGGTCTTAAACTAGTGTCTTCTTCAAAAGTTATTACCACAGCAGAAATAAAGCTAATGTCAAGGTAAGAAATGTGTGGTGAGCCAGCTGATTTTCTTTTTACTTGTTATGTACATGATCTAGCCACTAGCATATAATCATTATCACACATTATCAAAAACATTACTAAAAAGTGATTTTTTTTATTTTTGAAATTATGTCTAAGTAGATCATAATCTCACAAGCACAAGTGAAAATTCACCTCTTTGGAAGGGGGCAACAGGTAATAGGCACTTAAATCCTCCAAGAAGACATCCTTCAAGACTTTGTGACCTCGCTTTCACCTGTTTATGTTTCCCCTTGCTTATTGACTGTGTTCTCCTTCAGTAGTCCTTCCCTCCATGTTTCCTTTTTCAAAGAGATACAAGTTATTTCCACCACTAAAGATCAAAAAAAGATCTGACTTAGTGACTTAAAGAAAGAAGTATTGCCATCTAAACTGACCAGCTTTATAGCTGCAAGCAGCATCTTAGTGGTAGTTCAGTATGGAGGATTAAACCATGTGGACTTCATTTGTATATAAACTTACAGATTTTTCAACTTAGTTTTGTGCCCAGTTCCATGATAAGTTCACACTGCATTTGTTTCCACACGGTTTTGCAGATATTGAGTTAAATTGTCATTCATGGTAAAATGTTGAACAATGAGTGAACAGATCAAGAGGGAATGAGAGAAATTCAAAAGACTTCTAAAAAGATCAGGAACTCTGACAAGAAAAGCAAAGCATAAGCATTTTTTAACCCAGTTTTACATTTTATTTAAATCTATTTTAACCAGAAATTCTGTTTCTTGGCAGAACAATTGAACAGACTTAGGTCTTGAGTAAGTCTCTGGTGGTGTTMTGGAGAGTTATTGCACATCTGATTCTAACTTGGATAAAGCTCAATTAAGTGCTAAATAAATCAATGGTTTCTGCTTCTTCCTAATAATATCAGCATGGTATCATTTTATAATTTTATAATTACAGTAAGACTCTTCAGCACTGCCTGTCAATGATCAAATGGCAATTTCTCTCTGCAATGCAACAGTCAGTCTTTAGTCTGATCCATGGTGCTATGAGTACATTTAATAGTTTGAGATTTGCTTTTCCTGCAGGATAGCACTAGACTATGGAAAAAAGCAAGCATTTCTTAGAGTGAAACATTTTTGAATTTGTATAGCTATCAAGGACTTTCTCAGGATTTTCTTGAGGTATGTTGTGTCTGATACTAGCTAGTGTCTGATAGTAATGAAAAATACGTGGAAAGTGTTGAGTAATATTTGGAAGCCAGAAGAAATCATTTCAGTAGTAAGAGAGAAGAGGGTCAACAATGTTTCCTGAAATCCATCTGACCATCTGGCAGACCAAAACTAGTCACTAAAGTKAAGGGTATGTAACTGCTGCCACATGACAAGGGAACAAGCATATGAGATATTGATCCATAAAATAATAACTAYTAATTACAGCACTTGCCTTCAGAAGAGCCTACTGCAGTTCAGACACTCAGATGAGGTTTTAATTTTACAAGCAAGAGATGATGTTCCTAACCTGATAAGAGTATGTTTTAGTCTGAAAGAATATGTTGCAAGACAGTGTCCAAGGACACAGTTCCTTGTATGTTGCTTCTTTGAGAATTTATTTCCATGCTTTCACRGCCTGTGTCCGTACCTGTGTGAGTCCAAAAATGAAGTGAAAGGAAGCAACACTTTGAAAAGCCTCAATGAAATATAGGACATAGTGCCAAAGATAATATCAAATGGCTAATTCATATCTATGATGATCTTTAGCATAGGCTGCCAAGAGAGGCTGTGGGGTTTTCATCCTTGGAGATACTCACAACCTAACTGGACAGAGCACCCACCTGCTCTAGGTGAACTTATTTTGAGCAGGAGGGCTGGACCAGCTGATCTCTGGAGGTCCCTACTGACCTTAACGATTCTTGCAACTCTGTGATGATTTTTGATCTATTAGGAAGCTTGCAAGATAAGTCACTCAACACATACAAAAGATAAGCAGTGTTAAGATTAGCTAAAATGAAATACTGATGGGAGAGAAAATKTAAGAAAAACTACCCTTCTGTACTTATCTAATGCAAAGTATATTACTGAACATGGAAAGTATTATTGGAATTAGAATAAATAACATTTGAAAGTTGAGAAAGAGACTGCATCRTGAATTAAGACTTTAAATTACCTACAGGTATTTTCAGCTTTTCCCCTGTAACCACCAAATGCTTATGATACCCAGCTGAAACACACCTCACATTTCATTGTTGCTGTCACAAAACTCAAAATTACTCTAAATTTTTCAGTCCTGGTTTCAAATATGTTAGAGCAGAATTCATGAAGGAAGTCTTTATTTGTTAATAAAAAGGTGCTTATACTCTATTTGGCTGTACAAATGACACTGCCATACATGAGTACTGTCCATTTAATCTCTTCCAAGTCACTACTGTCAATTACTTTGGATATATCAATCTTGGTGAAATGTGCTGCAATAAAACATTTTCTTTCTTGATTAAGTGCTATCTTACGATTAGTTTTAATTGTCCCTGCACTACCCAGCATTTTTTCATGTATTTGAGTCAAGGCATTAAAATTTCAAATCATGAAATGACAGGACTCTGATTCTGTCTGTTATAATTGGTACAGTGCTATTTACAAACAGTGCCTTTTATATGAAGCACTATTTCATACAAGCTGACAACTTGATCACTGTGATACTGCAATATTAACTTATATTTTGGCAGGATGACATTTCTTGTAACATCCATACATTGTATTTATTTTGATTTTATTCCTAATCCAAGGAAAGTGCAATGCTGTTCTCCTACAGGAGGAACAAATAAGGCATTTTATTGGAAGTATTCCTCCTAAAGATACCATGTAAGAAGGAATACACTAAAATTGTTAATTTCCCCAAAGGCATAAACATAGGTTTAGGAAGAAAATATATAAAATGTCTTGAACTTGCCTTTTTAAAAATAAATTATTGCATTGATTAGTATAATAGCCTTGTTTGAACGCAAACAACATAAAATTTACTGTTGACAAACTGGAATTATAGACAACATAGGTTCATTCAGCAAAATCTCACTTGAAGTAGGGTAATGCAAAAGTTATGTGCTKCTTAGCTCTTACTCAAGCCAAATTCTCCTATGCTGTTCTGACAGGGTTTTTTTGGATGTCTAATTGTCCTCAATTGTAGATACATTAAAAATTCCATAGGGTAACTGTGACTATCACAGTCTACCTTGGCAAGATCAGTGCAGATCATCCCTTTTGAGTCCTCCTTTGAAGACTCTTTGAGTATTAACAGAGGACCATAAGCAATGCAAAAAATATATAACTTTTAGCTTTCTAGAGAAATTGGCTTCACCTTAAATGAATAGATTATTATAAAAGTTTCATGTGGACTTTACTCATAGCCTTATAGATATTGATTTTAGGTTGTCTTGATGGTCTTAATAGTAGMAAATAATAATAAAATCAGGATGGCCAAGATAATGCACCTTGTTGCAATTTTGTGGGCTAACAGGCCTCAGTTCTATTAGTCCCACACAAGAGCTACTAAAGCCAAATGGACCTTTTAAAATAGGTTTTGTCCTATTAGTGTACAATTCCTGTAAGAGAATTCACTTCCTAATTTTTTTATTAATCATGAAGCTGTCTTTAGCCACTTGATTTAAATGAAATAAGTAAGTCTGTGTTTCACAGCTCACGTCTCTCCCCTTACCAYGGTCAATAAACTAGCAAACATTCCGTTTCTCTTTGATGACCATGAGCAGATATAGAAGAGGCCTGAGTTACTAAGATAAATTCTGAGTCTCTCTCAGTATTTATTATAAGCTACTTTGAAAATGTTTGGTCCTCTGTGAAATTCTGTTCTTGTTTTCCTTTATTTTTAAACCAGTAGACAAACAGTTTTATTTCCCTTTGAAACAACTTTCAGTTCTTCACGACGGTGTGCGGCTTCTCTGTATTCGCTGAGACCAAGAGTGCGGTCTCCCTTGTGCTGCGACTCACTTCCAGCCACYTACACCTGAAAATTCCCTAAACGGAGACGTAAACATTCTAGTGYCCCTGTGTGCTGTGTCCTTTAAGAGCAGGGGATGAGAAAAGGGGCACCACTTAAATACTGCAGTAGATTGTGCCATCCCCCCTCTTCATGAACAACTGCTGGGGAATATACCTCAGACCCTAATAATTGTTCATTAAGCTGTCAGCTACTTCTCCTATACAGCCATCAATTCTGTTTCTCTGCAGAAGAATTGAGATAGGGAAAAAAAAGAGATAATATTAAAGGTAGCAAAAATAGGAAAAAAAGTGAAGCTTTATTATGGCTGAGCACATATATCATAAGGCATTATTTATCCAGGCCATTTAACCAGATTCTGTTTGTGCAGCCTCCATAAGTAAATGAAAATTTTTCTCGATCAAGTATATTTGTTATTTAAAATTAACTGACTACTTTTTTGGCTATTTTTTTTTAACTGTAAATCAAGCACAGAAAGTCTGCTGCAATTATTCTCTCTTTAATAACCCCTATTTGGTCAATGTTCACTAGTCATCRCTTATTAAATACATCACATGTCACTGTTTCCCTATTACACAGAACCATGTTTGCACAAATATTTGCATGTGGAAATTTCAAATGTGGGTTTCAATTACTTTTTTTTTTTTACTGTTTTCTCATTAGGAAGAGCACTATTGGAAAATCAATGCAAAAGATGCTCAAGCATGGCTGAAGCAAATTATTTAAAAGGTGAAGTAAAACTTGCAGAGTGATGCTAGCAGTCTACTTCTGCCTTTTGTATTAGTCTGGCTTTTTTTTCTTAATGTAATAGCAAAACAATCATCAAACACCTGTAATTTGATGCAAAATGTATTCTAGACACATGAAAATAAATGTCACTCCTCCCTATGTTTATGATTCTTATTGAAGAAAGAGAAAATAAATATACTTCATCATCCCTTTACGGAGGGATACCAAAGAAGTTAAGGAATCTGTGCAAGATGGAAAGAATTGGAGGCAGAGGACTCCCTTCATAATTAATGTGTTGCAAAAATAGTCAATTTATGCTGTAAGATCTGGGCTATAAGCAACATTTTATGTTTTGGAATGCTATATAGCTCAAATCTATGAAACCAGTATGTAATAGTCTAGAGCCTACTGTATGGGCTGGAAACAAAAGCTTTCCTCCTGTAGTAAAAAAGAGAATTATTCCAACAATGGCAAGCAGAAAGCAGGAAGCTCATAAGAGAAATTAAAAGGGATGCGAAATAAAGGCTCTGCATGGCAACAATTAAAGAGTTTGCAAGAGGGGATAATGCAGAAGACAGACAGATGGGAGAGTGCCACAAAGCCTTACAAAGGTAAGCACTGGCAGGGAGATGAGCTGGTGAGGTGCCACATGCAGGGACGTAGCCAGATGGACTTAAAGGGGAGAGAGCCAAAAGCAAGAGAATGGTGACCCTGCATTGTTCCCTAAATTCTAGGTGCTTTGAAAGAGGAACTTATCTGTCTGCTCACACAAACACACACTCAAAATTATTACCATCCTGTTAGGGGGCTTGTCTACTGCGCTGTGTACATTATTTATTAGGAATGATTTGTGTTTCTTTAGTAATTATTAAAAACCCAATATTTGCTACYAGAGGCAATACATTTGTCATATTTATATTTATTCTTGCTTTACAGGGAAAATTTAGTATCTTATGTAATATTTTAGTCTTTGTTAGCAAAGGTTATCATATAATTATTGACATTTCCAAAGCATCTTACAGGCACAAACCAAGTCAAAGCTTTTTCATAAGTGTTCTACTAAAAGAAAAAAAAAAAACCAAAAGATAAAAATAGTTCATTGGTGATTTTTTTGAAATATCAAATGTGAAACGTACTTGAGTGTGTTACRATAGACATCACAATTTCCTAGAAAACACCCTGCTGACATGAAGATACCCATGTGAAGAGAGATAATGATGTGTCGTTATTTGCAGCACTGCACACAGATCCCAGTCACCCTATTTAAAAGAGGTGCAGAATTTATTGCATAACCGTATATATGGGTTACCATATACCATATAGAAAGATTTGGAGATGATGGAGATGCTGAATACCAATTTTTTAAAAAGTTTTATCAGATACTGGAAAAAATTATTCTGGGTGACATGGAGCGAGCTCATCTCATACCAAGAGCATTTTCCATTCTGCTTAGAACTGATTATCAACTCTTGCTAACTGAAATACTCAAATATTTGAAGGGTTGAATAACTTCCTCAGGTCGTCTCAAAACAAAGGCAAGTGATACAACCACAAATATCTATTCTAAAGTTTCAATCCAACCATAGATGATTTTCTGTAAATGAATCTATGAAATAAGCCTCTCTTATCTTCTTAGAACTTCATTATGTGCGACACATTTTAGCTGACTGTCATGCACAGAACGTAAATYGACCTTTCTGTAGCACAAGAAAAAAAAWTTTAAAAAAGGATAACTTGCAAATGTGATGCAATACACCCTACAACGTGTCTGCAGCCACTGAAAGCTGTATATTGTTCTGAAAGATAGGCACAACACAGACAAGGCAGGTGGAGTCATTAATTCCTTTAGCTGCAAGGCTGCTGCCTCTGTTTTTACCCCTGTTCATCTTCATGCACTGAGTTTATGCAGTGATTACTCAGCATTACAAAGCAACCTGCCCCAKAGTTAGCGGGAACACATTCCGCACACTGGGCTGATACTGTGAAGCACTGATTTACAGAGCTTGGTGAGTCAGCTGGCCCTCAGCTGGAGTCGCTGTTGGTTTAACATTATTTAGATGTATGCTTAGCAGCTTCTCCTAATGTTTCTCATAATGTATGTTTTAGCAGTTTCTCATCTGTTTCTCATAATGCGAACTAATGTGTCTGACTAAACTAATAAGGGAAAATGGAGGATGCTGAACAAAATATGCCAGCCCCCACTCTCTCCACCCACACATCACCATACTTTCATTTAGTTTCCTTTTAAGTGGGAAAGAATGAAAAGAATTCTGAGAATATTTTAAAAGAAATTAAAGAAATAATCAAAGAAATGAAAACATTAAAACTAATGAGAGTGATCCTGTGTTCTCCAACAACCTTGCATATGTATGGTGCCTGGTTCAATTTTTACTCAGACTTACAATCTTATATAATGGCTACATTTAGTAGCATCCATCTTCCATTTAAATGTTGCCTTCTCTGTTTCAGACCCTGAAATCAAATGTCTGTGCTCTCTGTGCAGCACAACTGGCACCAGAAAACTCCACATGGCTGTAGAGATTTCCTCAACCAGGTCTAATCACACAAGTGGTCTGCAGACTGCAAATCCTTTGGTTCATGTTTTTTCTCCCCTGTCTGCCTGTTAAGCTCCATGCATATCTACTTTCCCGTTTCAGTAAGCCACTATGTGAATACAAAAGATTAAATGCTGGACCAAGATATTGTCCTTTTGATTTGASATTTTCCATTCAGATGTGCATCAGTGGTAAAAACTTGGAAATGAAGCCTCATTTTTCCTGAAAATTTTATTTGAGAACAAAACTATTTACAGCCTGGTGCTTAGAGCTCTCTGGTTTCAATTGCTTGTGTAACCTTCTCACAGCTTGTAAGGGGGTCAGAGGCACAGGATATGGACTTGTTGCACTGTGCAGTTTTACCCAGTCTTCAAAGACCTCATTCACCACTCACCAACAGCAGCAGACTTGCTGCATCAGCCAAWGGCCTGGGCAAAATTGCCCAAGTCCAAATGTGATTGAACACTATGAGCTGGAAAGACAACATTACACTTTGTAGAGCTCATATTCTGCTTAAGACTGAAAAATGAAGAAGTCAGAATGATGRAGATAGGAAAATGACACAGAAAGGATTGGGAATGGGATGAAATAAACCTGTAGGGAAGGAAAGAGCAAAGACAAAGACAGAGAAAATTTTTAACAGGAATAAACATAATGACACCCCCACTGGGATCAGCTAAGCCTTTTTCAGGGTGACCCATTTCTAATATAAAATAGACATATCCCAGTAGCTAAAAAATGTGTCAATGTTTTCCTTTTAAAAATTGAATCACCCCTGGGTTACAATTAAAAGGGAAAAAGCATTAGGGAACTTGCACCACGCAGAAATCTGCCTCAAGCAGCAACACAAGCTGCTGACAAAACTGTCTATTTACTCAGAGCTCTTCCAGCAAAGATGCCATGTGCCTCTAGAAAGGCTCCCACCAGCTTCAGAGATTTCTGCATCAAACCTTTCCAAAATTTCCAAGAAGTCCAAGTGCCTTTCTGATCCAATCAAGTGTACACAAGCCWAAACCAATATGCCACATGACAGCTAATAGTTTATTTATGCATTTATTATGCGTTTATAGTTTATTTATTTATTTAAGACTCATTTAATATCTCCTGGCCATGTGGGTGAGGTTTACACTCCAGACAACAGGCTGGCTGCAGTAGCCACAGGAGCACCAAYGTCAGCTACTGAGTACTTGCTCAAAGCCTCCCGTGTGTCGCTTGTGATGGTGTCAGTGATTCCCAGTAGTGTAGAGTCTGCACCCAGGGTAGCCGAGGCCTGCCGAGTCACGGTCAGAAGCTACAATGAAGACAAATCCTCAGAAGAGCTGGAAACTGGGGTATGTCCAAGGCATAGGCATGATTAGGGATGGAGTTTCCTGWCTCAGTAGGCTTAACCATCAAACCGAACCGTCTTACCTGACTGCACAAGTATTTTAGGACTTTCTATATTCACATCTGCTGCATTTGTTCACAACTGGATAATAACAACAGGCTATGGAATTTTATTACTTTTGTTAGGCAAGCATAAAATCTCTATTAAAGTGGGGGGTTTTTTTGGTAAAAATTTCTTTCTCTCTACATTTCTTTTCTTCTCATGTGAGTTTTATTACTCCTAATGTGCTGGTTAATTTTGAACAGATTCATAGAACGAATGGTTTGTTTCCTGACCAGATGCTAGTAGCTTTTGGATAGTTAAAACTACTAATTCGTACAGCTTTCAGATGTTTTTTTTGTCCTAAACAGAGTAAAAGTGTAGAAATTCAGTGCAAGAGACTGTGTTTGTACTAATTTGGAAAAAGCAGTACCTTAAATATCTTCATAAAGCATGCTCCTGTATAATTTCCAGATCARTTTTGCAGGCTTGAATATTGGATAAGCTTTGCATAAGCTTGCCTGAATCAAACCAGCAATCCAACCTTTTGAAGATCGCTCCCCTAATTGATGTCAGATTTGTTTTTCGCTGACCACAACTTTAAGCAATGCCACCAGTTCCTTGACCAGGCAAACACGCTGATATCAGCTAATATTGTCTTTTTATTTTGCTTCTGTCAGAGAGGTTCCCCGAGGTATCATTGCAAGCACTCATCAAATCTGAATTTTATGCAGTGCCATGATCACAGTACAGTCTTTGAGACTATAAGACTGTATATTACTTTATTTCTTTTACTCCTTTGGCTTTCTATATGTCTAGTATTAAAAGCTCCATAGGAGTTTTAATGATATTTTGGTAGGAAAGACACTCATCTCTGGTATCTACCTAAATACGCACCAGAATTCTTGAACTGCTATGCAATACATGTTTTTCTGGGTTTAAAATAAAAAGTCTTAACTTCCAAGATGCTGTTTAAGCTATGGTGCCGGCTGCCTGAAAAGTCAGTCACATACACATGCAGAGTCACCACTGCCATTGTCGGCACCTATTGAAAATACACTTGAAGTTCCTGAAGTGTGAAAGGTGTTATGTAAAATGAGATCCTATTCTGTTTCTATATCATTAATACTATCATTAAGGAGAGCTTTCGAAATGACCTGCTGAGGAAATGGCATGTGTTTACTGTAAGGTTAAAGGTTATTTTCTAGCATATAAAATATGATGCAGGATTAGAGTTTAGCAGTATAAATATGGTGAGTCATTGTAGCAATAAAGTCCTAAATATGCACAAAAACTGTCAGACTCAACAGTGCCACTAACATAAATTTCAGAAGCTAAATCAAAATAGCAGAGGAAGTAGGAAAAAAAATGCTGAACTTTTTTTTTTTTTTTTCCCCTGTCTTTTGGTTCACTCCTAYCCATAGCAACAAAGTTACCTTAATTTTTGGACTGCTAGCAATGTATGCTGGCCATATTGAGAGGTATAGCCTTAAAGCTGCATACCACAGCCCTCTTAGTAACTATTATTGTTATGTGTGAATTTACTACTGTTTTCCTGAGCGAAGTCTCTGGCTCAGTGCTCGCAAGGAAGAGCTGGATCTCCTGCAGATARCTGCATCTGCAAGATGGGGGGGAAAAAAGAAGCAAAAAGAGTCAATGGAATCATTCTGTTGGAAAGYGGTGTGTGCTGAGAAAGGTGTTTCACCGTGCTTCCTTCAGCTAACAAAATTCTYGATGGATAAGATAAAAAAGAAATATTAGGGCTAGTTGCTTTTTTCACTTTTAAGCAGTTCACTTGTTTTGTTGCAAAAGTACCTAAAACTTTCCTTTGGGAGAGATTAGGAATGTTTGACTTATGTACTCTAGGTGTTACAAGTTAAATAATCATCTGTGGTATTACATTATAACGGTAGTAATATACTTCATGTCCAAAAAAATACTATAAGATCTTGACATTATTAAAACAAATTCCTACTGTTATAAAGGAAATATTTTGACTTTTTCAGACAGAGTTTGTTTTCAGAATGACTTTATAATCAGACATTTTAGAATCTCCGCTGTTCAACACAATTTCAATTGAAACRAAATTCTGAAATGTTGATCTTCTGAAAGAAAGAAATTCTTTCTGTGAAAAGGAGAATCTTTAACCAACATAGGCCCTCAAGCTGTGTTTGAATTGCTCTTCTTAGCTCTATCAAGTCAAAAAAAMCATCCTTGGTCCACTTATTTCTTACCCCAGAGCAAGCTCTGAAAGATCACCGTAATGATGAATCTCCTAGCCTGACTCTTGTCCTGCCTCCATCACCAACCCGCACGTGGGCTGCAACTTGGATTTAAAAGGGTTCTAGTCCTACATCAAGAAGTGCTGTCAAGGGCTATAGTAAGTGAGAATGTGCGTATTTTGTCTAGCTACCCTTGTAGTCAAATAGACTTTGTGTGTACAGTTATGTTTGCAGTCTTGCTTAATACAGTATTCCTTGTAATTGTCAGGTTATYAGCACAGTGTATTAATTTTGCTTTCTCCCAATTATTTGCGTTTCTTAATTAGAAGTCATTAGCATATGTAAATACTCCCTCTCCATGGTGTTTTGCAGCATGAGCTCATTGTGTTGAATTAATTTGATAGTTAAATAACCCTAAAAGTCAAAAGAAAATCAGTATGYACATACAGCGAGTGAATGTGCATCCAAATATAGAGGGAAATTATATACAATACCTTCGTGCATCATTTAAAATGAGTTTAGTGAACCTTCCAATAATTTCTTAGTATATTTACTTTATTACATAACTGATTGTAGGTATCCTGTTCACACATTCAAAGCATAATATTTAAATTGCTTACATTGTGACAGAATTAAAGGACATTCATATTATTATAAATTATTGTTTTGCAGTTGAAATTACTTAACAAGTCAACATTTGCCCAAAGTTAACCCAGTTACTACAGATATATCCCACTTAAAATCAAGTGGAAAACTACTACAGATATATCCCACTTAAAATCAAGTGGAAAACTACTGTAAAAATACTAATATTTAATGAAAATTGGTAACATTTTAGTAGAAACTATAGCAGAAGGGCTTACGTAATGCCTTTTAAAATGATAGAGCTGTATATCCCRAGCTGTATATTCTGCTAAAAATGTGGGTGACTTACCATCACAGTCCAAAGAAAAGAGAAAAAAAATATAAACAGCCAAGTTTTTYAGTTAAACCTGTTGCTCATTATTAGCACTGAGTTAAGCAGGCTTGCTGCTGAGAGGGCACTTTATAGACAGGCTGTTATTTATCAGTCAGGAGAAGAACCTGAGATTCAGAGCCCTTGTGTTCTCTCCAACCTGTGACCTTTGTATATGAGACCACAATGCAGCAACAAACTGATTTGGAGAACAGACATGAAAGTATTAACTCTGATAGAACTACTGAAATTAATCCCCTGATCCTCGCACAAGTAAGTGCTTTAAGACTTTTAGTCAGAGAGTGTTGTGTAGACATKGAGGATTAAGACTCTTGCCAGCAGAGCATGGCTGCTGGAGGTAAGCCTTTAGAATTATTCCAGTAAATCAAGGCCCATTTGATAGTGTTCTTACTTAAACAAAACAATTTTTCATGAGATTCAACACAGATAAAAAGAAAATCCATTCTGTTACTGTTTTTCAATTTGCCATTGTGAAAAATACTGCTTTTCTTTTTCCTCTAATCCAGCCCCCTAGAGAATACTTAGCTGCTAACAATATCAGTGATTTAGAGGCATTCCCTCTGTAATTTGTATACTGTGATGAAAGTTAACTGCTTTTGTTTGAGATTTTCATCYATCAAAATTTGCTTGGCTAGAAAAGAGGCTGACCACATCATTTTATTCTTGTAAAACTGTGGTGCATTTATACATACCCAGCTCTCTACCTACAATTTGAGACAAGCAAAACAAGCTGTTGGGTCTTTCTCTATCTACTTCTAGTCTGCTGGTGAATATTGCCCACTAGCCGAATATGTGATTTTTTTTTTTTATGATATGCGTGCTGTAGGAAATATTCATATGCCATAAGTTTTTAAAGAGCAATGATATTCAAAAGCTCATAAAACTTCTGAATATATTTTGCATTAACCTTTAAAGATTTCCCCCTACCCACTTCGGTTATTCATTCTTGTTGTATTTGCCAAAGAGACAGCTGTTTCGCTGATCTACTCAGATAAAAACATTGCACAAATACTCCTAATAGATTCAAATAAAAGTAAAGCAAAAAGAAAAAAAAAAATACCCAGCGTTAGCAAGGTGATGGCATATGCCAGAAAATTTGTAGCATTTGGTTAGTCATAAATGCAGTGGGAATTCTGGCAAACCTAGATTTTGCAGATTTTGCAAGATACTTTAACCATCCCCACTCTATTTGTCATCTTTCCAAGTATAAGGCATGGGAGGTATATACATATATTTTTATGTACACAGATAAATAGCACATTGTGGTCTTTACTCTCAAGAAAGACAGTGAAACATTAATGCAGTTTCTATTTCTTTTCTTTTGCTATATCACCAGGCAGTTTTCATGCTTACTGAATTATGCATTTGCTTCTCATATGTAGAACTGTACTGATTTTAGGTCAGATTTTCAGTGTTCCTTCAAGGATTTTTATCCTTGGCCATCTCATCTTTTTCCTCTCTGTGATGCCTCTGTCTAGCATAACCAGTAACAGGTCTTTGACTATTATTTTTTACTCCTATGCTSATGCTTTTCTAATTTACTTCTCCATGCTCAGTCGTGTCTCAGCTCGTTCACTCATGCCTTTTTAGCTATTCCCACAAGCTTTGAACCCAAGTATCCTAATCTTGTCCCAAATAGATCATATTAAAATTAAATTCCTTGCTTTGCATCACACAAAACCAAGACTGCTTTTTCTCTTCACTGTGACTTCAGATGTATTTATGATCCTGATGCTGATCCTGCTTTCTTGTTCCTGCTCCTTTCAGGATCTTAAAAATCTGTCTTCCTCTCTCTTTGCCTAGACGTGGTGTTTGAGTCTGTCCAACCTTCACATTAACCAAGCTTCTGCTCTCCATTCCTCATTAGAAAGGTTTTCCTGTCCTACAGGATATTTTCTCTTGCTTCCTCCTGCTCAATGTCTTGTGCCTGCACCACCCCCTCTACTACATCCTCCTCTTACCCCGTCTCTTCTCCACAGAAACTCACTCCATCACCTTTTCATGTTCTCTTCCCTTGTCATTTTCACCACACCCAGACAGCACCCTGCTCCCGCACAGGTTCTCTAGCCCCACTTCTTTCTCTTCACACCAGTTTTGCTAACTGTTCTAATGAAGAGTCTCGGCTTTGCTGGGGGTCTGATTTGCACCATGCAATGTATATTGGAAGTTTTTGGAAAGGGCAATACACTGGCTGTCTTTAAAAGCATTTAAGACATTGCTATTGCTTGACAAGCAATTAATTATTATCTATTGTTCATTTTGGAAGTGTCTAAATAGTTCAGTGTAGCTTTTAATGACATGCATAGTACTGCAAATATAGTTGTAATATCTTAAATGTACAAGACAAATAAGTCTGCTCATTATGGTCTAGATAAGCTACAAAACAGTAACCATACTATCACATTATCAAATAGGTGTTCAATAGGATAGAAAAAAAGTGGKTTTTTATTATTATTAGCATTTTTTCACTTTAACAAAAAGCACACAATAACTTCCATTCTTAACAGGAGTTTCTTTTTATTTCAGGATATAGTAGCATTTCCAACATGATTTTTTTTTTTTTGCATCTAATAACAGGCTTTCCTTTGATCATTGCAGAAGTGTGACCTTGATCAAAATGTAGAGATTGGGCAGTTGTTCCTGGAATGGGTAGTTTGAACAGTTAATATTATATTCATCTCTGTAAAAATCCCAAATCTTTTAAACAAGCAAGGTTACGTAAGCCAAGAAATACATATCCCACTACTTTCACTTTTATGGTTTTGGAAAACATTAAATAGAGGGGGAAAAAAAGAACACTTGAAATGCAGCCAAGTAGTCAAGAAAAGAGGACTCTGTGTCTTTAAGCTAGGGAGAAAAATAAAACCCAATCATTCCAAATGTATTGCTTTAGTCATCTGGTTTCATTCTATTAATGACCTTTAACATCTGCAAAAATATTGTGAGAAGCTAATTTTGTTTGTACTGAGGTGGTGCAGAACAGTTTCTGGCTGTCAGTCTAGGATGTGCTATAAAATAAAATTGTCTTTCTGGGAGCCTGACAAAAACCTACTGTACAGATTCAGTTTATTTACAACAGTCTGAAATGAAAAGAAAACAGAATTTTACAACACACCAGCATTCAAAAAATGAATAGTACTTACAAATTTATATGTATTTTAGTAATAACGTTTCAAGATAGCCACCAAGATTAAGGGATCTATTTTGTATTTTGTGGCATTCCACAAAAATTTTAACCAGCACAAAATATTCTCTGCAAATGTTCGTCTCCAGAATTGTAATAACCCATTACCTTGATTTTGAACAGAGCCGTCCTTAAACAGCAGAGAATTAGCTCAGGCACAATAGGCCTTTAATTAGGCAGAAAGCCTTATGGAGAAAAATGTCTGTCTCTGTCGTAGTGCCATGGTCATAAACGAGGTGCAACCTGGCAGAAGGAGAGAATATTTTCCGGCATGCAGAGAGCACTCGCCTCCTCCGATCCCTGCCCAGGATCCAGATAAGACAAAAAGAGGAGAAGGARGAAGCGTTTAGGAAACATGAAAATAACAGTATACTACCCAAAGAGGGCAAGTGGTCCATAGGCGCCAGTGGCTCAYGAGTTTCTGCCCCTCACCTGTAAGCAAATAGCACTGCCTAGTCCCCCCTAGAGGTGGGCTTCTTTTTGGGGGGAAGCAGAGGTAAGGGGTAAATTCCTCATCTAGAAGGACACTAAGGTGACTATCAAAACCTTTTTTTTTTTCTTACAACTTCCTTAAAATGATCTATTATGTTCTGTAGAGCTGAGCACATTCTGAGGGCACTTCTGAATACATTCTCTCTTTGTTCTAGACCTGCTAATATGAATATTTCCTTCAGTTTATTCAATTTATTTCTTGAATTCCAAGATTGACCAGAATATTAAATACTAATAAAGGCAAACAGGCATATTAAATTGCAGTGCCTGTTAAACTGCCTGACTTAAAGAATGATATAACCACAGGAGTAGCATTATGTGAGGTTCTATATCAGCTGAATTATATTCATCAGTTGAACATATGAGGGTAAGAAGAGGTGACCTTATTCGGGATGCATAATTCAGGGATTCATGTCTAAGACCATGGAGATAAGTTTGATAAAAATAAGTAAATAATAACATTGAGTCTATCTAGTTATAATAAACTGGAATGTTTTCAGAGGAAGGAAGMAGTGAGCATAAACTTCTCTTTAAAGTAGGAATAAAGATTTAACAGAATTAATGTCTGGAATTCACTTGCAAAAAAAATTAAAATTGGATATTTTGTAAAAATGTTCTATGGAAGGTGCCAGGAACCAGTGGCATCCATTTTTTAATGCCTTCTATTCTATATCAAAAAGCTCTAGGAAGAGATTGATGCCTCTTTGGACTACTCCTGTAAAAAAAATAGCAACATTCATATTATTTCTTTCATCATAGTCTACAACTTCATATGGCCTCTGTACGATATACTTCTTCAGGGGCAAGAACAGTTATTATAACTTGTTTACTTTGTAATACTTAAAGGAC
This sequence comes from Eudromia elegans, assembly GCA_003342815.1. Lineage (NCBI taxonomy): Eukaryota > Metazoa > Chordata > Aves > Tinamiformes > Tinamidae > Eudromia > Eudromia elegans. The sequence goes on along the minus strand of PTEX01000088.1, from coordinate 2,160,779 downwards.
AGTGTATACGCAATAGTAGTTGAGATAACTTACTTTTGGCATTCCTAGATCAAAACGTCACCACTTTTGCCTGTAATAAAATACTTTTACACATTAACACTTGGAATAAAAATGGAAGATAAGCATCCCGTCTGCTAATTAGAGAAGCAGATGCTTTCAATATCCTTGTGTTATCCTGGCATCTTTTTTCTAGGATATTGAAAATAGTTGCTCCTCTAATTAGTACACAGAGCTGGTTATATAAATTGCATGCATCCCATCTTGTTCTAAACAAGTTACATGGACTCATATAATCAAAGACTTCAGGGAGAATCACACTGATCCAAAAAGTGTGGCCCATGAAATCCAACATATTTTTTTTCTACCCAATGCAATGAAGTTCCAAATCATTTTGTTTCAGAAAATCATTTCCAAAAATCATCAGAAGCTAAAGGCAGAAACATGGAGCTGAACAGAAAAGCTTCCGATACTATAACGAAATGATATAGGATAAACAAAGGAGCCTGAGACTAAMAATTAGTAGACCATGGGTATATCAAAGTTATGCCTAACTAGTGGGTAAGATACTGAGAGAATAGGTTCTCCTTCAATTTATCTTCTGGGAGTCCTTAGATGGATAAAAATGTCAAGAAAAAAGGGAGAGTAAGAAGTGAAGCCTTTTGCATAGGTGCCAGACTCCACTCTGACATCCTCTGGTGGCTGTCATTTTTTTCTTTTTTACAGTAATTTTATCCAGACTGAGAATGATTCAGAGAACAGCAGCATTTCCTGTGGTGCCTTCAGCCTCTACAGCTGGAAAACTGGCTTCTTGTTTTCCTTTTTTTTGGTCCTCTGTTTAGCGGAAGTCCATCTTAGTAGCCAGCCACCACATGTTACCAACATGCCTAAATCCATGAGCAAAAAGAGCGTTAATAACGTTATTTTTGCATCGTCTGTCATTCATCCAGATTTTGCCAAGTAGAATAGTGGTTCACAAGAATCTGTATGATTTGTATGTATGAATCTGTATGATGTATTCTGCAGAAAAGACTGAAAAGCTAGTCTGTGAATGGGAATCATTTGTTTTCTTTTTATTTTTGGTCATTCTTTTCTACCCATCATTTCGCACATATTTTCCTCACTTTGTCTTCAAGGCTGTAACGTCACTAAAAAGGACCTTGAATGTATTTCTTAATTTGATAAACCATTTGAAACAACCCTGGGATTTGTTGGGAAAACAAACGTGCCAAATAGGAGATTTTCCATTAAAAAAATTATCTGTCATTAAAGGTAATAGAAATAAAGAATGTAACTAAATAAAAGAATAAAATACTAATCTATATTTCAAATTCATTGTTCCTTTTTCTTTTGTGTAACGTTTTACTCTGGCTAAAAATACTTGTGGTGGTAATTGTATGTCACGGGACTAAACAGGTCAAGTCCTTTGTAATTATAATTCTGAACCTTATTTGATTACTTAATGTTGGTCATATTAGCATCTTTTAAGCCTATTTATTCCATCAAAACCAGCACAGTAAAACACTGGAAGTACAGAAATCTCATCTGTTTCCTTATGTTTCAGTGCATGGTCTTTGCTCCTTCTATCTTTCCTTAGTATAGTAGTTGTTCTTGTGTTTATGAGAATTTCATGTCTGCAAAAATTATATTTTCTTCAAAAATCATTCTCTAGTTAAAAAGCATACTATTTATTTCCTGGCATTTTAGTTCAGTATTGTTTCTTGAATTGCATTATGTTATCTGAGTAATTAGAAGGAAAATGTTCTCTAGTTTCTGCTGCTCTGCCAAATATGTACTTGCTTTGCACATTTTCTCACTGGTTATATCCAGTAGTTTCCTTTTTGAAGATTCCTTCACAGGCTTCTTGACAGAGCTCCCAGGCCTTCAAAAATATGTTAATAAGTCAGTGAGTAAGCTGAGGAAGACAGTACAACTATCTGTTCTTCATGTAACCTTGCTGGTGGTTTTGGCAGCTCAGATTCATCCAGTTTCAGATAATCATACTGAAACACAGTGTGATGGGAGAGACTTGGCAACAAAAGACAACCCAGAGAGAGAGAGGTTGGTGAGGTTGTCTTTTTAGTCATTTTCTTTGCTTTGGAAGCAAAACACCTCTGGTAACTTGTCCAATGCACAAATGCTGGTTGCCTATCAAAAAACAAAGATGGAGATTGCACTGAATTGTCTGGATTCTCTGAATGTTAAATGTCAATCATTCTYTTCACAAATTGTGCATCTGGTTAGGTAATATTAAAAATTAGGCCAAAGATAAATAGATTAAAAAAATGAGAAAATAAGGCATTCTAAAGCAAAACAATACAAAGCAGATGGGACTAAATTTTTCATAATCTGAATGCTCAGAGAAGAAAATCATTCAAAAATATGGTCTTCCTGCCTTCCAGTACTGGTTTAATCCCATTCTCATCCAAATGATTGTAACTTCATTGGCTTAAGCAATTATTTATTGCATCTCCTGTACTTTGTATAATGATGCTGACTATTACCATATTTTTAATAAAGAGGYAGGCTGAATCCCAAGGCAGAATCCTAAAGCACTCTAAAACACTGTTCCTTTGGGACCTGTCATCTCATCTCTCTAGTCCTATMTCCAGAGAGGCAACATGAAAAGTATAAACATCTATTATCAATCAAAAATGCTTGCCATATGGCCCATAATGTTCCTGTCCTTAACACTCTCACTCAGTATCAAGCCAAGATCTGTGGCTGTTCATCCAGACTGCTCCATGTCAGCAGAGATTTTTCTCCCCTTGTAAAAGTTTTCTCTACTCGCTTCCTCTGCAAAGACTCCCCAGCCCCAGTGACGGAGCTGGTTGTTCCACCCTGACTCCCTGGAAAGATTTCTCCGTTTTTCTGAGTTCAGGTGCAGAGAGCAAGCCCATCACTCACCTCATATCCAAGGAAGCAGGTGAACAAGACACAGGTACAATGAATCTTCCTGAAATGTGTATGTCTGTCATGAGGGAGATGAAAACGAAGAGGAATTCCTGTAGAAAAAAAGAGAGATCTTCTGATACRGATTTCATTTCACTTGCATTTGTGAAAGGAAGTGAAATTCTGCCATGCCTTCAAAATGAGAAATATTTTACCAGGAAGAGCAGACGTAAACAAGAAGTTCTAACAAAAAGTTAGCTTTGTGTTTGAAAAGTCACAAGGTTTCCAGAGGATGGAGAAGAGGAAGAGAGAAGCGGGGGATTAAAATAAAATAAACTTACTTGTCATCTGCATGGGTACTTTTTGTSCCTTATTTAGCAGAACCTTTCTTCTACAACCACAGTCAGTAAAGCAGATAAAATCACAGTGAATATATTTGAAAGGGGAAAAAATGGATAATGGTGGGAGAAAAGCAACATATATGAAGAGAGAGATGATGAAAATAAGACTTTGGAAAGACAGGGTAGCCATGCCTGGAAGTAGATTGGGAAAGAAAGGGGTAAATTGAAGGGAGAAAGGGAGGCTGGAAATCATACTGGCACAAAATGAAAGGATACATAGTACTATACGAGATGATGTTTTCTAGGCATTCAAATAGGGAAGCTTAGAAATGGCCTTGAAAAGGATTTGGACTGTTTTACTGTCCAAAGGGAAAGGTAAGTAAGCAGGAGAGAAGAAAAATAAAGTTTATGGCATGTGTCCCTCTTATCTTTAAGGGGGATTAGAAGGAAATATGGTCATATTTGTGCCCATGCTTTTTATTAGTCTCAGGATTACAGTTTTCTACATGGCTCTCAAAAGTACCTTTTTTTATTTGTCCTTTTGACATATAATCARCTCTATAGAGGAGGGCTACTGGGCCACTGACAGAAACAAAATATAGGACAGATGATACTTGTAAAAACCCAAGGTTAAACTGACTGCCAGATTTAAGCACAGGAAGCATTTTTCCCAGATGTTTGGGTGGAAGTGCCCATGGTGTTTGTTATCCTTGCTTTCCTTTATAGCAGGTGGGCCTAGGATCCTTAGAGAAAATTTACTGAATAAACCTGTTCTTGCAGGAGCGCGTGGCCATCGTCCTCTTCTGTTTTCTTCCTGCAACACAACAGGAGCTCTAGCTTCAGGTTTTTAGTGTCACTCTTAGGTTAGCATATCAAACAACCCAGATTTCTCTAGAAAGCATGAAAAGTGTGATCAGTACAATATGAGCTTTGGTGAAGAGGGGAGCAAAAAGCAGCATTTTGATGTGCAGATAAGCAATGATCATTAGCAACATTTTAGATATGTTATTCATTTTATAAAGAAAGTCTTTTCTTTCAATCTAGTATAGAAAGTAACATTTTCAGGACAATCCAGTAGGACTAGAAGAGTTCATTCTTTTTCTTTCTGGGCAGTCACCCAAGTATTCAGGCCAAAAGAAAAGAACTTGMTACACTTACAAGCAAACCTCTCTGGGAAAACTGTTCTTTAGATGTCAGTTGCAAAGGGTTTTCCACCTTCATCCAGAGCAGCTTATACTGAGCAGAGACATTCAAGATCAGTAGAAAAATAAAATGGGCCAGCCAGTGATTTTATATAGTAAAAAACACAAATTAGGTCAAAAAAMCCAAAAAGCTATTAAAATCTGCTGGATGGCTTGATATTTATTATCCCTTTTATGAACTGCTGAGTGTGAGAAGTGGAAAGGAGATGAGAATTTCCCCTGATAGTCCTCTTCAGACTCTTGTGACCTTTCACAGATGAACTCTTTCTTCGCATCACATCTCATCTCCACCACTGGGTAGAGATACATAAGGATATAAGGATATTTCCATAAACATATTCAGCCCAGCACAATCTGCACATGCTTGCAGTTGCAACTCTTGAAAACTCCATAGAATCACATGGAGAGATTTCATTTGTAGCTATATGTGACACCATGTGACTTAATGAGATATTTCATGGAAATAGGATGCTAGATGTCATGGATCACAGTGCAGAATGATCATTGTGTCAAATTATGTCTTTTATTTTAAATAATGAAATAACCCACTTCTTACATAATTAATTTACTGTTAGAAAACAATTAGAAACTCACAAGGGTGAGTAAATCAGAGAAGATATAAAGAAGATACAAATATTGAGATTTGTCAAATAATTCCTCAGTCCCTTTAGCTGTAAAGTTCTATAGAAAAATACAGGGGGAAAATGGAGGCAAGAAAACAACGAATTCAGAGCATCTGTCATTAGCAGCTGGAGAAGCACACAAAGCAGGTGGGTGGAAGTTTCCCTCTACCGAATTGTGTCGGGAGAGGAAAAAATAATGGGATTTAGTAACAAAAAGGTTACATGAAGAGCAGGACGGGATAGGCAGGAAGATTGTTCATGTCCTAAAGGTAATATATGGCACAGGAAGGATTTGTATATAGATCTTTTCAAATCTATACCCGTGTTGCCTCTCAGGCTATGGTCCAATCCTAATCTGTGCATAACTCAATGGAAGAGCTGCTGTAGACTTCATGGGTATTAGATCCAACTCTAAGATTCACAAAGCAATCTCTAGCAACATTTATGTGATGAAAAAAGGAGAAGATACTTGGATACTCTGGTAATTGATGATACTGAGTTCAGAAAGAAAAGCAGAGGCTGAGCTGAACAATACTTTGATCACTGATCCTAAGGATCAAAATGTTACGAGTCTAGACCCTGCTGTTTCCTAGGAGCTGAGTGTTTGAGGAGCAGTCCTGTTTGAATAGAGCCTATCATTATAATAATCTTTTCATAAAACCTCTTCACAGTGCTCCCACCAATATTTTTAAAAGAAAATGTCTTTCTCTATCCTTCTCCACACCCAAAGTAAAAAGAAAAATAGCTTATTGTATTTTCCGCTTTACCATGTGTGCATTGCTTCCAACAGGCAGCTGAGTGTCCTACATTATAACATTGRTGGTTTCTGACTTTTTAATTGTCTATGATATTAATTTTAATTGTAATGCTTTGATGATGAATATTTATTATATACAAAGAAGACCCGTTTCATTAGGTAGAGAAATGAAAAAGCCATCTCACAAAAACCCAGTTGTTAGCATGCTTACATAGAAATTCTGAGTTCAATTACCAGCTGCAATTCAGTCAAAAAAAAAAAAAAGGATGGGGGGATGGTAAGAATTTAAGGGATAGAGCTTGGACATTTCCTTCTTCTGTGAGCTCTCCAAAGTGACTTTTCCTGGTGACAGCGTTATGGGGATTTCCACAGAAATTCTGTGGAATTTTCAAGCAGTAAACATTGCAGAATATAGACTTAGGGCTCGTCCTGAAGGCTTTTGAGCATCTAAGTTTACACTTACTTGTAATTTGATGCTTAAGTGTCATGACAGKTTTAACTCTTAATAACTGAGATAATATTTATCTGCCACAATGCAGTGTCATACAAAGATGTCCAAATGAACTCTAAGAGAGGTTAGGTATCAGCATCAGTTCAATGCTCTTAATGTGGTGTATCTCACATCTCCTGCATGTGCACCTCCACAATCTGSACTGTTAGCAGAACAGTGCCGCTCTAGAAAGCTGTCCAAAGAAAACCTAAATTGATAGCAGATTCTGCCGTAAAACTCTAAAATTTAGGGAACAGGAAAAAAAAGGTAGAGAGCTGATTCTGAACCATTGTGGATCGCTTAGGGAAAAGATGCATACAACAACCTAAATACTAATAGAAATAGAATAATGCTTTTCTGTGAGCTGGGAATTCCAACAGTGAAATGAAAGGTAAGCAGGGTTTAATCTAAATGTTTACWAATATATGAAACAGATGAGYTAATCTAAAWTATGTACATTAAAACTAATGGTGAAAGCATTACATAGTGATGAAAGCATTACAAAKAAAAGAATCAGATAACACACTGCCRAAGACCTGTCTCAGGGCATGAAAGAAATCTTGGTCCACCTAAATGCTAGTTCTTTGGTTTAAATTAGGRGATACATTTTCTTCRGACATAGGTTAGCAGTGAGCACAAASAGATTTGAGCATTTTGAAATTCATGGCTATGGTTTAGACTGGATTTGAGTTTCCCATAAATACATCAGACCAAGAGATTTCATATCCAGCACTCCATTTGACTTGTCTTTGGTGGTGGCCAAAAGGAACAACGTGATAGGAATTCATGGTGCTATTCAAATTTCCCATGGACAAATCTCTTCTTCACAGTTGTGACAGGTGGTATCGGTAGTCTTGACAGCTGCATCAATGATTTAATGATATGGAGGTTACACCATTGTGGCGTTCTGATGCACTCCTTAATGAGAAATCTCTGTTGGAGCTTGCAACTAAGTCTTTAACAGGCAAAGCATCAAACAGAGCTTGAAAGGGAGAGTGAAGGAAACATGTCTGCTCTCCTTTTTCCTAATAAAAGCCATGTCTCACAGCAAAACTATTCTAATAAAACACTGACAGGAGTGTCACTTCTCCACAGAAACTCCTAAAACTGGATTCTCCATGCAATTATTATCTTCTCTAGGGTGACACACTAAAATTTGGGTGGCCCTTGGGTCTTTTGTATRATGGTGAAGTTAACTTCAGACAAATGTTTAAGTGTCAGTTTGGGTCAACCTAACGGAACTGCTCTGTTAGAAACTGTCTAACAACAAAGCCCAGAAAATAAAGCCTTCTTAAGTATATGAAAGTGTAAAACAAAAACATGAGCATTCCAGAAACCTTGGTCTTTTTTAAAGCATTTATACCTTTATAAGCACTCTGGAAGAAAATATTTAATTTAATAGTTTGCAAAAATGCCTAAACTTTTTCACTGTGAAATTCACTGTAGCAGAGTATTAAACAACTGAATTATATGGTTTAACGATCAATTAGAAACAAGCTGGGTGTGTAATCCAAAATTTCTCTGTATGTGTTGTATGTGTTTGGCTTATAAGTATTTTTTAATAAAAACAGAAAAGAAAAAAAATGGTTCCCAGAGAAGAAGCTGGAGCACTTATTTCCATACACACATAAACATGAACTGATGACCTAAAACCTCAAGGTCCCTGTTCATTTCATTAATGGACTGTTAAACTTAGGAGGAGCAAAGTTATGTCTGACCCACATTTAGCTAAATGATCTCTCCAGAATTTATACCCATCATCAGGCAAAAAGCATCACAAGGAAAAAACACAGTTCTTTTTTTTTTTTCCTATATAAAATGCCCAAGTTTCTTCTGCCAAACACTTTTCCATATTTGTTAAGAAATACAAATGTATGATGGAACAAAACAATATTTCAGTAGTTGATAGACTTTTTATTCCTTCTTCTTTGTAKCAATAAACTATCATTATTTATAGTCCTCTAGCTGGTCCAATGGAACAAAATAGAATACAACCTTTCAAAGAGACTTTTTTTTAACCAGAATACATATTACTCTTTCAGAAGTCTCTTGTGCTATAAAACCCAAGGGAGCTTAAAGGAATAACTGCAGAATCTGTTAAGTTTATACAAAGAATACTGATGCAGTAGACTCCTCACTTCAAAATTATGACCTCTAAAAAAAACCCTAACATATCACCTGATACAAGAGGTGCCTGATCTTTCTTTTTCATTTAAATTCGCCAGGAACTGTACCATCCAACCTGTCTTATGCTGAACAACTCTTCATCTAGCAAAATCTTGTTCTAGAAATTGGGAATATAATACTTTTGGAAATCTTTAGGTAATAGTTATTCTCAGAGTAAGATTTATAAGCTCAAAATAAGGTTTTCCTGGTTGGTTACATTTTCAGTGCTTTCCATAGCACAACACCCACCTATCTCTTACCATGTCTTCTAGCATCCTTCACCATGACTTGCACCCAAGTGCTCTCCTTGTAGTACACTCAAAGTCCACAAATGTCCACCTTACAAGTCTGCCAAGGGTGAAATTGTACCTTTATGCTATGTTCCAGTATGGAATTCGTGTAAGAGAACTTGTGTAAGGAGAATTTCTACAGGGAAAGCACTGTTGAGGGTATAGGGAATCTGTGATGCAGTGAGCTACTGATTCTTCTTCTTCAGGAATAAAGTTTATCTGAGATTACAGGCCTAGAGCATTTAGACACCACAAGTGATATGCCATCTACAAACACTGCCATAACCATCTGTAAGTCTCCCAAAGACATGTCATTGGGCTATTAAGGCTAAAACAGTGTTGTTCAGGGAGAATTTTCTGTGTTTCAGTTTGTGTGCTCATCTGTCACAGGGCACCACTGAGAAGAGTCTGGTGGTATCCTGTTTGCACTCTACCAACAGACAGTTTCTAAACAATGCTACAATATGGGCTATGCTATGCTATGCTACAATATGGGCTAATTTGCAGTGAATGAATTCTCCATGGTGAGTGGCAAAACAAGGGGAATGATGAAATATTGGATAGCATTTTTTTCTCATCTATAATGTGCTGTGTCCTGCAGGCTGCAAGATGGACCTGAAATTTTGGATAACAGCAACATTAAAATTTGATTAATTAAAATGCAAACTCGCAGACCTCTGAGATGACTACAGCACTAATGTGCCCATCCATGGTCTGTGAACACTTGGTCAGTTTTCAAGGGATAATTTACCTCCCAGGTCTGGGTAAGTGTGGAAGCCTGTAAATGGGCTCTTGCTCCTGTGAAGTCATTGCTAATCCCTGACCAAAGTGACTTTCTACAATCTGAAATTATCAAATTAACATCCTATTTTTGATCAATCTGTTCAAATGAAAGAGTCTCTTTATGTATGCTTACTGGCTACCAGGAACTCYGTTCTAATCTCAGTAGTGTTATGCTCCCTCAGTTATGGTTCCTATCCTGCCTTGCCTTTAGTGTCAACAAGACAAAGTCATGTATTCAGGTCATCTTGCGTCATTTTTAATAAATAAATGAATAAATAAATAAATAAATAAGTAAATGGAAACTCAAAACCAAACCCTGGTGCTAAACAAAATACCATTTACATGCTAAGACAAACTGAGGTAAAAGCTAASAGAACTTTGGAGATGTTTGAAAAATAATGTTAGAATATTTTTAAAATAAAGATTTTTAGCATAAAGATAGATGATGAGTAAAGAAGAAATAGCRACAACAAATGATCATAGGCAAGAGTAGAAACTATAAAGAATACTTCCTCTCTGCTAGTTTAGACAGACCCACATTTTCACTTTGTGGGTATCTTTCAGACACAAGTGATGTGCTCTTTGGAAACAGCAAGCAAGAACAATAAGGAGTTAAAGGTTTAGTTGTTCTGACATGCATCAGGAATGCAGAAACTTTGATAGCTCATTCYCGTGAAAGATTGCAGTAGGCACCAGAAATGGGTACATATGTGAGCAATAAAGGGAAGCCAAAACATGACAACCTTCTTCCCTGAAGCACATCAAGGATAACAACCAGAAATCATGGAGAGGAAAAAAAAAAAAAAGGATGCTTGTGGAATTTCCAGATATCAACTAGAAAGAAAATCTGACCTGGAAAAGTAGACAGAAGGTCAGAAGGAAGGCAAGCATAGCCTAGGTTCTTGTTAAAATGCATTGCCTTGTAGATGGTTGCAGTCCATCCATCAGCCAAACACTCAATTGTGAATCTGAACGGGGGAAAATTCTGTACCCAGATATTTCACTGAAATGCCAAAACCATCACTTAGCTGAAATGTATATGCAGCSTTTTTTGTTTTTCTAGTTGCATTCCAGTGTTGCTGTCCAGCTGTTCTTAAGGATATGTATTGATGTATTGATACAGAGAAATGCTTATAAGGCAATATTTTTGAGGCAACCAGAAGAATGGTACATCTATGAAATTTCAAATATGAAATTTAAGATGCATCAATTTTTAGTTTGCCTGAAAATTACAAGAAATGGAAATACTTTCATCAATCAGACTTAAATGCATGTAAAAATTATTTATGATATGCTTACCAGCAGATAAATTACACTGTAATGAAAYGCAAAATTTGTTTAATAGGTAAACCTTGCTTTAGCATCAGAGTGGAAATATATTTTGAACTGCATCTGGTCCTTGGATTGATTCAATCACAGGAAAAAATTAAMCAGTTTTGGAAAAGCAATCAATTATCTGCTCTGTGACAGGAAAAAACAGCGCCCCAATATTTAACATGATCTTGCATTAAGAAGCGCTTACTTGTAACATGGAGAAATAATTGCCATTAAACACAGGAGTTTATGTCACTATCCAAGCAATTCTGCCATAACTTGTAAAAACACACGCATTTGGGAAACACAGGGTCAAAAAACCCTCTCTGCCTGAATTCTCATTATAGCCCATTGCTCCCCCTTACTGCTATTAGCCTTTCATAATATAAAACATTTCTTCATTTCCAACAGATAATACTTTCAGTCGAAAGGTAATTTTTGAAGTCTATTACTTGCATTCTTAGTGAAGAGTACAATGTAACATTTTGTTCTAATATGCCATTGAAATTGTTTGAGTAGACACACCATGGAATCAAATACAAAATGTCAAAATGGTTTCCATTAACTATGCACATTTGCACTGCTTCAGTTAATGGGCATGTTTTTGTTCTTCTCCTTCATCTTTGCATCTATAAGATGAAATGATTCAGTTAATGTAACTGAAAAGTACATTGAAAAGGTAGAGCAAATTACAAAAGCATCAACCACAATTCCACCCACGTACTTTATTTTATAATGAAGTTTAATAATGACTAAAATTGTCTTTAGATTTAAACATCAGTCATTTCTGCAATTGTGGTTAATGTGAAAATCTCACCCACAGTAATGTTTTAGGAAAACACAGTGGAAATTGTACATTATATTTGAGACTGCCTTGTCATAATGAAATCTTAACTAGATATCATTGAAATATATAGTATGTTAAAAGTAATTTGCCACTACAGGCAGGACTGAAACAGGAACTATGTCCCCATCAGCATGATAAGAGGTAGGGAAAGTTCTCTTTATATTATAAACCCTYCTTTGTGCTTCACCGCCATTACCGTGAGAGAGTCTTTGATACTTGGTATCATATAAAATACTGTCATAATATCTAAATGACTTGTTTTGTACTGATAGTGCCATAAAATAGAGAGTGTTTTATGAGAGTGAACATCAATGAGAATATTATTTTCTCTGAAGGACACAAAATGGATTCATCTTCGTTTTGAACAGACAGGTCTTGTACAACAAGGAGACATTTTTAATGGCCATCTGTCCCACCATTGCCGTGTGAGGCTATGACAGGCACCAAGTCCTTAGCCCCAGGAGGACCTTGTTTAGGAGCAAAATCTCAGCCATGAGGAAGTTCTCAGGTGTGCCCAGTGCACCCAGCCGAGCATTTCATGTCTTGGTGGTTGCACAGGTTCCTGCTGCAGAGAGCAGAACTGAGGAGCAGAAAGGTTCTCACACCACTCTGTGCCCAACTYAGAGGGGCTAAACATTGTCCCTTGGTGGCTGAATGATTTTTCAGACTTTGAAATTTAATTTGGGTCAAAGTTRGATTAACTGCCATGGAAACTGTATTTGAGGCACTCTTAAAAGAAAAAGAAATAAAAAGAAAAAAGGAAATCCTATGTTCTGTGTATTCACGTTGTCTTAGTGCCTGAATAAATGAGCTCTCTTGATAATTAAATTTAAAGCCAGTTTTGTGCGGGACCTCTCTCTAAGGACCTGCACAGYGAAACGATGCAGTGCACAGATTCTGGAGAGAGGAAGACCAAAGACACCCATGTGGATCGAGGGGCAGCAGCACCCAGAAGCTGCCCATGGGGCTCGCACCCTAGCAGCCACCTCCCTCAGCCTCCTTACTCTTCCTCACCGACTTGCTCTTCTAATCAGTGCTGACAAGTTACAAGTCTTAGGGGGTTTTGGAGATTTAAYGCTCAGGACAGCGCTAGTAGCAGTCACCAGATGGCAGTGGCCACCAGATGGCAGTAGACGATGCTCTCCTACATGCCCCACCAAGAAAAGAAAGGGTTCAAGTGGCTTGCAGGCGGTTCGGAGGTGCAGGGCAGAGCTGGGCCCGTGAGCGGGGCTGGGCTTGGAAAGAGCCTCCCGGGGCTTCCTGCTGGCCTCTGCAGTGTGGCCCAGCTTCCAGGGGCTAAGCTGTTCAGGTGACAGAGCTTCTTTCCTGCMGTGGAGGCAATGCACACACACACATACATTCAGATACAATTTGTCTCACAGTTAAACTAGAAAAAGTTCAGATTTTTTCAAGGCTGAGCAATTGCTGCTTCCACTAAATTGATGAGCAATGTGCTGCTAAATATCAGAAAGAGAATAAATAATTTATTCTAGCTTTATTTATTTACAGCCTATATTACTCCTGCTGAACATAACTTTCTACAGACCCCTGAAATGTCAGTGACCTTGGGAACCATATACTTGGTTATTGTGCCAGCTGTCTACTCAGACCCAGGCAAGTATCTTCAAGATTTTTCAARTCCAGGCTTTTTATCATGAACTCTTTCCTTTTTCAGTAGCCTATACGGTAATTTCCTCAATAAATTAAAATATATGTAGTTCTAGATGTCCATATCCACCAGGTGCATTGCACACGGTGTCTGGGATGATGTCTACAGCATCTTTAGGGGCCACTTCATCACACAAAATACATTTCCCACTGCTAGACATATGACCACAACGTGCATTTGGAGTTTGTATCTTCTTCCTGTCTTCCTCTGCTTCTGTGGGGCTGCAAAAGCTTGAAAGTAGAAATAACACCAAGGGTCTTTTTGTATGCAATCAAATGCAAATCAGATTTAAAAACCTCTGTTCATTCACTGAAATGTCAGTCTTAATGAAAATGTCTAGTAATAGCAAAACCAAAGTACAGAGGTTAGCAGTCAGATGGTCTGTAATCTTTCTAATGGGATTCCTGCAACACTATCATTATGCAGATATAAGGAGGCCAGTTCCTGCCAACGATAGTACACCAACAGCATGGTAGCAGCACTGCTGATGTTCATGCTTCCCCTTTTTGCAGGTTTGTGTCTACAGACAATGGTCTAAAGCTGGCAAGAACCCATTCCCCGTGTATATCATGTATCACATGCTTCCTACTATGGTGGGCAAAAGTTACACAGATGCAGTTATCAACTTCAGTCATCTACAATACTTTGTCATGTGAATCCTGCTCTCACGGGTAATGCACTAAAATGCCATTTTCCTTCTGCTTAGTAGAAAGCACTATGCTTTCTACACGGTAGAAAGCACTATGYTCTTTGATTTTCTGGATTCATTCTTCAAACTATAGACTGCCCTGTTAACAGTTACACCTGAAAGGTTTTATGTTTGCACAGGCAGAGCAGCTAATAAACTGCTCGTTTGGTCCCAGCTCACGTAGGTTACTACTGGTCACTGGTTGTATATTGGCCACTGGTTTTGTACACTGCTGTGAAAAATAGATATTCTATACAGGACTCAGCACCACATGGGAAACACYGGCCAGGTTTGTTCTCAGCTCCTCCCAGGGAATATTTACCAGTTAGAAGGACGACCATTAAAATGACAGAGAGAAAATCATTATGACCATTTTGTCATTACATGCAAATTCTTACTAGATCCGGGGAAAAGGAGAAGAATGAAGGAACGATCACCTCTCCCTCTGGGCTCACTGCGGACACCAGGTGTCACTTTTCTCTAGTGCAGACCAAGATATGCCACAGTACCTATAACAAATAAAACTGAGTTGCCTTTGTTCATAGATCTGTTTTGAGCAAAATCTAGCAAAGTCCAACCCAGGTATTACAAATAAGAGAACCTCTGACATTTGACCATATCTAACTCAATATCATAACATCTCTGATATCATCTCATTAAAAGCAGGGTAGCATCGATTGCCATTAATGCCCCTGGGTTGAACCATTTATTATTTACTTATTGAGCAGATCTATACAGAATAAGAAACTTGTCTTTGCTCCAAGGAGTTTGATATATGTTTCACTGGAAAAGCACATTAGATCTAGATACTWTTAAAACCTATTCCCTGTTACAACACGAAGCAATTAGGAGAKGCATTCAGAGTAGAGATACCACTGACTTACTCTTTTAATGCAGTAATAGTTAGGAGTCATGTTTGCTACTATTAGTGTTGGAGCTTTAGCTTCTTATCTTCTAGGTAAACTAAAAAAGAGGCAGAAAAAGAGAAGCACAAGTCAAGTGGGCTTCCCTCTTYGGTGCTGGAAACAACAGAGAGTTATGCCAGTRCAAATTTCCATTGGAMTTTGCTGATTTGGTTTTAAAAGATTAATTAGATAAATTTAGACATATTTGTCAATCTTGCGCGCTATTTGGAGTCTCATGKACCTTGATTTTTAACAAGTAAATATTCTAATAAATTGCAAGTTCTTCATTCTAACTCCCTCTAAATTCTTGACATTTAAGTTGGCAGTAGGGTGAAGGCATTTGTGCTTCTAGCACAACGTCCTATATGTGYAAAAGAGAACTTCAAAGAACTTCAAAAGTGAAATAAAGCTCTGTTGTCAGAACAAAATCAGTCCTTTGCTGAGAACATAGCTCAGTACTGCAGACATCAGTTGCTACAAGGTACCATTGTTACTCCACTATATCAAATGAAAATTGGATTTTGAGGGTTGAAAGCCTTTAGGCTATCCYATTAAGCTACTTTTATAGGAAAATTAGACAATGTCTGCAGTGGTAACTGGTATATTCTGGGTTTTTCCCTGACGCTTTGACTGAAACTGAGGTAAAACAAAGGAAAAAAAAGGTTGTACATGACTGGTTTTGCTTAGACTGTTAGGTGAAACACCCAACTGGCAAACTCACTTTTTTCCTAGTTGATTTGTGGCACTGGGGATTGTCAAAATAAGATTTGAATGGTGAAAAACACGACAGCTCTGTAATGTGCCAAGTGAATATTCAACAAGCCAGGAAGTAGTGCAGTATTTATTAATGCAACCTAATAACATTGCTATAATAGACCACATGACTTTTAGAAGAACTATCAATCTAAAGGAGATCGAAACTTTGTTTTTCTTTCTCTTTTTTTTCTTTTTATTATTATTATTATTATTATTATTATTATTATTATTATTATTATTTTGTCTTGTTTTTTTTTTCTTTTTCTGGGCTCTCTGTAACATACATTGTTCTTTACAATTTGTCTTTGCTTGTCATGTCCACCTATCTGACTGTTCATATGATTGTCAGGATTTTCTCAAGTTGCTTAAAAGTGCCATTAATGATGTATTAGAAAAGTGTTCTTCCCAGGTAAGAAACAYCAGTGGGGATCATAAGAGATCACATTATAAAAGGACCACAGCAGCGGTTACACCCACTGTTTTTGTAGGAATTTTATGCAAAATACCTATTACAAGTACCCACACATCAAGTTCAAAAGACTACCAAAAGAAATATATGGCGGGATAGAGCTAATTTACAGTTTGCAAGCTTTATAAAAGGGAACCTTTATAAAAGGGATTTTTATTTTTTTACTATAAATGAACATTGAAATGGTCATTATGTTCCTTGCTGTACTACTGTTAACCATCCAATGCACAAATGTGGCTGAATCTTAATCACAATGAACAGAGAAATTCTCAGACTAAAGAAGAGAAAAAAAAAACAAGCAAAATGACACCAGCATAGTGTAGTCAAATAGAAACAAATATGGGCACCCTTCTTACAATACAGATTTTGTGAAATGGTGGAAGCACTCCTATCATTTATGGTTTCCTGAAGAATGGACACTTATTTATAAATGAATGGCTCTGTAATAACTTGGTGACACCTTCATAAATCTCACCAATGCATACCAGTATATGACACATCTGATGAGAAATGTGTTTACTCCTTTTGGATTAAAAATAGAAAAACACAATACAACAAGTTCATTGGCAGGTTCAGGTGGCCACTTAGTATGTAATAGAATCAGGAAATGAAAGTGCCCTGCGGCACAGAGACAAACACCCTTTTTTAGAGGACATGAGCAAGCATATTACTGTAGATTTGGGTGTATTTTGCTTTTTTCARGATTTAAATACTATATCTCTTTACAATCAACTAAATATTTATTCAGATCTTCAGCTTGTTATTTCTTCATTAGCAAGGYTTTCCCTGCTGCACAGTGGAATATGTGAGTAACTTTGCAAATGTCAAAAGCATTCAATTTGGATCAACTAGGGGAAGTGATAACAAGACTCATAATCAAGTGGAAGTACAATAGTGGCACATTTCAAGCTGCGAAATAATAGATTGATTCAGAAGTCTTTCTCATGGGATAATACTTCCATTTGTTCCGATCATCTCAATAGAATAGTATATTTTTATTTTAGCATCCTATTTGTAGACAATAATTTAAATTTTAACAGTCTACTAACTGTTGTTTTGTAAGAGAGGGCTTTTTTTTGGGGTTTTTTTTTTTTAAGAAAGATAAACGGAATCTAATACAGGGAGTGTTTAAAAGGCTGTGGAATAAATTCTAAAGCTCTCACACTTCTGTCATGCCTGTGTTCTTGTGACATGGGGTTTTAACAGCACAGTGAAAAGTATCGAGTGTCCTGTCTGAAAAAAAGAACTGCTGAAATTTAGTCTGGCTGCAGGGAAGGACCATATGACCAATTTCAAAGAGGCTTTTTTTGTGAAAGTTGGGGTTTCAAATATGAAACTAAACATTTTTTATGCTATTTTATGGAGATCTATAGAAGTGTGACAATTACCTAACTCTGTAAGAAAGTCTAAAATGGTTTCCTTTTTTCCRCTGGATCTTTGAATTTATATTGTCTGGGGCAACAATAAAATATTATTAGATTAATCTCATTGATACCACTTACTGTTCTCTCTAGGTTATTTTGCAGTGCAATGACAGGTTAATATTAAAGTCTGGTTTTATTATTTTTTTAAAGAGATTAACTATATAGAATATTGTCTCAAAATTACAACTYGGAGGTCTTTCTCCATTTCCTGTTTGCAAATCAGTTTGTGGCTTCTGAACCATTCTTTCATTTCCAAACTGAAACAAATTAGATGTGTACTATTGTTCTTTCTCAATGTTAAAAAATGTATATCAAATTTATTAAATATGATGGACTTTATCCACTAGGCTATTTCACAGGACTCYATAGGTTTCAGTGTGATTATTCATATGATTAGAGGATACAAAGATTGAGCGTCTCCTTGGCTGCTGCGTATATTATACAGTTGAATTAATGAAAGAAACTAACAGTTCCTGGTTAAAATAATTTTCTTATGRGGGAAATCAACCCCATCAGCCCTTGGTATCTACTGTATCCCACTCAGTTAACCAGATTTGCTGTGATCGGGCTGAGGGACAGGCACAGACTCCTTCAGGCAGCAACTTGTCGCAGCAAGATCAGACTCCTCTTCTGAATCACCCTTTCAGCAGCCAACCTTGATCAGCTCCRTGACTGGGGGCTGATTTAGACACCTAAACTGAGTGATAGGAAAAACCCTCTCTCTTTGTTTCAACATACCACTAGGTACTGAATCCTCAACTAATGTACATTGACTTTGCTTCCCTGAAGGCTTTAGGGCTATGTTGATTTAAGCCAGTAAAGAGTGGGCCTTACAAAGCTTCACTGTGCACCTTCATCTCCACGTGGCTGGCTTTTCCAGTGCTCCCTGTCTCCTTATAGTGAATGTTCTTTCGGTGGATATACAGGGATATACAAGATGAAAGAGAGTTGGTTTACTCATCAGGAATTAGGTCATCTCAGGCAGTAGTCCGTATCTTCCAGACAGACAGATCTCTTAGACACCTAGGTAAGCCCAGATTTCTTTCTCCGTGCCGCACTGGAACAGGAATGTTCCCAAACTGGACGGGGAGAGGATCTGGGCCCGTTAACACACTCCTGTCCCAGTTGCCTCATCCCAGAGATCATCTTTTCGCAGCCAGAGATCCATATCCTAATCTGCATTAAGCTTCCCTTGGTGCTTCTGTTGCCGGTGAAATCACTGAGACCAGCGATTTAGTAGGATTTGAAGAGGATCATGCAGTTCCAGTGTCAGTAAGTGTGTTTTAAATTCAGTTAAACTGGATTTATTTTAAGTTAGAAAAAGATATAAACCTTAAAGCTTCTGAGATCAGCAAATTTCTAGCTGGTAGAGTTGGAAAGAGTTTTCCCATGGACAGCTGCCCTTTGCTGCCTGTTGGCACTGGTTTCTTCTGGAGACCATATCAACATCTAGGGGAAAGGCGAAGGTTCTGCCTTAAAAGAGGACAGGAAAATGGCCAAAAGCACTTCCCATTAGATGCAACCAGAGTGATTCCGAAGAGCCAGGAGCAAAAACATCTCTGCCCATCTGACACAGCTGAAGCATCTCATCAGACTTTCAAGGAAAAGGGCACCTATCATTTTCTGACCTGCAGCTACTTCCTTCTCGTAGCTTTTACAAGTCTATCTGTAGACTATTTTGTTAACACTAACATTAATAGGGGCATATGATCTTGAGCGCACCAGAGGATGAAGGTAATACTGCATACTCTGAACATTTATCTTCTGGATGCCTGTGATACAAAATAACCATATAAAACCATATGAAAAGACTCTAGGAAAAAAAAGGAATAAATTGTCATTATTATTTTAAGAAAAAAAAGCTATCATTAATACATAAAAATTCATTCAGTTCATCAACAATCTCCTATAGAGTAAGCYATCTTCCTTCAGGACTGTAGTCTGAAGAAGAACATGCATTTTTTTTTGCACTGCCTGAGACATTTTAGAAGCATTGAGAACCACAGTTCCTTCAGACCTATAGGAAGTGAAATCAGTAAAGGCAGCTGACGACCACTTTTCTTGTATCTGRGAGATGAAAAAGTTCTTGAAATATGTTTTTTCTAGTCTTTTCCTCTTAATACTCTGACTCAATATTCTGGGACGGCATTGACAGAAGCCAAAATTTTGTGGCAAATAGTGAATTATAAATAGACTTTGTGGCTTCTGTTCTGGGCTATTCTACTTATGTTAGTATTTGATATTAAAAAATAATTGCATACAAATGATATTAGATCTTCAGCTCTTGAAACAGAGTGCATTCTCCTGCTGCCCTAGACACAGGAAAAGGGACAATTTCCGACATATTTTTTGTAGACAATAGTCTACATATTAAAAAAAAAAAAGTTACTCTCACCACTTCAGTGTCATAGAAACTAAATTATTTTTAAGATAAGTGGCCTGGATGCAGAGCCTTGTTTTTATCATTTTTCTGTATGATATGATGGCATGGTCACACTCTGCTAARTATAGGCTTTATATGAAGGGAAAAAACAATCTTTCTGTTTTCACTGATCTGCAATAGTCTATCCACCATCGAGCTCTCTATTTCCTTTGAATGTGATGATATTATTAAGCGGAAGTCTAGCACTACTCTTGCACTGGCTAAACCATAAAATGTGAATGTTTTTTAAATTGCCTTAGAACATGTCTATTTTCAATTTATATGAAAATGTTACAATAAAAGTATGGAAGGGATATATATATATGTAATTTCTAATAATCAGTAAGGATATGAACCTCATGGTTTATCTTGCACACACACAAAACATCTGTTTGAAAAAATAGACTTTCAAAAACAAGACCTCAGAACTCAGAAAATGTCAGAATTAAGGTTGCCTTGGCAAAGTTGTGTGGTGCATTTTTCTGTTTCTGCCTCTAATTATTGTTACTGTCTCTAATTATATGATTACAAAATAACTGCTAACCCTCTGCCTCATTTAGCACACCAAATGTTCCTAATGATCATCTAATCAATATTTTGTTTTAATCTCATTGTTCAGTGTGCAACCCCAGCCAAATTTATTGCTCAAATACAGGTTTAAGACCAAAAAAAAATTCTTCTTTTCAGTGTCAACCATTACCTCCACAACAGAGATCTCTCTGTATTACTTAATTTATTTTCATATCATCTTTGTGATGCACTGAATAACAATAAATACTATGTTTTAGCTAGGGAACCTGARTACATATAAGAAAACAAATGTTTCCGGTGATTTTCAGGCTAAATTTCAGATGTGGAGATATTAAACTCCTCAGAGCACTTAATATTGTATAGCAGTTTACACCATCCTATTGACTTGTGGCTAGCTGAAGTTGTAGATTCCTGGTCATTTCATGGCTATCTGTCCTCTGACTTTGGAGAATAAATTTGTCTCAAACCCAAATTGTTCAGATTCAAATCTTTCCTTAAGAAAAGGTTTTGGGTGAGCATCCAGACAAGAGAGAACTTTATAGAAACTTTCAAATTATGCTGCCTCTTAGCAACCACAAATTAGCTACATTGACATGGCAGCAATGTTGTATGATATTTGAGACAGCTAAGAGAAGAAGCCATGTGATTCAAGACGGTATGAGGTTTTGTGGACATCTTCCTGCCTGAGGCATAAATAACAGTCAGGGAACTGTGAGAAAATGTTCTCAGTCAGCATTTAAAGGCCTTAGACCTCATTTGCTTCAGTATCTCCTTTCAATTCCCTGCATCATTCATGGGACAACTGCAACTAGTGAAAATCTGCTCTTCTGCTAGACCCACCTCTGTACAGAGCACTGCTCCATTTCCAAACTGCCTAGGATTTGTGCTAAAAAGTGAAGGGCACTGCAGCAGATAAAGAAGTCGATATGCAATTCATATCACAATACTTATTCAAAAGGGATTTTTAGTTGAGGTTGTGCAAAGAACATAAATTTGCCAGTTCTTCACTTCTGAATATTGATTGTATACAGTGCCATATTTTAAAACAGGCTGTGGCTATGAAGTCCACAGATCATATAAAAAACACGAAAATGGGCTTTTCTATCTCTTAAGGTCTACTTTAGCAAATTCATTTGGCATTACTTCTGGCATTGTGAGAGTAAATATTCTCTATTAATCTTCTCCATCTCTCTTCTGCATCTCTCTCATATTATTTGTCACCTTTTTGTCCAATCTGTACCTCTGCTCAGTCTTGCTGTCTTTCTCTGAATATCTTGTAATTCTATTATATCTTTCCTTTTTGCTGTATCATGACCAAGGCTACACA
This sequence comes from Eudromia elegans, assembly GCA_003342815.1. Lineage (NCBI taxonomy): Eukaryota > Metazoa > Chordata > Aves > Tinamiformes > Tinamidae > Eudromia > Eudromia elegans. Next base: position 2,138,886 of record PTEX01000088.1, on the reverse strand, counting down.
CTGCAGTTCTTAAATTGAGAATAATGGAATTCTGAAATATTAATAGATAATTAATATACGCTAGGATGTGATTACACATTCTGCAGGGCTCCCAATTCTTTTCCAATCATTATTCAAACTCTAGTTTCTTTTATAGACACTACTAAACTACGAGCTGTTGAAGAAGAGTTTTCAGTGGTTTCAATATGCTTTTGTTGGATGATGGTAACTACTCTGAAATTTATCATATGTAGATATATGTAGGTTATTTCTTCTCCTGGGCATTAAATTCAATTTAATATGTTTTATCTTTATTTAACATTTTAACATCAACTCATAGTTTTGAATTCCTTGACAACCCACAGTTTACTTTAGATTGTTTTATGCTAAACAATTTTGTATCATCATTTTCACATTTAGTCTCCTAATAATAATTAATTGACTACTTATTGCCTGAATTAACATAGAGGACCTTTTCAGATATAGGTGTCATATTGTCGCTTTCTAGTCTTCATGCGCCACAATCTTGTAAGTGACAGACAATTCTTCACAGTTAGTAGTTCAACAGTTGTTTACTTCATTGCTCAAGAATTCCTGAAGGAAACTTTCTGTGGATATATCCTCTTTAAAAAAGTATCTCTGTTGTTGGAACCTCTCAGGTCTCTTCTGGAGTGAATATTCAAGCAAAGAACTGATTTTGAGGCTTTTTTTTTTTTCATTGACATTACCTTATTGACTCCTTTTACAGCTTGACCATCTACTGTATCCACAGTACATGGAAAGAGCTTTCTGTTGTCATTTTAGGGCCTTATTAGTTTCCTTGATATGTGAGCTCTTTGTATTTTCAAAAAAGAAACCAAAGATACACAGAAATTCTGTCCTTTGGTAAGAAATGGTGAAGAACTTTGGAGTTTCTGGAAGACTACAGGCAGCAACGATATAGTTCTTCCATATCAGCCAGTATCATGGAGTCCAGGCCCACGCACTTCGCCATGCTCTTGGAATGTTTGCCAGAAGCAGAGCAATGCTGAGACTAGATTCTGCTGCAGGCTTCACAGAGTGATACACTCAGCAGAGACGTTTTCAAATGTTCCTTTGAGTCTGACCCCTTCTTTAACCTTGACCTTTGATTGTCCTGYCACTTCATTTAGAGCAGTTTGGCTGGTTAAAATTTCAACCTGAAGCACACACTCAATCTGTAGTTTGGCAGACCAGTTCACAATCTTAAAAGGCAAGGTCCTTGAAATCAGGGTTCTTATAAKAGAAAGTGTCTGAGTGGAATAATAAGAATCTGCACTTTCAGTTTTGCCTATCATGTCTACAGCTAAAGAAGTCCTTTTCCAACTATATGCTTTGAGGAGCACTCACCAGTGGAACCACAGGGTGCCAATGGGGTAATTATCACAGGAAGCTTTCACAATTTAAACAAGTCTAAATATAAATCATTTCATCCAATAAAAAGCATGTCAAAAATAMACATCTCCGTTATATCACTCCCCAGGCATTTTTTGAACCAGTAGCTCTGTTATGAAAGGCTCATACAACTTCTTTTGCATCATTCAGAGAAATAGATATTAGCTGTGTCCACATGTTCTGTTCTGCCTCTCTYTGAGTTTTGCAGGACCTTCACTCTGCAAATCACTCCCCACCTACTTACTCTTAATAAAGCTACTCCATGTGCTATGAACCTTTGGTAAGGATCTCTGGGAAAGGATATGTGCCTTTAGCATCCTAACATTCAGGGAGGTCCTCCACAAAACCATGAAACTAATTTGAACCTTACACTTAGTTCAGGTTTCATTCTCTGACCTTGCACTGCAGATCCTGTGAATAGAACATTGTCCGCTCAGTGCAGTCTCAATAACTGGACATTTTCTGGGTCCCTGGGTTTGCACAATGAGATATCTACTCCAATCTGTGTGCATAATGCTCCAATGCCTGCCAGGAATGGCTGCAATATTGACGCCTTTCAATGTAGATCACATCATTCACAGAGCAGAGTTCAATAAAATGATACTGTAGTTAACAAGTTTTATAACACAAAGTTACTTTAAAACATGGAACTAATCAGAAGGAAGACTGTTTATGCACGTCACAGTTACACTGAATTGTCAATAAATAAACAAAGATTTACTTCACCTATTGTCATGTATATCAAGTAAGTCATTAATCTAAACTAATGAAGCTTAAGATATACGACAGGCTGTTTTTATAGAGCTCCTTCTTAATGATATGTTTGCTTTTCATTATAGCGCCGAGAGAGCCCATTATCAAGAAAGCAGCACATTATAGCCAAAAAGCCTTGAATCCACTGTTTCTCTCTTTGTTCCCAGCTCACAATAAGTAGCGCTTACACTTACATTTTCACAGAGCTCTCATGGATGAAAAGCATTACTCAGAAATGAATGAAAAATGCAGATAAGAATTGCAACAGGAAAATATAATGTGTTCATCGCTTGATCTTTAGTTAGTTAGTTAGCTATTGATTTTTGGTCTATTCTAGAAAATAAAAATGGAGGCTAAAATTAAACTTATTCATATATATTTCCCTTTTAAATTTATATGAATATCCATCTTACAAAGCTTTAAATGATTGCTTGCTACGGTCATGAAGCTATCTTTATTATAAGGAAGTTCAGAATAAAYTAATTAAAAATATTTCAGAGACAGCAAATAAAATCATATGCTTAACTGCAGATTTCCAAGGATAAGATTGCTGGCTTCTCTGTATGGATTTGCCAGTTTGGTATTGCAGACAAGAAAAATGACATGGCAGTAAGTTTTTCATTTTATTTGAAAGTGGTCAGAAGTAATACAGAAAGGACAACAGATCAGCTCCATCTGCTGTGACACAAGGTGCTCCAACATAGGCATCYAGTTCCACTTTGGCTGCCCCAGGGCACGGAGGTGTGACACAGCACTGAGGAAAGATGTGCACATTAGAGCATCCATGGACCCCAAGCCATGTGTTCTGGGGCATCTCAAACGGCATGAGGCACCTCTGTTTTGGCTCCTGGTTCAAGCACAGGATGCTTTACACCTTCCTGTATTTCAGTGAAACCTTTTAGTTACTAAATCTTGTTTGGAAGGAAACAAAAAATTAGAGACACCACATTTCTTTAGTCTGCATCACAAATTAGTTATCTCACTATTAAAAAAAAAAACATATTCCTTGCTTCTAATTTCACTTTAACTCAATTGGCTCCTATTTATTGTTTTTGACTCTGTGTTTCTCTGCCAAAGACCCTGATTGTCTTTTTCTTCCCATTAAAGCACTGCTCCGCTTCAGTATTCAGTACTCAAATCATCCTAAGACCAYTGAATGTCATTTTATACACAAGAAAATCTTGCAAAATGCTGGGGAAGATGTTCTTTTCACATAAAATGTAATTTTGGATTGAAGTTACAACTTCCATTCATCCAAGTTGCTTGAAGGTGGTGTGACCATTTGGGGAATACATATGTATTCCATTTTTATGTTGTGAATTTATTTCTAGTTGTAACCTTTCATTCTGGCTTTGAGCCTTCGTTTTATCGCAAGAACTTGACACCTTCTGGAGGCACTATTCCTGGTGAGCTCTGAAATGACTGTGCCCTAGCTGATGGTTGTTGACTTTGAAGAGGTCTGTACTCAGATGATAACAGAAAACTGAAGTACAAAATTCTTCAGTGGAATTTCACAAAAGCCAAAAAAAAAGAGTCCAATGCAAAGCTCTCTAGGCAAACTTTTCAAACCAACAGAAGACAATTAATTGCCACCCGCAAATTGGTCAGGCCAAGAAAGGTGAGAGTTTAGGTGGCCAATACAGATGACATCACTTATGCAAGTGAAAAAATTCTGCATTCATGACTGCATTCAGGAATCTGATGTATTTCTTTATATGTGACTCTCTTGTGCTTRTTCTAGCACACACTTTGTATGTGTGCACAGCATGTAATAAGTTACTTAGCTGAGCTCATCTCCTTGTTGTGTTGATACATTCAAGATTACCAGAAAAAAAGCAGTTCCTAACACCAAAAAWCTGGGAAGGTAAAGGCAGGAGGGAAGCTAAGCAGGTGGCCGTTAWTTCACTATCTACACAGCTAGACAAGAGTCTTCTACAAATGCCTCCAAATTAGTGTTAGACATGGCTTTTGCACCTGAGAGATCCAAAATTACAATGAGTAATGACTCATAGAGAGACCAAGACTTAAACCATCTTGGACTCCGTATTTTGAATMCATCATAAGAGACTGTCACCACTATAAAGGAAATAGGCTATAGGAAACAAGAAAGTAGAGATAAAAATTTAAAGTGAAAAAATTTAAATAAGGTAAACACCTTATTCTAGCTTTTAAAAGAGGGAGAATACTTAATGAGCTCATGCGGTTTTGGTACTCACACTTAGAAGAAAGCACAACCAGAATGAAATTCTTGTTTCTAAGATATTATTTTATGTGTACAGAAYTGTATCCCTGAGCAGTTGCTGATAGTACCAAATAAGGCCTAACATTGCCCTGACATGAAGAGATTTCTGTTTTAAATTGTCAATACAGGATTTCTAATGTGATCAGAACCCAGAAATAACTATCTTGCTTATTCATTATCAAATTKTATACTATTTAAAGTTTCAAACAAACCTGAACAAAACAAACAAACAAACAAAAAGAATCCTACTGGAATATGCAGTTTCTGKAAATAAGCATTTTGCATGGAGAAATGTCAATAACCTCCATATCTCMCTGTCCTTACTTCTTCCAGTCCCATATACAGTTGTTTTAGGTTATTTTTTCCATGACCAAAATAATTAATTAAATTGAGGAACCTAAAAGATTTAATGAAAAATAGCTTTTAAAGATTGGTGAAACTTCCTTGAAACTTTGCATATCATATTCTTCCTAATCSCTTTTTCACCTAAAGAACAATCTCCATGAAAGTTCATAGATTTCTTCCACAAGGCAATAATGGAACCAGCTGACAAAGATGTGCAATATCTCACAGACTTAATGCTAAGTGTACCATGGGAAATCTAGTCACTATAGGAAACGTGAGGCATTCTGATCAACTTGAAATGTCAACCAACATTGACTTTTATGGATTTACGTCACTGTCTGGCAAAGGCTGTGTGCAGTTAACATCAAATATGAATGCAGCCTATTAAATGCACTAAATGCAATTGCACATGTGTTACATAGATGCTAAAGAATGGATATGTGTGTTGGAAGAACAATTGTCCTCCTTTAACGACCTCTTTTAGTTTAATGTAAATATGACGGCAACCTAAAGCAAGGATTCAAAAGAAGCTGAAAATATGTTATATTAGGAATCAGACGATATCCAAGGAATATTTTTCAGCACTTATTTTTCAAGAAATGTCACTCTCTAGTTGCTAAGACTGCACAGGCAGTCACCATTGTTAGGAAACCTTCTATTATGAAATCCCTCTGCCCTTCAAAGAGTCCTCTAAAAATAACTCATCCTCTTTTCTTTACCTGATTTGGACCATAGAGAATTCTTTGGACTGGACTCTTAGGTGTTGTGAACAGATATCGAATGTTATTTATCAGGACTCTCACTGAGAGAATCAAGTCTTTAGAACTGCAGTAGAACTAACTCGAAGTAACTGAGATTCTCATTTAGTATAAGCCATCTGAACACCACATATCCCCCCATAAAATGGTTTTGTGAATCGCTATAGCCAATCTGTCTGAGGTTTGTTCTCATTTGTAAATACTTTGCCATTGATGTAATGTATGCGGTTGTCARATTCCCTCATGTATAAAATATAAATATTCGCTGCTATTATGTTCAGCCTAAATGGATATCTAACAGATATTAAAAAAGCAATCTCTGAAGAGAAAATTTAGTTTTTTTCAGAGCTCTGCTGTAACTTTACAATGTGAGTATTTTCACTTTTTTCTTTATTTTCCAGGATTAAAAAAGAATCTGTTCGGTTTACAACATAGCCATTTACATTCTGGCTTTGGATTTTCAAGAAGACGAGAAGTCTGTTTCCATTAGCACTAAAACCAAAGAGAGGCTTTCACCCTAGAAATGTCAGGCACCATTACTTTCTATAGAGTCTGAAAGCACTGCATCTGTTGATGTCAGACATGGGCAATATGTCTATCTGGAGAAGAACAATGAGGCCTCTGAAAAGAATTTGTAAAAAGACATGCAGAATTGTTTTCATAGACGGCAAGTATCAGTATTAGTAAGAAAAATACCAAATATCCATGTGCTAAGGAAGCTGCTAAAAGAAGCTACTCGAGCTCTTTATTTGTGAGGAAGGAGAAGTGATGCTTTGTGTGACAGAAATGAAGTGACTTTCAAAGTTTGTAATGCACTTCAGATGTAATAGATGAATGCAATTCTGGCATGTGACATTCCACTGCACATGCACTTCAGATTAGCATTGTTGACTTGGGCTAAAATTTTCCTGCTATATACTCCAAATTTCATTTTTACAGAAAAATATTATGTTTGAGACAAATAAAACAATTAAATGCTTATCAGAAAGTACTGAATGAATAAAATAGCAGAATGTTTACCATATGAACATAACAATTTGCATTTTATGTAAACAATTCTTACTTGCATGAGATGCTTTCATTAATTTAGAGAAAGCTATTAATTTATCTAAAGCTTTTTCAAAAGCATAATATATGCATTTTCAACCTGTATTCAACCAGAAGTTATGCACATTCTTTTTATTTTATTTCATCTGACCAAGGTACTCAGGAGTAACCTTTATATAGTTTATTTTTTCATGGAAGCCATACTTTTCTTGACAGTCGGCTTACCTTTGCATGCATAGATTTTTATAGATTCTGTGTTTTTAAAATAAGCAATTTTGAACTGATTATGTCAGCTATTTTCTGGTCCATCAACATATCAATCCTGATAGTAAACCATTTTCTTATATTGGAATTGAAAAAAACTAAAAAATAAAACCACACAGATGTACCTGCAGAGCACATAATGTATCACAGTTACTATTACTATAAATTTCCTCTTTTTCCAACAAACTAAACTGGCAGCACTTTTAGGTACATATCCTTATCTGTTGCAAATACATCTGATGAGTGTAAGTGCCATCATGCCATGAGTCATATCATGAAGTGATTTTTTTTTTAAGCTGTGAAATTCATTCTCCTCAGCTGAATTATAGATACTTCATTTCAAAAATGGATATGCTTGGAAAATTCTTGAAACACATCTCTTACTACCCACTCAAAGGATTTTATTAGTTTTCAGTTTAAAATAAACACAGTGAAATGAAATTCAGAAATTAGTGAAATGAAAGGGTAATGCTGAAAGATAAGATGCCACTGAGAGTTCAAATAAAGAGCTAATCTTAATACCTTTTTTGCATTCATGAAAGATTGCATGATATATGGGACATAAGACCACAACCATGCTTAGCAGATTCTTGTGATGAAGAATTAAAAAATCATTATCAAATGTGGGAAGGACTCCCTGGATAGTGCCGGGAACATTCCTTGATTATCCCATAAGCTCTTGACATCGTCACAGTCTATCGAAGAAAGACAATCAGAATATGTAAATATTGGACCCACTCCTAGTAAAAGTTGCATTTTCTTCCCAAGATCTGGGTTTCATTCATTGTGCCTAAAACTACTTGCAAAATCTATTCAGGACCCWGGGTAAACATTGTTTAGAATTATGGAACCCCTCAGAAGGGTCATTTAAAAAAAARCATGTCACAAATTCACAAGTGCACTCTGTGTTGAATGTATTATGGTAATTGAACTGTCATCATACTGTTGTCAGTGTGCATCTGTGGCTAATTGAAAATGCATTTCATTGCAGTTTTAGCCATAAACAGCATGTGAAAAGCTTTTCTTGCAGTACAGGGGGGATGGGTTCTGCAGCTTTTTGGTACTTCTTTTTTGTGTGAGCTCTAACCAGGAACACCAGAAATGAGAAAGGAGAAATATTAAATGAATAAAATTAGCCATATACTTATGAATTTCAACTTTGGGTCTAGCTGAATCTTAAATTGATTTTCCTGTCACTAATACTAGCATTGATCTGAGCAGGGAGAATTTATTAACAATTTTCAATTGTACATCATTTTGAAAGAGTTATATACTTTAGGCCTGAATATCACATGCAATAATTCAGAGCAGAGTAATCCATATGCTACATATCTCTGTTAATCTGTCAAGTGAAAATGCTAAACCAGGAGCAGATGAGAAGAATAGATTTATTGTGACAACATATTTTGGATTCCTTCTTTCCTTTTCTCACCTAAAACTACTACATGGTAGATATTATTCTCAGGTAAATACTTATTCATGACTTTATGTCCTTTGCTCAGGATAATTCATTTTCTTGTACCACAACTCTCAGCAGACACTGCCCAAATCACCAGCTCAATATTCATTACAGGTCATCCTCTAAGTAATGGAATATTTATTGCTAGTTCTAAAGGAACAAAAATTAATTGAGTAGATGGTAAATATGAGACATAAGTCTGTAGGGGAATATAGGCAGAAGGTATTGTGTGTATGACTTTTAAATCCTGTCACAAATTAAAGTTACAAAAAGTTGACACAATAACATCAGAAGTCTTTGGATAATTCACAGTGCCAAACTTTCTTAGCTTTGCAATTTGAATACAATCATAAGAATCAATGAATCAACATGGACACATATTCACCACGCAGAAGGCGAGTCTCAGTTCCGAGGTCTTCTGGGTCAGGGACGCACCTAGAGCACAGAACATATTGCACACAGTCCACAGGCCCCTCTCTCTGTCTTCAAAGGGGACCTGAATTTAGGACATAGCTTAGGAGCCTGCAAACAGTCTTGGTTTCTCCAGCTCAGCCTCAGACAAGATTGCAAGATCCTCTGTCTTGATCAGCAGGTGTAGCTGGTGTAAAAATTCCTGGCATAGGTAGCCTATTTGTGATTGCAAAAAATGAACTTAAAGGTATCATCCCAAGCTAAGTTGATACTTTTGTTTCTGAATGTTAATTTTGATGGATTCTGACATCATCTACCCTCAAAAGTCTGAAAGTTTTGCCATCATCATGAGTTATACTACTGCTTCTCTATTCAATGTCCTTTGCCTACTTTCAATGGCCTTCATACTACTGATATTTCTTTCCAGTCGAACTTTTTAGTTTAGCATTGGTCAGTTTCCTGTTCTCAGACAAAGTAAACCTTGATAAAAAGGCAAGGTAAATCTTTATAAAAAAAGAAAGKATGCATGGCCCTCCTTGCAGTTCTTGGCTAAGTCTCCTGTTACATATAAGAAAAATGTAGAATCTTGTGCTTGTTTTGCCACTGTTAGCTCATTACTATCTTTTTCCTCAGTCACAACTGAGGGCTCTGTTAATACAAAATTCTCTCATCCTCCTGTCTCCTCTCCTTTTTTTTATTAAAAGATGGAAGGCAATGAGGAAATAGTACAGATATAGTGCATATGTCAGATAATCATAGTAACTKCCAAGCAGCCAGACCAGCACACCCTTCACAGAGGGGTATATGGTCAATATTGGATGAAGATGTTTTGTCTAGGAGAATCAAAATGAACTTTCAGAGGCTAAAAAGAAAGCAGCTGATAAAAATACACTAGATACCATCCACAAGCCTGCTGAGGAATACAAAAATAAAGAAGCAAACAAATAATAAAACCAAGTGACAAGATTTACATGTAAAATGTGAGCAGCTTTACAAAGCCTACATATATGATGTTATTGGAATACTGCTGAATTTCCAACCAGCTGTCTATTTCCATGACATTTCTCTCAGATAGATAAAACTCATTTCTAACTCTTTGCACCAAAGTCATTCTTGTATATTCACTATTAATAGAGTTTTCTRGATAATAATATTTTGAAACTCGATCATTAGATTTATATATTTAAGTAATTAAAAATCCTTTATTGAAGACTGCTACTTAAGAGACTGTTTTAATGTTCATGAATTATAATTAACTACTTAGGTATACAGTGCTTATTTCAAAAACACTAGTTTGGGTTATGGTTGATGCACATTATAAGAAAAATGTCCATGTTCCTTCAGCCAAAATTTCAGATCCTCAATGAGTTTGGTACAGAGAGTAATCATACATTAATAAATATTACAACTGGGATATTCTCATAGATACTATAGAATCCAGGTCCTTCAGTAACATGTTGTTCCTTGTACTGCTTTATTCCTGTATATTTAAGACATATAACTTTAAGAACTCTAATTGCATAAAGTACAAAATGGTGTAAAATGACTGTAGATTCACCAAGATTACTTAAAGGTAATAGAACCTCCTATGCTGTAGTGKTTTTTTTTTTTCAAAAATTCTTTGGAAATGCATYAGTGAAGAGATTAACAAATGATCTAACAGTTGCCCTCCTTTCTGAAGAAAAGGTTTATATCTCCTTTTCCGTGCAGAGAAGATTATAAACAACAACTACAGAGTTAATACAGGTTAACTGCATGAGCCCTTAAGCTTTGTTTATGGTAAAGACTCAGGATTTATTAAAATGGTCTATTCTGAAAGGTAGGAGATATCCTTGTTTCAACTCTATGCATCATTTATAACAATAATGTAATGGAACAGTTCTTGTGGAGGAGGGGTTCAGGGAGGGCTGCTGCGCTGGTACCTCAGCTGTGGGATATGCACTTCAACAGGGCAGCRCAGTCCTAGCAGAACAGCACCGAGTAGTTCCCAGCAAAACAGCAAGCGTTTCCAGAGTAGCTTCCAGCTAAATAGGGACAGTGCCATTGACTGGTGATTACTCATGACGCAGAAATCCAAAGCAGTGAAGGATTTCTGATTMTCCAATCCAGTGTAGAGAGAATTATAACTGTAAATTAAGAGTGGATGAAAGGGGCACGTTGCTAGTCAATCTTTAACTTGTTGATCCTGTGTGCAGCAACTGTAAAGAGAGATGATAGGTTGCCATCTTGCACCAAAAGTATTAGGTATTTATTAAATATTAATCAGGTCCCCCTCAGAGATACCATTTTTCGGTTACATTCCCTAGAGAAATATGCAGAAGAATTGAAAGCATAATGGCAAAGGATACTAAAAAAAAAAAAAACTATGCTTTTATGCATAAGTAAAATGACATGACTCTTGAGAGGAAARCGTAGGTGGCATTAGTGAAGTATTTATCCCACCAGATGTTACTAGAAAATAAAGCTTGATGAGCTGTTTGAGATTGAACAATAAACCAAACTAGGCGGCTACTATTTAAGTAAAGAAAGAACACACATAAGAAGGCTGTACAAACATATTGCTAGACCGAAAGTGTGAGGAATAAAATATCTACTGATGTCAGTTAAGTACTATTAATGTAATTAAGATAATCAAATTGGAAATATATGTGGAGTCTATTCACTTAAAAGAGCATTATTAATCAGTTTGTGCTTGGGAACAGTTTGCTTTAGCTCTTTGAAAAGAATTTTTATCGAACTTTTCTGTTTATTTTTTGCAAGAAGCTTCTCTGGGAGAAAAAAAAAGAAAATACACAACCCTCTCCTTAAATTCTTTTTCATATTAGCACCATATTTATTAGTAATATATAGGTAAAGAAATGGCCAAGTTATATGCAAAAATTTAAATAATGAAAGAATCRCACATTGTCTAGACATGATCTTTTTGGAAGTAACAAATCTGAAATCTTCTTTAAGGTTTTACAAATCATAGAAGTGAATTTCAGAAGGTAAAAAGCCTAACTCTTACATTCTGGCTGTATCTGGTTTTYGTCCCAAAGAGATCAATAAACATTCACTACTTTAAGAGTCTGAAGGAAAACATTTCCTCTAATGAAGAGGCAGGACCTCTTCTCTCACGTGTGCATAAGTAGGTGCCTACATCCTTCAACTTAAAGACTTGAGAGAGGTCTTGGTTAATTTTGGTCTCACAAAAGTCACTTAATCTCCTGGCATCTACCTTCCACCTATATAAAATGTAGGCAATAATACTTGTGCTTGTTTGTAACTACTATGACAGCAGATTCACAAATAACAATAAGGTTTTTCTTTAGTGCAATATATCAGACCAAAACACTTGGACTGTGTTTCTGATTCCTGCCTCTTTGCTTTATTTCTTCCTTCAAGAACAACAAAATACCGACCCCAGGCTGGTGAACACAGCCTGCACAGTGAATTTAAGGTCCATTGGAGATACTGGACTCCTGCCCTGCAAAGGACAACTSCAGGGACTGGTCGCAAAGGGCACAACGCCATTAGCTGCAAGTACTCAGCGGTCATGCAGGAACGTGTGATGGCCACAGAGAGAGCCACAAATTTGGTAATAGTGGTTTTGGGYTCAAGATGAAAGGGCAGTGGATCATCACTAAGAACAAAAGAGGTTGACAGATCTGACTAACTTTATTGCACTTTCTTCTAATTTGGTGAGTATAGGTAAGAGATTTCCTTTATCCTTTCCTTTTTTTCCTCACGATGTCACAAAAAGCACACATTCGTATTTGGCTTCTGGACTTAATGAGGTCAGCTAAAGAGATCATCTCCACTGATGGCAAAAGACAAGTGCATCTACTCACAGCATCTCAGGCTAGAATGTTATACAGGTGAAACCAGGTTGGATAAACATCTGCATAGGGATAATTTAAATATAGCTGATTCTGCTACGTGAGTGAAAATATGAACACTGGAGGTCACCTTAGGCTTTGTTTTCTAAGGTTTTATGACAGCTAGTTATGGCATCCTTTTCTCTGTAGCACGATATGTGTGCTTTAGAAGGACTGTGAGAGAATGAGCAGTGTAAAACTGAGGATAATTTCACTGGCAGGTGATACATCAACAGAGAAACCAAATGGTAGCCAGATTATAGCTCCCTAGCTATTCCTATTGAACATTTTTATTTAATTCTAGGTATATTAAAAAAAAAAAAAAAAAAAAAAAAAAAAAAAACAAAACCCCTCTATTTGCTCACAGTTAAGTAGCTCACATTCTAGGTTGGTAAACAGCTCATCTGGTAAATGCAGGAGAGAGGCTGGCAGCAAGCACCCACCTTCAATATTTTGATTAGTTCTGCTTGGCTTGTATCATCAGTTGACTGAATATAAGATTGTGCACATTAAATAAAGTAATGCCTTTATGGTGACTTGGCAATTATTTAACCACTACATTGTACCCCAAACTCCATCTTTCCCAGATAAATAAAGACAAACCTCTCATTATTCATCCAAAGCAAGATAGAATTATTATGACATACATATAATTCATAGAAAGACATAGTAATGCACTTTTACTGTGCTTCAAGTTGCACTTCTTACAAATATGCATCCTGCTGAGGAAAGAAATGTGCAAAGATGGTTTATTCTGGTTTTAAAGAGGTGTCACTGCTCAAAAGCACTCGAAGTCTGTATGATCTGTAGACTTTCTGAGTCTCTAAAAATCAGGTCACTATACTGTAAGATGAGTAAAGAAAAAGAGAGGATGAATTTTTACATTTCCCTGCCAATCTAGAAAACGCTGTCAAATATTAACAGGTCTCACTGATTCCTATGAAATGAGGGATACTTGTTATTCCCTATATGAGCAGCTTGGTGAAGAAAAAAAAAAAAGAAAAAAGTTTTAGCATTTAAAACTGTCTTGATCTTCACTTTGAACCGTTCACTCAAAGATCAGTAATACAAAACTGTGTCTGGACTTTTTAAAATAATCTTTTAAAAGATATCGCTCTTCAGAAATTCTCTAGGGTAGCTATAGCAGACACTTCCATCCAGGCACTTTGTGTAGGTGGTTCCCCGGGCAGGGYATGGGTTTGCTGAAGGCAGCAGGCAGCGCCTGTGCCTTTCAATTCACCCCGTGTTGGATCGCCTGTGGGAGCGGGGCTTCCGCCTCGGAGAAACCCGGCCATCCTAGAAGAAGCCTCGGTTTTCCTAGGGTGTCACTGTTGCTTTAAAACTTCAGAATCTAGTAGCAATATGAAAAAAAGATTTCACTGTTTGTCTGCTTGCTTTTGAGTGTTTTTTGGAGGTGTGGCAGTGATTCAGCCAGCTCAGTGCAGTTGGAAATATTTAATTTCCAGAAAGTGGAATTTTTGAGCTTCTGTGGAATCCTGAAGCTGTAACTTAATATATAGGCCCAAACTTTGCTTTCATTTAAGTCACTGGCAAAATTCCCATTGACTTCAAGTGAAACAGGATTGGCCCAATTTCAATGTTATTAGGTTTAACATTTTAAGCCCACAAACATTAGGAACTAGAATTAACATTATCATGATTAAGCATTTTATTTTCAAATGCATTTGACAGTGGATTCAAACAAAGAAATGTGGCTTATCTTAAACTTTCAAATTGTCAGGTTGAGCAAAATGGAAGCTGCTTTCAATTAAATAATGCAAGGAAAAGTATTGGGGCAGAATTGCATTTGGCAAAAGAAAATACTTTATTTATCTCATTGTAATCCATTCATTGGTTTATAGCTCCAGAGTCCTCAAGCAAATATCATAAATCCACACAATGTGCTTGTATGTTCCAGCAGATTTTGCATTTGAGTCTCAGAGTYAGCTGAAAGATGTGTTAAAACTCATGTAACCAGGCAGCTTCCTGTCAACCACCCATCTGAAAAGCCCCAGAAGTGCTAGTGATTACAGTGAGGTTTTGGATTAAATTACACACCAGAAATTGGTTCCAGATATGTCCAATGAAGAGTTCAATACAACTAAAATGAAGCTGAATCTCCCACAACCAGTTAACTAAAAACTCTTTGGGGTCTCTGACATCACAGCTATGAAAGAGATTCAGCTTTAGGATCATATATTTGAGTCCCAGAGCCAAAAGTATTTGCAGGATGAAAGCCTGCCCTAACCAGCTCTATCTGGCTCTGTTCACCCAAAAGATAGTGTTTCTTATGCATTGTGCTASGTATTTTATTTTGCTGGGATTTGTCTATTCTTTAGTTGTATAAGTAGTAATACCTTGCTATGAATACTGTGCTGAAGAAACACAAAAGAAATCGAGCACCACCAGTTCCTGGGTAAAGTGAACTGGATATTTGTTTGGGTATAGGTATGGCTCAGGACAACAGAGAAGAGGTTGCCTGATTCCCACCATSTGCTTGCAGCCTCCTCTGAAGGTTGTGCTGCTCCGAGGGCTTCACATGGAGACTCTGACCCTCAAGAAAAGAGATTCTTGGGGGGTTGCACAGTTGAGTCCATGGTGGCAACAAACAGTACCATCCTAGCAAGGAATGGCTGGACTAGAGCAGACATCCCTGGTTCTCTAGTGTCTGCATAATCAGGTATCTCAGAAGTTCTTCACAAAGCTGCCCTGCAGAGACCCCACTGCCAGCACGCCCTGGTGTTGCCCTCCAACACCATGCCAGGATCTGTGTTAACCTGTGCTAAGTGGTCTCCGAGAGGACAGACACTGCCAGGCTCTAACAAAAACAAAACCTTGCTAATACTTGAATTGAGGTCTCCTTTTACGCTTTAGATGTTGATTGAGTTTTGCTTCTTGAATTGTGTGCATGTACATGTAAGACATCAATGGCATGTCTGATTTCTGTTTGTATTCTYCAAACAGTGCTCTCATATAGAGAAGACCCAATGGCAGTCAAGAGTAGAGATGCTGC
The DNA here is from genome assembly GCA_003342815.1 of Eudromia elegans. Taxonomy (NCBI): domain Eukaryota; kingdom Metazoa; phylum Chordata; class Aves; order Tinamiformes; family Tinamidae; genus Eudromia; species Eudromia elegans. The sequence goes on along the minus strand of PTEX01000088.1, from coordinate 2,123,345 downwards.
TTTCTGATATTCCAGAGCTATGTGCTAWGGGAAGCTGCTGCTTCAGGCTTGTGAACCACTTGAGCCAAAGCGAAAACAGGGACCTGGACTGGTAGGGGCTCCAAATTTCCTCCCTTTCTGCTCACATATAGTGGTATTGGCTTGGAAAAGTGACTTCCCACATTCAGAGGAAGTGATCAGGCCACCTGATGAGTTACAAATGTGCCAGGGGCTCCAGCAGTCATGAACATGTACTTAGCCCTGATCATGAGAACACAGGAGTATGATAAAGTATTCAGATAGGATTTGCTTATTTGCCATTATCCACTTCGGAAGCGGCTGCTCAATGAAYAAATTTATGGTAAAATTCAAGCTTCCTATCACTTGCATCCTGAGTTCAAAGTGATATCATTAAGAGAGTAGYAATATTAACAACAAATAAAAGGTCTGTGCTGGTTTTAAAAAAAGAACCTCAGTATGCTGATAATTAGAAGAAACAACAGTATTTCAAATATAGCAGGTGAATCTGTTATCCACCGCTTCTATCACAGCAATTGCAGATGTTGTGCACATAATTGTCAGGAAAATATTTTGCTAATTTTTATACTGATGAGTCTATTTAAATAAACACTGTAATTTGCCATATATCAGGAATAACTCTCCTCTATAGGCCTTAAGGTACACCAGAGACTTAATGCACCCAATTTCATGTTTGCTTGCCACAATATAGGAAGGGCATATACTGGGTGAACARGTTGTTTCAGAAAGTTAAATAACTCAGATGAGAATGGGTGACTAAATAAACACAGACATAAACACGAGGCACACAGTCAATTCTAAGCCAGAATCACAACCACACAACTTTGTTCATCTACAGAAGATAAAATGCCTCTAAAGACTAATTTTCATTTTGGTATGTTATGACAAATCATTTTTTTAAGGGAAAAAAAAAAGCCTCTTAATCCTGTTCCACTGAACGGCAGGGTGGGGAGGTGGTTGCCACTGAATTGCACAGAGAAGAGTCAGACCATTAGTGAAGTCTGTAAACAGAATTAATGCAGAGCATGTATTCCTGGAGATCTCTCTATATTATAGCATTTCAGAATGTATGTTTTGAAATATACTTGCAGCTTCATAAAAATACTCTGCTCCTGTGATAAGGAAAAAAATGGTGGGAGAAGTCTGCTAGTATTTTCACTAGTATTTTCCGTTCAAAATTTATACTTCCTTGTTGATATAGGACGTAGCTGTTCAGTAGTCTTTGACATTTCTCTCTGAGATGATTACAGATCTCTCTCTAAAACACCAATTTAAAATGCTATCYTGTTATCTACAGTTGATGCTCTTACCATTCCTTTTTATAGCAACCATTTTTCAAATGGCTTGTGAGTCACTGCCTCCGTCTAGTCACCACTGTCGCTTGGAACACTCCTCCTTTTCCTGCCTGGTGCCAAAACTGCTGACTGTCCCAGATCTAAAAGAYGAATTAGTGCAAAGAAAAATATTCAACCATCAAAATGGCTGCTGTCTTTGCAAGAAGCTGCGCTAAAGACTGGAAGAATTTAGATATTCCCTTATTAGTGATATAGTAAATAAAGAAATTAGAAATGTGTCTATCATTTAGTATGTTAAAGATGCATGGACTAATGGGATAAATCAAACAAAAATGCAGTACCTAACTCCTCTGCCTCTCTCTACCTATTTCCATGAATTGTTGTTTACACTGACGTTTTCCATGTCTGTGGAGACGTTATGCTACCTCTGCTGGTAAATCTGGCTATTTAATCTGTTTATATGTTGATCCAGCAAAAATGTGCTTGGTACATCCTCTGGTGGCAAAATTCAGGAACATCAGTTGGGTGTGTAAAGAACTGATTCTCTGGGTTCTGGTCTTAGTGTATTCCAGCAGACTTTTACACACATCTGACTCTGCACYGGGGAGATTTCACAGGCAATGGGTATAAACGGTAGAGATGTCTCACTCCTATTCCAAACTGCCCTGATGGGTTATAAGCCCCAGTGCCTTTTTGCTATATAAATTCAGAACAGCTGATGGCACTGTCACACCACGGGTCTCAGTCTGTGCCTTGCTGTGTTATCCGACCATCTGAAATCGAGGTACAAAATTATCACTTTTTAATGAGGAAGAGGCAAAGTTGAATAAGTCTCTATTCTGGAGCCTTCTGCTCTAAGAGTCCATCACACTAAAGCCAAGAGCAGACGTGGTGAGGAAACATTTCCTGGAGGTGAAGGTGGAGAAGCCACTCGAGAGAAGGGGGTRATGGAGAGGAGGGCACGCTCTCAGACCTGCCTTTTTCAACACAAATAGGGCAAAACAGACATTACTAAGGCAGTTGTAGCAGCCCAGTTCAGATGGCAGCTTGGCGTTTGAGAAGCAGCAACGCGACGTGCCCTCACCTCTCCCTGCATTTTCCTGGCTCTGCCCATGCCGGCGGTGCTCCTCCGGCAGCACTGGAAATTAGTAAACAGCAGTGACAGCGGAGCTTGGTGTGGGAGAAGTACGGTGTCAATTAGGAATTAATTAAGTGTATGTGGAATGAGGAAAGAGCTATGAAATAGGTGTGAAATGAAATCAATTTAAAATTAGCATGTTCGTGATTGTCTGAAGAGCATGTATAAATAGTTCCCTTTCCAATCAGCAGGTTTTCCATTTTGCTCAGAACATAGATTTTGCTTATTTATTTATTTATTTATCTATTTTTATTTTTTAACTTAGGGGGATGGGTCACATATGAAGCATTTTGCTGTAGTAATTTGTACTGGAGCAGCAAAGAGGAGCTCATTTCTTTTCTATCAGATGCTGCCTTCTCAAGACATGCTGATAAGGCCCACAGAAATTAAGCAGTGCTATTTTCTCTATTCCAGATGGTAGGTTCAGTCTGAGGTGAATTTCTGTCTCCCAGGGCAAACCTCATGAGGGAATTGAAAAGAAATGGGAAGAAATCATCAGAAATCACCTGGAGACTGATGGCACCACTGGTGGCCATATGCCCTGCAGCCCTGCCAGCAAAGTCAAAGTTTCACTGCATGGCACATACAGCAAGTTGAGCAGGGCCCCGGTACCCCAGGCTTTAGAATATGATCAAGAACAAGACAAGTGCTGGAGGTGAGTTCTGGTGAGCCAGGTTTTCTTTAGAGGACAGACTGGGATCACAGCCTCACAAGGAGTAAAAAGTTGTTAGAAAGATCAACTCTTGTGCCAGAGTCCAGGAAACCATCTTTCAGCTGAGCAGCACTAAGCTACAAAGATCATCAGGGGCCTGGAACATCTGCCCTATGAGCAAAGGCTGAGAGAGCTGGGCCTSTTCAGCCTGSAGAAGAGAAGACTGAGAGGGGACCTGATCAGTGTCTGCAAGTATCTCAAGAGAGGGAGTGAGAAGGATGGGGCCGGCCTCTTTCTCAGTGGTGGCCAGCGATAGGACTAGAGAAAACGGCCACAAATTGAGGCATCAAAAGTTCCACAGGAACTTAAGAAAKAATTTCTCAACAGTGAGGGTGACAGAGCACTGGAACAACCAGGCCTAGAGAGGCGGTGGAGTCTCCATTTCTGGAGATCTTCAAAACCCGCTTGGACACAATCCTGTGCCCCATGCTCTAGGTGACCCTGCATGTGCARGGGGGTTGGACTAGATGACCTCTAGAGGCCCCTTCCAACCTTAAGCATTCTATGATTCTATGATAACTATGATACTATAGCATATGTGTAACAAACGTGATGGACAGAAATAGCTGCCAGGCCACCACTCTCTGCTCACGGATGGTTTGACTGAGATATGAGAGAAAAGAAAGCTCTCGAGCAGAGAACAGAACAAGTGAAGTTTTTGGGCCATTCTTACCTATTCTCCAATACCTTGAAGTGTGGAAAAAAAGAAAGTATTCCTGTTTGAAATCAGATATGCCAGAGACCTGAGAGTGAAAAAAGAGAATGGACTGATTCACCATGCAGCTGGAGAACTAACATAAGTGAAAATGAGTCAGACAGTGCCTGGATATGCACGGGTAAATTGGATAAAAAAGGTGACACATAGCCACTTTTCGAGAAAATTTCTCCCCTTTGTTCAAATCAACCCCAATAGCATCAAGTCAAGGCATCTTGTGCGATRAAGTGGAGAGAAAAGGATAAAGATCTTTTTCCTGAGAGGTGCATAAACACTTGCATACATTTTGTACGTAATTAATCCCCTATTTAATTCTTCTTTTAAAAATTTGAAAAATATAGCCATCTCTGACACTCTTTATGCGTATAGAGGGATCTACACCCCTCCCTGAAGTGGCCCACACCCTTTTTTTKTCTCTCCCTGCAGACCAGTCACATGTTTGCTCTGAGTTCTCACCATCAGATTTGTTTCCTGTTTATTTTCCTTCTCACTGTGTCACTCAGTTGCTCCTCCCCACAATCACCTTGCAGATACAGGGACCAGCAGTGACAACAGTTCTCTCAGGCAGTTCAGAGTTCACCAACTGCTTTCATTTCCCCTGCAAAGTCCTGGAAAGCTTTTATGTAGCTTGCTGTAGTTTACRGTCCCTGGTGTTGGTGCAGGCTCTCTTAGCTGACATCCCCATTTTGTGGCCAAGACTTAAGCCCCAGGTGTGCCAAGCCCGCCCACCCAGTGCAGGAGCAGTCTACATCCGATGGCCAAACACGGATCTCAGCTGGAAGGCAGCAGGTAGCAGACTTCACAGCGTGGCAACCACTACTGACAGCGTCTCTTCCCCACGGCTGGTGGCTTGCACCAGTCTCCACACACCGGCTCGGTCTGGGAGGTGGCCCTAGCAGCTCCTGCTTCRCCGCGAGGCTGCTGTTGGCAGAAGCAGCATTCAGCTTGCAGCAAGAGCTGAGGAGTGTGCTCACGGACAGGCTGCCTGCCTCTCCCTGATAAGACCAGGGCTTGCCTGGGCTCCTCAGTCTACGCTGCTCGCGACTGTTGGGCTACAAGCGCCAACGGAGCAGAGCGCTGCTGAGCCGAGCCAAACTCAGGCTGTCTCAGTTGGCAGAAGGAACCAGCAATGCTATCTCCTCACTGAGACCTGAATGAGTGATTTGTCTTACGCAGTGCCTATGAGACGATGGGCACCCTCGTCTACCAGAAAGCCACACTGCTTGCCGTGTTGCAGAGCCTTCACGTTATCCCACTCCAAGCTGCAAGTAACAGCTGAAAGGCAGCTTGGAGCAATGTCCTAAGGCAGGTGTATCTCACCAGGTGTCCATCCTGCATAAACTAGCACACTGGGTTAAAAATCCRCTGTAAGGATCAGCAAGAACGCGGGCTGAGAATCGCTCTAAGTGAACCWAGTAGTCTACCAATGCAGGCATGAGAGTGACTGCAGGTACAAACCCAGGGCACATGCACACCAAGTCACGTGCTGATCCTGCACCAAACAAACAAYGCTGTTGTATTACTGCATGCTTGGTGTTGTTTATATCATGGGACTTTGATAATGCAGCAGAGTGATGTCAGGTTGTGGAACTCAATGTGGATTAACAAAGGAAATTATATCGTCTGTGTCACTGAGTAAAACTGCAAGTAGGATTCTTTTAGTCTTAACACTGGAGAGTTTATTACTTCACTGACACTGGTATTGCAGAAACTGTAGTTTGAGAAGATAGTAAACCTGTTTTAAAATGCTTATTACAAGATCAAAAGCCCTGTGGCCATATGACACAAAACACTAAAACAACTTCAGTCTGTCAGTTCAAATTTGTTCAAAATATTTTGAATTCTTAGTACAACTTCAATCTGTCTTGACAGATCAGTTTTTAGCTCATCCTGCCCACTCTAATTTTATGCTGAATACACATCATCTGTTTACGCATAGTTGGGATAAAGGCTGGCATATATCCACATCCTGTGCTCTGGCTAATTCATCAGAAATATGGCCATGCCTCATTCAGATCAGATTTGTACCACAGGATGATCGAGCAGCACACAGATCTTACACTGCGGAAACACAGCCTGTGTGTGTGCTGTTGACAAAAATTGCATGTGACAGAAAGAATCTAGAAAGAGAGTAGAAAGCACAGAAGCTGTAGGAAAGTTGATGAGGGAAAAAGAATGAGATCTGAGTTAAAATAATAATAGTTTAAAAAAAGGCAAGTGAAAGAAAATGTGAAAACCAARTACAAAAACTCATGTAATATAAATACAGTGACATGTAATACTGCATGCAAATCACTAAGAGTATGAATTAATTGATTTTCAAGACAGGTGGAAGACCAGTATGAGTTTCTGGACTTGATTAAAGATCTACTGGAAGAGATTCTGCAACCTATCTTATGAAGATCAGGTTAAATAAACTGAGGGAACATTTTCACTTTAATATTTGTTGATCATACGTACGTGCAGGTCAGTTTGTTACAGCGATCTGGATTGCACCCGACTAACTGGAATATATTTTTATTTCAGCTCCAAATGTAGGACTGTACAGCAGGAAGCAAACAAGCAAAAATAATGTACCAATAAAAAAAGGATGATTTGACTTGGAAGAGAAGAAGAAAGCTCATTAAAAACTAATGAAAGACAATTTAGAGACTAAGGAGATAAAAATACCACATGATGGCATTAAATTAGTAATTAGAAAACTCCTGAGAGCAGACTTAAATTTGGAAGATTTATAACTACTTTCTTTACTCTAGCCTAATGTCCTCCTGTTATGGGTATGACTACTTCATTTTGGGTGACAACAGTTCTGCTCCTACATGTAGGTGCTCATCACAATTAAGCTGCAAGCTTAAATTTTTTAGTTGTAAGAAGTCCATGTTTCGACTTCTCCTATTCTCTTCTTTGTTCATCAGTGAAAGGAATGGGCATAAGGAAACTTGAAGGCAATATGGATATGTCATTACCTGATCTTTTGCTGCCAAGTGAGCTTCCAGACTGGTAAGCAATATGCAACATTCAGAGCGAAAAAAATAAGTGCCTATTAGGAAGAGCAGGTATTAGGGGATGCCATGTGGCAGGTGGGAGGAAATTATTCCAAAGAAATTGCCAGAATCTAAATGATGTTTTTGTTTTTCTTAGAAGCAGAATTTGGGTGGTGGCCTTTAAAAGCAGCATTATAGAAAACAATGTAGAAAGTAATCTCATCAACACATATCTCTTTAGCTTTTTCCAGAAAAAGATTATTGAATTCATAACAGTTTGCTCTTCTCTAATTGTCTAGCTATTAAGAGAAGGCATGTATTCAAGATCAAGAGGTCTTTCATGTTTAGAAACAGTAAAGAAACCACTCACTATTATTCTTTTAATTTACAGGACAACTTTCAGTTGCTTTCAAAGAGAATTTGTCTTTTTATTTTAGGGGGTATTTTAGAGAATTTAAACCATCTAACAAAACAAGATGTAAAATGCAGGTTGGTCTAGAAGATAACAAGAAAAACTTATGGAAATGGAAACAGATATAACAAAAATCCTCCAAGGTGCAACTGAAACTGGCTGAAATTTTAAATTTCAGTTCCTTACTGAACTGAAAACATYATTTTTGGAAAAAACATACCAAAAATGGCTATATGTATGTATATTTTTCCTTTGCATGTGAAACAGAGAAGCCAGATGACCCATCTTCCCAGGCAGGAGCACCCGATGACCTTACTTCCATCATGCAGTAAGAGGACCCAAAGCCCTGTYGACTCCAGCCCAACACTCCCACAGCTTTCAAAGTTGAGAAGCTCTTGACTGGCAGGCAAGAAAATYTGCAGCTTTCAAGATGCCCATTTTATGCTCATGCTCTTAAGGTTTTCAACTGTCTTCTCCACTCACAAACAGTGCTGGTTGAGCATGGTCTCTCGTGATTTTAAGGCTACTACGGAATGAGGTATCGGGTCAGATTAAGCTCCTGTCACTTCATGGGACTGAAATAAGCCACAAACCTTGGAATTTTGAGCACATTTGAATTCTGCCCAGAAAATAGGCAGGGAACTAAGCTCTCTTTTCTGTGGAAGTCCATCAAAACAGAATTCTTTCCTTGAAGTATTTTCTTTTCAATCACTCAGTGCTTTCTATGGGGRAAAAAAAAGTCTATTGGAAAATTCTTGAGCTGTGCTTCCTGTGTTGCTAGTGGAAGACTAATGAATTCTGGAGCTAAATTTTAAATGTCTACATTTGTAAAAGCRATCTCTTGCCATACGTGCAAGAATGGAGTAATTTTGCTAACCAAATATAAGAAACAGTGAAAATTTGAATATCTTTCAGCACTCAAATCCTTATGAGAAATGATAAATACTCTAATATCAAGCAGCATACAAAAAGCAGCAATGCTCCGCAGCCACCTACTACTCTGCATTTGGAAATATGTCTAGTAAGGGAATGCATCAGTTCAGGACTGGCAAGAGGAGGTTGTGTCTGGGACCAAGGAAAGATCAATGAAGATACCTTGGCGGAAAGAGGGAGTAGGTGGAGTTCATCATTTAAGGGAAGTCCATAGGACACTGTAAAAGATCTGTTCATCTGCCCCTACAGTGGTGCTCATTTAAAACTGTGCAGCTTGGATGCCCTGGCAAAAGTCAGCAGGAATCAAAGCCACTTCTGCCCTAGCTGCATGCACACAGATGCCAGGGAGCTCTCCAGGGGTACTTGCTTTCAGGACTGAGATGAAGGCTGTGGTGATGCCCATGGGATACTGAAATGAAATTCTTGGCATTTCACAACAGTGATACCTAGAAAGTGGAGCATTTTTTTTTCATTCCTGGTAAAACTCTGTGAAATATTTATTTATGCCAAATCAATATGTACCTATCTCCCCATACAGCATCTACACTCAGGCTGACTTGTCCTGATATTGAAGAAAGCGACTCTCCTAAAGTGTGAATGTTGTTTTAAGTAACATATTACGACCTTCTCTTTGAAGCAATAACCCTTGTGAAGGAAGCCTTAGGGGATTACACCTGGGGCTCACAGTGCCCTTTGACAGCTACTCTAGGTAAGTGGTTCTCAACTTTGCATTTCCTGCAGCACTGGCCATGTTATTTTCATTAGCCAAAATCAGCAAACAAGTTCAATTTCTCAAGTAAGAAGAAAAAAAAAAGCAAAAAAAAAAAAGCTCAGTGGCTCAGTGTCCCATGTTGAGCCTCCCTCTTGCCTGCTGGGCAAGGGGACTCTCTTGCTAACACTGGCATCACAGCCACCCTCATGCCCATGTACACCTGTTCCTGCAGCCCTACTGCCATCCTTGTCACGTTTACTGCCACTCCCTGCGTAGATGGAATTCCTGCCCACTTAGGTAGCAGTCATTTTGACTCAATTTCAGGCATTTACTGATGAACGTTATCTATCAGATGTGACCTCGGCAGATGGCTTAATCTGTGGTTTTCTTTCTGTTTTTAAGAGAAACYAACCATTAATTTTCATATATGTAATTTCCTTGTAGATTTTCTCTTAGCCSACAGCTACATCCTTTAACAAGGGGCACATGTCAGGAAAAAAAAAAATGATACCAGATTATAATACAGGCAGACWTTCACAGATATTGAATTTTCTTTGTCTGCATTTTATCCTGAGGACCAAACACTGCTTGAAGCTCTATAATATGCAGACATCTAGTGGCTGGATAATATAGTGCAATTACTTTACAGGACAACGAAAAAAAATTTCACACAGCCTCATCGTAATCTGAAGGCCAGATGCTTTGGGTTCTGTTGAAAACATATTTGTTGGCTCTGCAAGTCCATTTGTCATTTATTCTGGCCATGGTTGTGAATATTTTGAGGCACTCTGGCTTCTTGTGCTTCTAAGATTTCTTTTTAAGTTGTCTATTATTGAGGTGAWCAAAATAGACAATACCGCGAAATCAGGAAGGTTGAAAACGCTGCAGCACATCTGCTAAATCACAGCCTCTAATTTCACACTGAGACTCAAGCACTTGATAATCATTACTGGCTTCCCTGCCAAGAGCACACAGCTCTCAGGGTTTTTGTGTTTGTTTTAGATTTGTCTCCTGAGTAAACATTTCCTTATCTATTTGAATACTGCATATTTCTAAGCCACGAATAAATCTTTCTGCTACCTTTGGTTTGGTGATTTTTCTTTTTGTTTAGGCACACATAAAATTACCCAACTAAAGAGATCAAGCCTTTTTCTAATTGTGATTCAAAGTAATGAAATTCACTTCCCATTAACCTTTAGTGTATCAGAAAAAAAATCTGCCATCTTCATAACATGAGGCTAAACATAGGTTTTCCAGAATTGCTTTACACCTGCCTTTTAGAAATACTTCTGACATGATGTATCATATGCAGTTCTGTGTTTCACTGCGTTATCATGGCTTTCATCTGTCTCATACTCAGCACTGTCAGATGTTTAGATGGGAGGCACTTCAGAAAACACTGCTTGCAGTGTATATTTATACTAAGCCTAAGGGATGCAAGGAGTTTTTATAAGATTAAGATGTTTTTGTCTCCAGTTCAGAGACAAACATTACCTGAAATAAATAAGCCCATACGRGTTACTTTTGTGCTTGAAACATCAGCCTTCACAAATGCCTTAGCAAAGAAAAAAGTTCACGCTCATCCAAATGCTAACTGCATATGTACAGTGGTGGTAACTTTGTACACACACATCCTGGAATTTCTTAGCTTTGATTAGAAGTTTTAAATTTCATTTTAAACTTTTCTTTAAAACTAGTTTTTCTATGTATCTCATTCTAAAGAAATGAATGCTTACACAGATATATGCCTAAAATGACTAATAGTTAGAGTTTCTTAAATACATGTGCATGTAAATACTTGCAAACATAGTCTCGGGAGATAGGGTGAATGGTTCCCCAGCTGCCTGGTATTTTGGCACATAAAGTAGGTTCACAAAGAATGAGGTGGCTCCATGGCTGATSATGCTATCACGAAGCCCAGAAACAGAGAAAAATCAGCAGGCTAAAACTTGCTCTCTTTCCTTAGTCTTTACCTCTGAGAGGGTCTTCTCCTGTCCCCCTGCTGCCGTCATTCACCAAGGGGTATCCCTGTTTGTAAAAGGAAGGAAGCTTTTCCTCATTCTCACTGGGGTTGACGTGACAGCCATGCAAGGATTAACTTGTAGCAGGCCATTGCAGCACCAGTGCGGTGCCTCCCGCTCAAGTTCAGGCAAGGAAAGACTGAGCTGATGTTTGCAACGTGCCAGGTTGGAGACCTTGCCCATTTGCCCTCTGCTTCCTGGTAGACTCACTGCTCTAGTTTAGGCAATGCTTTTGCATCTGGTTGCTCTACAGTGTTTATCACCATAATGTCTGGGGTCAAGTCTGTCCTTTATCCCGCGACAGTCTATGCACTGGTCRCCTTCCAAGTGTGTTCTGGGTTAGGCCCATGATCTGCTGCTGTTCCTCCTGTGCCTTGGTGTCCCTGCAAAGGCAGGGGAGAGCCAGTGCAGAAGGATGGCAGAGGRAGCCAATGCTGCCCTCCAAGAGGTTCCTCTGATCTGACAAAGAGGAGTCCAGGGCCACAGCCCTGAGTGCAGAGCATGATGTGCCACAGTTKAACACAAACTAAAGAGCTTTAGGCTTCTAAGATTACCTGGGAGCTCCAAAAAGTTACAAAAGAACCAATCCTACRGTCAAAAAATCTACAACAGTCCTGCCCCACCTCAGCTGCCTCCTCCCAACAGCTTATTCTCTGCACTAGCCAAAAATTTACCTGAAGGCAGCAGAGACAGTTTTTGTCCCAGGAAGCCTGCAGCTGTTTTGACATTTTAGTTCATAAATTTCTTGATCAAGAAGTAGCTGCTGTCTAGCCTCAGCACACCTCCTTGAAACTTGTAATTCATATTTCTAATAATTATATGGAGTGTCACGCACATTAATAATTATCCTTAAAAACACTTCCAGTGCATATAGGAATATGATTCAGATTTTCAGCAAAGTAGGCTTAGACAGAAAATTATTAATTTAGGGCACTATACTGCTCYAAGAATACCTTTATCCATTTTTATGATTTCTTAAAAATAATAATACAATGGCAGGAATGTAGAACTCTAAGACTAACAGAGCCTTACCAAACTCAATAAAATCTCTCAAGTGCAGTATAACTGAAGTAATACATGGAGAACCCATGCTGCAAGCTTCTCCCTACAGTTTCCTCCTGAATCCAGACAGACTAATTTAGYGTTTCCCAGCACATCAAGAATTTAGTTGACCAATCTGTAATTAGAACAGGCATGTTTTGTGAATGGCTTTGTTCTTGTAATTAGATCTATTTCTAAAGACAAAATACATTTTTAAGCATTTTTTACTGTTTTCTTTTCTTTTCCTCCAAAGCCAAGCCTTTAGAAAGACCTAAAAAGCCTCATTAATGTTGAGATAAGCTTGCTACTCTCAGTTGCTCCCTCAGCCACAAAATTTATCTGACTAGAACTTCACTGTACAAGGCAATGCAGTAAAGAACAGTAAACACAGGAAGGGAACACAGGAAAGGGAAATAACAGACTTCTTTTTTTTAGGGGAGACATTACATCATTTGAATTGCAATATATCCTTCTTTCATGGCCAGAATAATATTGTCCAGGTCCAAGATAAGGAACATATTTATTTAAAGAATAAATCTAGCTCAGATTTCATCATAACATCAGTATTTGACATATTAATATTACCGTTACTCTTAGCCAATATTCAGTAGTTAGTAATGTTACATGCAAAGCGAAAAGATCTTCTGGATGAGCTGTAGATGCAGTCTGGGAATTGCTGGATTCAGAACTTGGTTCACTCCAGTTTTGGAGGTGTCCTTCATTGCTGTGTACAGCGTTACAGGGATGGGTCTTCAACCGGCAAACTGGCAGAAATCAACCATATTCTGCCTCTTTTTTTTTTTTTCTTTTTCTGATATCTCTAGAGCCCAATCCAACAAGGAGAACAGATTATGAGCCTACTGTCAAAAATTGCATGGAGTCCAGTCTTTACAGGCCAGACATTACTTTATTTGCAGCAGACCTCACACCAAAATGCAACATGTGGGTCAGCAGGAGGCTGRACCCAGTGTCAGGTTGGGCTGCAGCTGCAGCTGCCAGTGGAGTCGCTGCTGAAGGATGACRGGCAGCAGCAGTGAAGCTACTACTTTGCCACTATGGAAAAGTGTGACAGTTGCAGATAGGATGGGATGGTTTTGGCTTGCACGGAAATTATGATCCTCCTGTCTAGCAAATGTGGTCATACTTCATTGAACTTGGTCAGGAGATGTTGAGGAGCTTTCTAAAGCATAATTCTAAAACCACAAAGAGTTTCTACAGGTAAAAAGAGCAATTCAGCTATTATAACTTCCTGAGGAGACAACCTCATGAGGAGCTGTGTGGTGTGTATTTTCTATRCATTCATTGCATATATTAAGTGAAGAGCAGCTGTATATCTCTTCTGCAATAACAAGTGGTTCTGCAGTACACACTAAGGAACACATGAAGAGTGATCAGCATTGACTTCTCTTACCCAGCTCATACACAGTGTGTGGATTTGTCCTGTAGATCCTGCTGCCGTTAATATGCACATAAATGACTGAGAATTCATAACTCCTTACTCAGCAGCCACTCTGAAGTGGATTAAGGACACCTTAAGACCTGYGTTTATCACTGCATGGTGCTGACTGTGATTGATGATTCACCAGTCTGTTCTCAGGGGGTTCCTCTCCTTTGTGAGCCCTCTCTTTGCATCTCTATGGTGTCCCTGCCTGGAGCTTGCTATCTGGGCCTCTGGTGTCCCTGCACTCCCGGAGGTCTCTGTGTAAACCTGCCCTTTGCATGCTGGTAAAATGGAGCATGCTGATACCTGTGGTGATCAAAGCTACTTCCCACCATGTTATTGACTCTGTCTTTCAGCTTTACATGTTGTGCAGGCATCAGAAGCTATGAGCTTGATTAACAGGCTCCTTAGACTATCTTCCCTTTTCTGTTTTGCCTGCGCTGTGTCCTGTGTGGCCCAGTGTGGCAAACTCCATGCTGTGCAGTGAACTACAGACGTGCAGAGCAGGTCCCCGGACCACCACCCTCAGCAACGTGCAGAAATAAATGGAACTGTCATAATTCACAGGAGGACAAAGGCCCACAATTTTCTGCCTGAATTGAACATCTCTCTGCAAAGTTCCAAAACTCGTCAAGTAGAAAATAATCTAGATGACTCTGTTTATTGGTATATTGGTTAATTTTCCGTATTTCAAAATGGTCCCTTATTTCAAAAAGGTTCCTAGTAAAATGTAAATGTCCAGCTTTATTCAGCTAAACCACATTAAATGTATAGGTTGGGCACCAAAGTGTTCTCCTGTCCCAAACTTATTTCTGAATTTATATAATATCTTCTTTGCAGAAAAAATGCTTTTATTAGCTTTATAGAATGCACTTCCCCTCTATAGAAAATACATTAGTTAATGACAGCACAAGAGATGCTACAAAATAAAATTAAATTCAAAATTCAAAACAACAGTGAGTATTTCTATGTATAGTAACATCCATACCAAGCTTAAAACTAGTACTATTTGGATCACAAACCATTATTGAATGTTATAGTAAAGACACTGCATAAGTAATGATGATTACTATTTCAAAATGGGTAATAGTGTGAACTGGAAGATTTAATGTATTTTTTTTTTGCTTTTAATGTACAGACCCATTCCCAGAATTTCACTAGACCGTGTGGACAGAGCAACTGTCACAGCTGTCTATCAAGGCTGAATTAGATGAAGGCAAACAATGCCGGCTTTGTGGCTGAACTGAAGCAGCAGTCTCCAAAGTTTCCATTTCTCATCCAAGGGCACTGTGGGAGCATTGTCTTCACCCTCTCTGCAAAGAGAATAGGACAATTATGCTACCGAAATTCCTCCTCAGTAGGTCTGAAAGACTGTTTATATCCAGCCAGGGAGACAGGGGAAACTAAAAGCAGGGGTTTCATGACAGCAGGTGGGGGGGTGTTTCAGGGCATAAACTCGGTGACATAATGGGCCTGATTCTTCTCATTCAGTCTCAAGCTAATGCTGGAAGATTTAACAGCAATGGAGGAAATGGCAATGAAAGTGCAACATTAAATGCAGTGGTAAAAGTATTACCTCGAAATAAAGCTTTTCTATTGGCTTTCTGAATGAATCAGGTAATTGATGCTAATAAGATCACAGCTGTAAACTAGACAGGAAACTATACTAGTCACACAGAATATTTTACCGTTTACCATCTTAGGGGCCCTACTGTGTGAAGTGTTGAGTACACAGCTCTCAGGGGTGTCAGATGTGCTGAGGAGATAGAAGGCAATGACCCAATTTGTCCTTCCTAATAGCAGTAAAATTCATTAGCAGTAGAGGAACACCAGTACTTGGCCTCATGAAAACACATGCTATGTTTCAACATAACCTAAGGAAATCCACTGCTCAGGTTACCCCAGTGCTTCTTAGTTCAAGAATGATAGCTATGAGAATGATATTTCATTCTATTGTGCTATAATCTCTTTTTTTCCCCTGAGGTTATTTTGATGCCAATTATAGCTCAATAAATAATAAGCAATGATAATCATACAATA
Source organism: Eudromia elegans (assembly GCA_003342815.1). NCBI lineage: Eukaryota > Metazoa > Chordata > Aves > Tinamiformes > Tinamidae > Eudromia > Eudromia elegans. The sequence goes on along the minus strand of PTEX01000088.1, from coordinate 2,107,883 downwards.
ATGCACCAATCCTTAAGTGTTTGAGTAGAAATAATCACTCGGGGCTACCTTTGCTTGCAGACAGTCAACATCTCTGTATTGAGTTCCCAATACTATAAAGATACAAAGGTAGTACAGAGGCAGCTGGTCAGAGGTAGAGCAATTAAGAAACTGATGTCTACACATAAGACAATCTATGCAGTGATTTCCATGTGTTCTCTGTTCCAATAGTCCCTAAAGCCACAAGGTCTGGCAGCAGGACCTTTAGATAGTCAACTTGAAGAACTTCCTCCCTTCAAAATGAAACTGCAGGCCCTTCACAAAGCAGCTAGTTTGAGTCATAGTTTAGATAATACTGTATCAGATGCTTATCTCTTCCTGAGGTTTTGATAGCAAAATAAGTTATTTTTATTATTTGCTGGTGCATTTTTCAGTGGATTACTGATATGGGGGTGTAGTGACCAAACACCTCTGAAACATAAAGATTTCTCTTGAGTGGACAGAAAATATTGGGACATTGAATAATTTGAGCCAGTATGCTCAGAAGAAACCAAAAACTTTGTGTTCTTAAGGTTCAATGTAGGCAAACTAATGCTGTGACACAGTGACACCTTCTCAATCTCAATTAGTGCTAAACTAATTAACAAAACTGTTCTATACATTACAGCCAGTAGTATCTTCTTGGCTAATCCCTGGTGTGATATTAAGGGTGATTGAGTATCTAATTACTCCTTAATTGAATGCACACTTTGTACATTTTTCACTAGTTCAAGCTTAATGCTTTTGGTCCAAAAAACAAAGTCAGTGAAATTAAGTTGAACTGGGATTTGGGCAGCTATTGTTTTAAAGAATTACTTTTGGAAAGGAGCCTAATTGTTAGTTGTCTGAAGGTATCAGTTGTGTTTGTTATAGAAACACATAATATATTGTCTGACAAAAGCCTAACTGTATATATTATTAGTGTTATTATTCATGTTTACCCATTATTCTTGTTTAAGAATAACTTTTCTAGCATGATAATTCAAAGCAACTTTTAACAATATATATGGTCCAGCATCACACTAATCAGACTAAAGGTTTATGTAGATTAAGATACCTGCTTTTCTTCTTCTGAAGGGTGTTTGGAAATGTAAATAATTGAGGAAAGTAGTACACAAATGTGCATGTGTGTCATGATCATAAAACTGCCTACACTGAAATTTATATGCCTTCCTCTGTAATTTTCTTTGCTTAGGCTGAGCAATACACACAAATGAAGACCCACTGCTTCTGGGGGCAGTTTTATGCTGGTGAGGCACCTATCCCCAGGGGAAAGCTTTCAGGATCACAAACTGTAAATAGCTGGGGAAATTGGAGGTTCTTTCACTAATAACTGTGGTTTAAAACAAATAAATATTATCCAGGTTAAGCAAAACTGGCAAATAATTCTTGAGGAAATAAAAAACAATTATTATTTGCAAAACAGTTCTAGTAATATTTTACTAAAAATTATTGCCAAAAAAAGGTTGCATTTGTTTTTAATTCTTTCATATATTAATTATATGTACTTGTTTTCCTAAGAGACAGTAAATTTTATTGAACAAAACTATTCATCTGGCCTAACAATGCCATGTCAAGAATGTAATTTAATCTCAGAGACAAGAGATGGGATCACAGATAGATTCACACCGCTATATTTTTAAGAACCAAAGGTCCTAGGTTTCCATAGTAATAGAATGCACTTATAAAAGAGAAAAGATATAAGAAAACTTCAGTGTAAAAGAATACTTTTAAAGTCTTCCAAAAGTGTTGGAGAAGTGCATACAAATAGAATATGGATAAATGAAATTGGATGGCCATGATAACATGCCATTCCATCTGCCAAGGAGGAAATGAGATATCCCATGGCAGCAGTCTTAGGTGAAGATCACTATACAAGATCAAAAACATTCTTTTGGTACTTAGAAAATAGACTCCCCTTTCTGGACAGGTTTTCCACCTCTTTTGTCTTGTCATTTCCATTACCATTGTCGCCTCACCCAATGTCTGTCTCCATTTTGTCCCTGAGAAAGTTTCTTGTTTCCTTAACACTAGGTTAAACTCAAATTTAAGAAAAAAATGTGAAGGACATGAGTAGTAGGAGCATTTTGACACTGACTATCCATTACCTTTCTCCAATTGCAGCTAAAAGACAACACCAAAAGCATGGTCAGGCATGGATTGCAGACTGTCTCAGAACACTCACTACTTCATTAACATTCATGTTTTCTGTAACATCTTCTATTCCTCCTCCTCAACAAGATCACATTCACCCAGTACCATGGTCCACATATAGCTCTGTGGATCTAAAGGCACCCTACTAAAGTGTATCTTGAGCTGTGGGGATGCATAAGTAGGTTTCTAAATTACAAATATCTTTTGTTTTTTAACATCATTCTATATTTCATAGACTGTGGTGTTAGTTATGAATCATTGCTAATACCAACGTTCTCATCCTTGAATGAGATCTATCAGTAGCACCAATGCTTTCAGGCACGCAAATAATTTTGTCCACTTTGTTTTCTAACTGTTTCAAAACATTACTATCTGCTTAATAAAATTCCATGTGCAAAATTAATGATTTTCATGCATATGGATGATTTTCGTCCATATAAGAGAATTCAAAATTCCAAAAGGAATAAAGAGCTGTGAATATTAGGACCCTCAGCTCCAATAACACTGCTTTAATTTTCCAGCATGACTTCCTCTAGGTAAGAGAGAGCATACTCCACCTCCTGACACTCTGTATAACACTGCTGAAGAAGCATCTGCATGTTGTATGTTTTACTCTCTGTGTGCATGATCAGAAAAGTACACATGTCCTTCTAATATCCCTGACATTTGAGAGCTGTGACATCACTAGATTTTATACGCACTAATCCAGAGTCCTGAAACTTTACAAAATAAGTAGATTTATCAAAAAAGAAAAAGATTTAAACTCCCTACCATTTTCCCTCACTACAATTTTACTGCAATTTTCCCCACGAGTAAAAACAACATAGCAAGGTCTCAGTGTGTTCCAACCCTAGATTTTGTGTTGAAATTGCCAATAAACATGCCATGTTGGTTTTATTGACAGGTGTTCTTGATTATACTACCAGTTTCCAGGTAGTGGTGCATAAACTATATGTGGCTTATGCTCTCACAATGTGTTTCAAAAAAGGACTCATGATAAGAATAATTTGTGAGCCCTTATCAATGTGAAGTCAATGAGTCTTACCTAAAGCATATAGCAGAGGTCTGACTTCTAGGCTACCTTATGATTTTGTTTAGCTTTAAAAAAAAGGCAGCATTTCACTCCTTTTTTATTTCCTTCTTCCTGTTTTCCATTTTTCCAGTAGTATTTGTGGTTTTCTAAAAGCTGCTCAGCAGCTCAGGGTTAAACAAAGACAATTACAGTATGTTATTAATTCTGGAAGCACCTATAATCTTAAATGGTTTTCTTCCTTTTTTTCCTCTTCTAGGGCTTGATGATTCTCTGTATTGATGTTCTGGCTTCTACTACAGCAGTGGCCAGTCTGCGGCTCTTGAGCTGCCCATGGCTACTGAACCATTACACTGTGGTCCCTGCGCCAGAGATACATCCCACAAGCAAGAGTAGCCAGTTGCTACTCACTCATTTCCTCTCCTAATCCTACTAATTCCTCAGCTGCAGGAAAACAAGTCAAGCTGACATCACAGGGTCAAGCTCACATCCTCTTCCATGTTACTATGATGAAGAAGTGTGAGGCCACCTGGGAAGGCAGCACCTTTCAACCATTCCTGAATTTCTTCCTCCTCTGAACTCCTTTGTGTTCCTGGTACATTTCCAGGAGCTCTCAGATTAAGGTGTGTGGTTCACAAGCCAAAAGCATTTGGCCCGCTGTCCCATGGTCTGCTCATGCTCTCAGATGTAATCACACTCTCAAGCATGCTGAAGTGGTAGCAGTGTTGTGCACTGCACAGAAGGTCTTAAAGACAGGAGAACAATACTCAGTTTTGTTAATAAAATCATGTTGAGCTTCTTTCAAGGACTGAAACAACAGTTAAAACAACTCCTTCCTAAGCATAAAATCTAAGCTCATAGAGACGAACAATGAATGACTGATGATAAATCACTGAGAAGCAGAACAAATACCCATATTTCATCACATCTAGGAAATTGGTATTTATATTTCTAAATAGCTGGTGTTGATAGTTGTTTTGTTTTGTTAAATCAGGAAAAAGAATGGTCCTAATAGCTTAATGATACATAGGTGTTGAAAGCTCAGTCCAGGTTTGAAACAACAGAAAGGAAAGTATAAAATCCCTGAATGTAGGAAACTCCTCAGAGCCACCTGTCTGTTAACTTCTAGGAGCCACAAAGGCTACTAGTAACTGAAAGGAAAGATGTATACTTACTGGTAAAGTGTAAACACAGTGCACAGTGCACAGCTCACTCTTTATCTGAATGTTCTTTCATAATGTATGTCCTACCAATATCATACAACTGGCAATGTCACCAGGAGGGGAATGTAGAACTACCTGGTTAATGACAACTCACTCCCACTGGCAACCCTGACCGTCCATTCAGCACCCTAAAGAAGGGGTAACACGTGGGTTTGCTGCCACAAAAGCATTTCAGCAGCTCCAAAAATAAATGCAGACCACGCATTTATCAAATGTCAGGGGTACTGACACCATATTGTCCTCTCTCCTTATCCTATATTATGAAACTAGCGCTCTGCCACTTTTTGCTTGTCTGTTCAGACCCCACAATACCATGCAGATAGTATCTGCAATATGAGGTATGCTGTCTGTTACTCCCACCCTAAATTATCTCCTGTTACTTAGGCCTAGCACAATCCCTTCATATTTTAATGATCTCTCGGTCTGCTACTGAGTCCTCATAGGAATAGTCAGCCAACACAGGGAGTCCCAGCCAAAGGACAATTATTTAATCCTACGAAAGAGAGAAAAGGCCTTTTCTGTGGATATCTGACCTTTGTAAGGAGCTGCAGCCTTACTCCTGGAGAAAACAGTGCAAGGAAAGGTTTTCTTCCTCTTCTGGAGGTATTCGAGGCCAGAAGGTTTCTTTTTAGGCTTCAAATATCTAGTTCCCAGGACATCAGAGACAAACTCAATAGCAAGAACATGATGTTGGACTAGATGACCTCTAGAGGACTCTTCCAAACTTAAGCATTCTATGATTCTACGTGAACCTCTGATTGATTCTGTGCTATTTAGACTGATGCACCCAAAACCAAAAGGAGAACTTGACGAAATGAATTTCTGATAAGTAATTCAAACAGGAGAGCTAAAGCCCATGTTTTCCTTGTATCCTCACAATGCCTGCAGTCACAGTTATTTTTCAGTGCTTTAGTATCCCTAATTAGTATAGCTCTACAGTAAATACTATGATTTTATATTAAACATTCTATCATTTAGGAATTAAAATGGTAGATTATTTTGTGAAGCATGGCCAAGGTAAACATTATTTAAAACAATTATTTATTAGTGCTGGCAAGTGCAATAAAATTTTAAACATGGAAGCAAAAGGGAAATTTTCATATTTCAACTCCAGCAGTTGCAAAACTCTTTCATGCTTAAAATTCAAAGTCAGTATGTCAAGTAATTTCACTGTTACAGAGACTTGAATTACCTGCATTGGCCTTAGGACATTATTCACCAAGAGAAAAATTGTACTTTAATATTGCTATGATTTTCCCAAGTAATTTTTATGCAGAAGTTGGGTTGAATTTGAATCATCCATTTCAAGATTAAACTGATGACATTTTGTGATTGCAGAGAACCATGTAATTGAGAATTCTGGGTTGGAGATGTGCCCAAATTAAGTATGGGAATGAGAATAAAATATTAATGGAAGGACCAGTGGTTTTTTTTCTTCACTTACATTCTGGGATGCTGATATCAATAAGGCTATAAAATACAAAGAAATGCTTACTCGGAAAATATTTCAGTGCTTACATTATATTGAAAGACCTTCATCGAATTGTTGGCCACTGGCCCAGCCAATTTAATAATTTCTGTCACATGCAGAAGGAAAGATAATATACCACTGGGTTTTAACACATCCATTTTTTGGAAATGTTAAATTATTAATCCATGTCAGGGGTTATCTGTCGCCTAATCATTTGTTAACTTCATTTGAAGTTGGGGACTGGACCTAGAGCATAACAGGAAAAAGCATGATGCAGAGGCCGAAGTGACATAAGGAGTTCTGTCACTGACTTAAGACAAAAATCGAATGCACAAATAAATATACTTACCTGACCATCACATCAAAACATTTTAGCAGTATTCTTCCAGGTGAAATTCTGAATAAATTGGGGTTTTTTGTGAGCATATGGTTTTGAAGGAATGTGCAAACAGAAGAGCTGGTGCCTTTAATTAATGGATTCTATCAGTACAAAAAAGGATAATGAATTTTATTTGAATAATAAAACAATGCTATTGTTTTAAAATATTTTAAAACAATATTTTAATATTTTATTTTAAAGCAATAGAGTTGTTTTATTATTTAAATAAAATTTATTGCATGATACTAGCTGAAATTTTTTTTAATTTATGTTACAAAATGTAGGACATTACAGAAAGCAAAAGAGGGTTTTCGTTCCTTTTTGAAGAGAGCTGTCTTATTAGTGATAGGTGAGACCACGTCTATTGCAAAATCAACCATAAATGTTGTTGTCTGACTTACTACTTCTATGGCACCTAGGCTTGATAGCAAATTCTCTTTCATTTAAGTCTTTAAGAATCTCATAACTATGCTTTTCATTTAGTAAACCATTGATAACCTAAGTGTAATGAGCTTTAGTGAGCAAAAGTAGAGTACTGAGGGAATATTCCTTGTAATTGATAGAGGCCAGGGGAACACAACACGGGAGGTTTTAATAGCTCCAATGTTGATAATGAAGGTTCACATGTATATTACCTCTCATGCACTGAATCCAAATTTATCTTTAAATTCTTGCTCTGTTAGTCAGTGGGGACTAGAAACAACACTGAGGATAAGAAGCAACAACTACCTTGATAAATGAAATAATGTGAAAAATTAGCAATGACAGAAGTTAATTTATGAGTCTCCTCTTGTATCTGCACTTGTTTTGCATAAGACTCATTGTTGGGCTGGAAAAATACAGCATTCTGACACAGGGGAAAAAGAGATCCAAAAAGAGACCTTCCTGAATTAGTACCATTTCTTAAGAGCATAACAGAAGGCCCACCAATGACTGATTCTATAAAAACAAATTAAAAAAAAAAATCAACCAGTACACCTACATAATCATAGAATCATAGAATCTTAGAATCACAGAATAGGTAAGGTTGGAAGGGACTTCTAGAGATCATCAAGTCCAACCCTCCTGCTCCAGCAAGGACTCCTAGAGCACGTGGCACAGAGTGGTCCTGGGAAATCTATCCCATAACCTTAGGTATTAGTTACTGCAGCTCACTGCAGAGGGAAAATTTTTTTAAGCTGCAAGAAATAGCCGTGATCTAACTGTGCTTTATCTACTACCTCAACACAAAGACTTCAATTAGTTACATTTCATATTAGATTCTAGACATTGAAAAACTTAATTCTTAGCATTTCAGAAAGGTAAACAAACTCTTTTACCACATGACAAAATAAAATATCAGAGTCAAGATTTACAATTGTGAGAATGTATTCTTTGCATTTTTTCTCTTTTAGCAAAATCTCCCCAATGAAAATTATTTAAATGTTTTGATTTTTCTGCTAAGTTTTTACTTACCTGAATAATGGTTTATTTTTGTTTGTCTTCCTGTTCTGCTACTGGAATGCGGCCCTGATGACTCTGTCACTAAGTGGCTGAGTTGGTCTGAAGTTGTCCCCCAAGATCCCATCACAGCCCTCTAGAAGCTCTGCGCCTTTAACATGTGTCCTCAATCTACGAAATTCTTCTATCTGAAAGGTAAAAAACAAATATGAAGAAGCTGCAATACATTCCTCACCCTGGAACTAATGATATTCATTTAAATATTCATTATTATCATTTTAAAATAGTTGGCAACACTGTCAAAACATGAAGCATACAAAAAAAAAAACTTCCATGTACATGTTTTTGCAAACTTATCCTTCACATTTTCATCATTCTGGGAGGGATCTATATTCTTCATGTCCATTATAGAGTACATTCCACAAATCAACCCCTGAGCTGCTACATCAGGGTAATCATTCTGGTCTTCTTCAAAAAAGAGCATTTCAGGAATAACTCAGTGAACTGGAAACTGTTATGATTTTTTTTCAGTAATGTAAATTGTTGATGTACACTGCCTTAAGTTGCTTTATTCAAAAGATATTTACTAAACTAGGAGTATTTTGATGAGACTCTCAATTTTAGATGAAATCTATCAACACTTTACCTGGAGAAATATCGTGGTTTTTCAATCAAAATGAAACATCCCTTCGAAGGTTCCTTAGATGTAGGTGCTAAACATTTTATTTTTAGCACATATAATTTTGAAATGATCATATAAAACAGTTCAGTTATTCCAAAAGAAATATATGACTTATTAATCTCACATTTTAAGATTTCTCATTTTTATCTTCTCTGGGATTTTAGGTTGGTGATAAATGCCAGTAGCTTTCATCTCCATACTCAGTATCAGCATTGAGATGAGTGTGATAGAGACTACAAAAATGAATCCGTCTTTCCTGAAATCTGCTGTACCTCTGTACCTAGAAATCAACACTCTTTTACTTCTTGCAGCTGAGATATAAGGCAGCAACGTAGGCTGAAAAGATGAAAGGCAGAAAAACTTATGAAACTCTTTTAAAGTACTTTTAAGGGCAGATCATTATTTTGGAAGATTTTTTACATTTTAAATAAAACTGAAAATAAACCCACTACAGGCTTGTAAACTAAAAACGTTTTTGGGATGCAAATGCTGGTAAATCACTGAACAGGTTCTTTAAGGTAGCCTCATTCATCCTTGTTGAACTGAATCAATATTGCAAAGTCTGAAATGAAGGTAGTTTACAGGAGCATTTTACAAGATTATAGATTTTTTTGATCTACTGAGAATGAGAGATTTCAAGTAAACACAGCTGAAATAGAGGGGAAAGTTGACTGTATGCAAAGCTGGCATTTTGTGAACGATCTGCTCATGTAACTTCAAATGCTCTGCTCCAATCCGTACAATGGAAACTTTCTCTAGGAGGTGCTGCTCCTCATAAGGCAGCCTCCAGTTATCTTTGATCAAGAAAGCAGAACTGACGTGATGCCTATGCCTGTCCTTTAGTCTGCAGGGAAGGCAGGAATTGCAGCCTCCCTTTGGAGGGGGAATCACTTCTGAGCCTGCCAGTCTCCTTGTTCCATCTTTGATATCATGATTCAGATCCATGTGACAGAGATCTTCACTCTTGAGAAGTGGTTCTTTCCATGTGGAAATTTCCATGCGGATAAGGGAATGGGTGTGCTCCACTGATTCTGCATCTAACATGGGATCAGTTACTGTCTTCTCTCCACCTTCTCACCCCAATCCTCTCACAAATACTGCTGTGCAGTATCCGTTGAAGGACTACAGAAGAAATTAGTACTTTTGATGGACATGAATAATATCCCTGGATACTTACACATCTTCAATAGAAACAGCCAGGTATAAATTTTCTTCTCATGCACAGAAGACCCTGAGGGTGACCCTGACCTGTTCACACTGAAATTCAGGCTCAAATTCCACCCACAAGAAGAGTAAATCCACAGTTCTAACCTCCACATTTCTCCTGAACAAAGTTTACACATTGAACAGTTTTTGATGATTGTTTATATCATTTCGCTACAATGCCTAACATTGCTTTAGTCCATTTTACTTAAATATTTACTGAAGAAAGGAATAAACAAAATGAAGAGTATCTGCATGTTTTCTTTGTGCACATTTCTCTTATATGAGAAACAGGAACATGAAAATTTTCCTTGAAAATTTCACATGCCTTCATGCAAACGGACCTGTTTCCAGTGAGCAGAATACCATGAACCTTACAGAGTGCTTTATTTCAGACTACACAGATTTCCATAATTTCTACTCTGCCTGTGCTAGTTACTATTTCTGTTCTTTAAGATTATTTTATATCAGCAAGATAAAGGACCTGGCTCAATACAAAAGCAGTTAACTCTGACGATGAGCACAGCAGAACAACGGCTCCTCACTGCATCACTGTTTAAGATCCCTGCTCTGACTGCCTTGGACAATGTACTTTTCTGTGCTTCAGTGAAGCACAAAGCAAATTATTCACAAATATCCAATTTTAAAAATGTATAGTGGAGAAAAGCATGAGCTAGTCTTTCCCCATTCTTCCTGTTCTTCACAGGCCTACTAGGAGCAGAGGGTTTCATTGTATTTTTATAGTCTACACACATGGGCTAAGTGTCTCACAATACTAGTCAACACATAATGCTCTCCCTGCTGTATATTTTAACATGAGACAAGTGAGGATGATAAAAACACAAAGGAAGGGCACACATGTAAAAAGAGTACTGTCATTAGCACAGGGCAGCTTTCCAGACGTGACTTGATCTCTTTTCCACTGAGGTCAGTAACAAAACTACAAGAAACAGATTGCAAAGCCCTTTTTCTTGGTGGAGAACATCACTTGCACATTTCATCCAGACTCCACAGAACTACTTATGAAAGGAATCGCTCTCGGAGGGAAGTAAGGAGCGCAGCATCAAGTCACCAATTTCCATGTGAGCAAAACCATGCTCAAGGAATGCACACACTGATGCTGCAGTCCAGTTTGCTCTTCTGCTATTCATATAACTCACATGTTCAGACCACAGCAGCTCTATTTATATGCATATGGAGATGATTCTCCTTTTATTTATATTGGCTTAAATCAGGAGGAACTCCAACTTTACCATCCAAAATTGATTTGAGGAGAAAAACAAAAAGATTCTCTGCTTTGAAATGGTCAGCCTGTTACACACATGGGAAAACATTTACTTCTCTATTGTTTCTATGATAAGCAAATATGAAATTATTCAGGTATGCCCATGAACGAGAATTGCAATTTCATTCACTTTATTTTCCCTTATGCACCATTCTGTGTTTATGCAATCAATAAGATACGTCAATATTGCTATGTTAATTACAGGAAATGAGAATGTAAAAGAGTATCTTGTCTCCAATGTATTCACCTTCATCAGAGAAAGGCAATAAACCCTATTCCATATACAGTTGTGTCGTTCTTTAGTATAAATGATTATTGACATTCAGAAGCTGATAATTTTATGATCTAGCATGAAAACAGAAAGCCATGAATTTCTCTCTTATTTGCTATAATCACAGGCACTGCTACTATTTATATAAAATGGCTTGAAGTTTCATAAACTGTGTTCATTCATATCCCACAGAATAAAGTTCTACAAGTTAATGACACATTTAAAAATATATTTAAATTAATTAGGAATGCATTTTCACTGATAACTATGCTTTATGGCTATAAGCATATTTAATAAAATTAAATGCCTCTATGTCCTTTCATGGATGTTTCAAAACGGTATATACTATGCTACATCCTCTTTTTTTTACATCCTCACAATCATGAATACTTGTATTTGTAATCTCTCCTTAAACTGAATCTCTCATACGTATTCTTCCCCAAATGCACAAACAGTCCCACCAGTTAGTTGTGTTTAGTTTAGTTTAGTCCAGTCTCAGGTAAGAATATGCTATAACTCACCAAGTCAATGTAAACCACCTACCCATCGTGTAAAGCTCTAGGCCATGGTCATGAATCACTCTCTTTTCCCTATGTATTATGTATGCATGGGGAGGTCTCTCTTCAGTGGAGATATTCAAGATGTGCTCAGTGATTAGAGCACAAAAACAATGCTGAATCATGGATTTTTATATTGGTAGCACAATATTTCTCATGTAGAGTTTTATTGCCTTCACATCAGATTCTACCATCTTGTTTTTTTGTGGTAAATGGGCATATATATTGACTGAAATCATATTTTGATTTTTAATTCTTCTTTTCATCTTCCCCACTGCTTCCTCCCACCATGCATGGATGGCTTGAACTGTGCCACCCCACTCTGTATATTGACTAAAAGGACTGTATGCCAGCACACCTGGCTTCTAGCTGTGATTGCTAATCACAGATCTACATAAAAACAAGCTGCTAGTGTAGGGTTTTTTAAAATATGTTCTATGAACAGTCTCTGTAACCACTATAGCCCTCAAAAACTACTGATTTTACAACGGCATTTATTAAGCTAAAAATTCTCAATGTATATAAAAATTCTACAAGTGGCATACAAAATTAGGGAATGCAGACTACAAAATACGTAATAAGTATGAAATAGGAGTCATACATTGGCTCAGCTTTATAGGTATGGTTCTTACATTTTTGATTAAGTCTTCTTATTTATCATATCATATTCTGATGATTAGATGCCATGCTACAAAATATACTCTGTCTTTTTAAGTTATTCTGAATCTAATAATGCCAGTAGATATGTGTTCTCATTTACTCAGAGCAAGCAATAATAAGACTTACCTTTTCATAACCAAGTAAGGTATTATAAAAAAGAGGAACTTAAAATGCACTTATGTGAAGTCAAACTGAAATGGGCAGCTTTCAATAGTCATTTATTATAAAAATAGAACTAAAAAAAATCAAAATTAAATAGAGTTCAATGCAATATAGCTAACATATGCTAACATTTCATTCTCCAGGACATAGTGTCTCCCTATGCTTTTTTATTCCTTTAACATGAAAAAGTAGTTATATTTGAAAGCTTATGATTACAAGAAATTGAAATTCTTTTGCCCATTGTCTTCTTTCTTTCCTTTTCTTTTAGTTTAATAAAAAATTATTTTACATTTAGACAATAAATGATAACAAGGTTTTTCATCTCTGACCTTTACATTGCTTTTAGTGACTCAAAAAGCTTAACCTTTACTCGAAAAGTCATGTACTGATCTAATGGGATCTTCAAGGAGAAGCAGATACAATGCTCTGATGTATGTATTTGCACGCTATAACCTTTAGCTCATAACCATATTCTAAGGTCACTTTAAGCACAGCTCTTACCTGCACTTGGGACACAGTCAAAGGATAGCGAAATAATATCCAGGTGACACCTTCACTGCAGGGTGGAATAGTTAGAGAGCCCTCATACACCCAGTAGTCACGTAGTAGAGGATCTGAAATAAAAAGAATTGTTGAATTTTAGTAACAATAAGGAAGAAGACTGTGTTAATTATGATAGCTTTTGATAGCCATGGGCTTGTTGATACGAATTAGTATGTGGTAAACTCAGGTATGAATTTATAGCCTGCCAAGTTCTCTCCATCAGTTTCTCATGTGAACATACATGAGTCCAGTCATTAGTTCCCCTTTGAAAAAGGTTAATTTGGTGGCACAGTGTGCTGTAAATCTCCTCTGCTGTAAATCTCCTCACTTACAGTTACTGCTGTTTTACATATTATCATTTTATAGATGTGAGAAATAACATATGTCAACTTCTTAAAATTACATAATAAGTAAATTAAACGGTAGGAAGGAGACTCCAGGTTTCCTAATCCCACATTTCCTACTGTAATGACTGTTAGATCTGCCCTCCCCTGTGCCTGGCACCACAGGTTTGAATGAAGGGATGGAGGAATTAGAGATCTTCCTGTTACTCTGGTCAATTTGAATCTCAAGCCCAATGCTGCATGGAGCTTAAAGTTCATTGTTGGATTGAGATCTAAATTCCTTATCTCTTGCTAACAGAGGCAGGAAATATTTGTGTCAAAAGCTTTAAGAAAGATCCCATTTAGAAGGCTGAGGCATGAAAAAGGCTGTGGTGGTTAAATGTAGACTGAATTCTATATTTTGGATATGTTTTAAGGATGAATTTATTTAATTTTGTAGTAAAAAAATGGTGAAAACAGCTCAAATTGTTTAGTTCTGAATTCTCATGGCATACTTATCTGAGATACACTAGTGCCTCCCTAGCTTTGGAAAAGGAACTTAAATTTCACAGGGAAAATAAATACGCATTTATGTAAAGAATTATTTTGTTGTCTCTCATAAAAATGCATAACAGTTTTCCAGGTGGATTTTTAACTCTACAAGCAAGATTTTAATCATTAAATTCCATAGGGATTCCAATCACATTCCATCACTTCAAGAGTGAAACTAAGCACTGCCTGATTTGAAACAAGAGGACATGAGAAAACAAAGACAGTGGAAGTTTCATCCTGACAGAGAGCTACAAAAGATTGTGACCAGCTTGATAAGGACAGGGTGGGATGTTGAAAACTGGAATAAGTTTGCTCTTTTGTCCTAACCTATAACTGCCATTTCACTAATAGCTCAGAAGAATATCATTAGAATTAAACCTTGCTAACAAAGCATGTGATTGTCAGTAGGTTTTGTTTCATTGGTTTCATTTTATAGTTAGGGAATTAGATAAGAAATTACTGAAAGAAAGTTGCATTGTCAAACAGTCAAAAGTTAAGAGTTGCAAGAATTAATTCAGCCCTTCCTGTGCATGCACTGTGACAGTCTTGTGACAGGATCACTTTTCATGATTCAGTTGCAAAGATGGATGACGTTCTCTGGAATAGCAATTCCAACATTTGGCTTTCCCAATATTCAATATGTGGTCCTAGGTCCCTGCTTTTATCCATGGTATTCAAATATGCTTGTGAGAAGGACCTAATCATTCGCTTCCTCATGAGTATTTCTAAAGCACTCATTTCTCCACTGAGTGCTTCAAAAACATGAATTAATTTATTTTTCCAGTACTGCAGTGTGGTGAGGAAGGATAGATTATCCCCTAATTTTAAATCTGAGGAACTGAGATGTACAGAGATTAAGGTCAAATGCATCCATTCACTTGAGATGTGCAACATGAGATGCTTAGAACCTGATTTCTCAGAGGAGTTAACTTTCTATAGCACATTATACAGAGCACTGCTCCCACTGACTTCAGTTGCAGGTGTAAGCACTCAGTACTTCTGCAAATCAGACCCCATGATCTCAAGTCGGGCACCTAGAAAATGAGGAACACATAGTTAGAGATCACTTGTTAAAAATGAGGTTTATGTGACTTGATTTTCATCTAACAGGAACTCTGAAGCAAAGGTCCTGTGAAAAAAAAATAATTTCTGGTCCTGCAATTAAAGAATGTTCTATATTGCATATGTTAAAAGGGGCACAGGCAGGCTTAATTCTTGCAATTCCTAACCGCTGAGCAATTGACTTTGCAACACAAACAGTGTTCTTTCGATATAGTTAACATAGTTTAAAATAGATCAGAGTTTCTTTGGAAAATTAGTTTAAAGTGCTTGCCACTATGCCACTGAATTTAATTCAGACACATTCACAGAGGACACATATTTCTTCTAGAGATGTATTTTTTCAAGATAAGGTAAAGAAAGTGAGTGGATAACCTTATTCTTCCTTGAGCAAAAGCTGGCATTACTTGAGGAATATCAGATTCCTATTTTATGCAGAAGTAATAGAAGGATTAGACATAGCTCCCCAACCAGGTGGGTTAATGAACCACCATGAAAGCCTTCCCCATGCCACATGAACTGAAGGGACAATACAGTGTCACATTTCACTTACATGGTGCAGGTGAAAAGTTACTTTGGTTACCAAAAGGACTTTTTCCACATTCGTATTAGCACTATGAACTATTAGAAAAAGCACCACTGCCTTAGAAGACACTCTCTCAGGTTGCAAACAATTCTCTTGATCAAGATCACCTCAGCCTCTGCAATTAGCTTCAAATAGCCAAGGTCTTCTGGATCTGTTTTATTCCAGCATGGCTCTGTGCCTTTAATGCTGAGGACAGAGCTTGTAACTACCCTTAGGTATCACAGTCCTCCTCCTCCCCATGATCCAGCTCTACTGTAGAGGCATACAATGGCACAGTGAAGAACAAGATGGGCATACATTGGATAATTCCCAGATATACAATATTTCTTTCCTGCCTGTGTTAAACAATATATTAGATAATGTTAGACAACATTATCTTCCAATGCCAGAAGTGATAAAAAGCTTCGCCAGTTATCCACCCACACACAAGTAAGCAAAAACACCTACCTGGCAATAAAGAGTTGGGATTAAAACAGGGTATTGTTTTGGATTTTCCCTGAAAAAATGAAGACAAATCAATCTCATCTCTAGTTTCTCATTAAAATGATGATGAATGGAGGAGGAAAACAAAGTGTGTTGTTTTAGTATTAAGCCATGAATTCCTGTCCATAGCAATCACTGAATTTGTCCTTGTACCTATATAAAAACCTTTCCTTTTGTAATTTGTATTTTAAATCTAAGGTTATCTCAAAAACCTTTTAACTCTTATGTTTTTTGTCCCTGGACTCCTTTCTGATCCCAACCTTAAAATTCTCTGCATTAAATTTCACAGACCCACAGAATGATTAAGGCTGTAAGGGAGCCTTGGGATCAGCTCAGTTCCCTCCTGCACAATGGGGGTCACCGAGCGTACGGTGCACAGGATCACGTCCAGGGTTTTGATGATCTCCAGAGAAGAAGACTTCACAACCTCTCTGGGGTTGTGACTTCACAGTCTCTCTTGTTCCAGTGTTCTGTCACCCTCACAGTCAAGAAGTTTTTCCTCAAATTCAGGTAGCGCTTCCTGGGCTTCAGCTTTTGGCTGTTGCCTCTGATCGCTAGCCATCACTGCAAAGAGTCTGGTCCCCTCCTCTTGACACTCTCCCGTGAGGTACTTATACACATTGTTAAGAGCTCCCTCTCAGCCTTCTCTTCTTTAGGCTGAACAGGCCCAACTCGCTCAACCTCTCCTCATATGAGAGGTGCTCCAGTCCTCTAATTATCTTTGTAGCTCCATGTTGGATTCTCTCTAGAAACAACACATCTCTTGTACTGGGGAGCCCAGAACTGCACCCAATATGGCAGGTGCGGCCTCACCAGAGCTGAACAGAGGGGCAGAATCCCCTCCCTCGACCAGCTGGCAACGCTCCTCCTAATGTAGGCCAGGAACCAAATGGCCTTCTTGGCCTCAAGGGCACATTGCTGCCTCATGGTCAAGTTCTTTTCCACTAGGGTATCAAAGTCAGTTTAAAGATTCCCTTCTAATAACAGTTTCTATTTTTTTCACTCTTCAGCCTCCACTGAAGTGAATGGATAGTCTCACCTATATAGAAAACTTTTCACAAACAAAGCTCAAAATACTTTATAGTCAATGGTAAGTATGATTATTTCCACTTTCAGGAGACAATGAAGCACACACTGTACCGATAATCACTGAAAATGTATTACTTGCAATCAGTTCCTGGTACAGAAGATCAAACTATCCTTTGGTCAGAAAAGGAAGTAACTACAGAGTCTGTATATTGCCTAGAGATACTGTCAAATGATAATATATGATCTGATCCAGGCCTCCGGAGTATGGCTTTCACATATGGTTTTACTACAAACAAGCCATTTCTTGGCTTCCGTGTTTAAGCTTTTGTATCTCTGGTCAGTGAAAGTGGCATTTCTTCAAGCAATGCCTTACCTTGTACTGGATGTCCTGGAGAATTTCAGTTACAGCCTTTAGGCCTACATGTTCTTTCCCTATCTGAAATACAGCAAGCAGAGATGAGCTTCAGTATTCCCTTATTTCTGAAACCATGAGGCAAGACAGAGGTCACTCAGTACAGTGAGTTCTGTAGTTGTTTTTAGTCAAGCTACACAACTTGCATGAGCCAAATACACTGCTATATGGCAAGTCCAGACAATTATATAACATACAATAAAGTCATCAGCAAAAATATAATGAGGTTTAAATAACTCTAAGGCAGAGATACAGCTGGCAGAACCAAAAAAGGAGACAAAATAAAGTTTAACAAGTCTTAACTAATCTTTTTTTGCAGCATGTCCTGCATGTAAGGTCAAAGTCATGCAGCCCTGTGACATATAAATGCCCAGGATACAGCTTGCCCAAGGTATTTCTGAAGATCAGGGAAGTTTTGTCTGACTGTAGAGTGCAGAACAACAGATCCCCTCATTCACAGGCATCTCTTTCTGCCAGTGAAAGCCTCGCGCCAAGCAGGTTGCAGCACCGCCTTTACCACGTCTACGAAGTACAGGTTGTGGGGCTTTCGAAAGAAGTAACAAGATTTTGAAATGAGGTGGTTATTTTCCATGAACATTGTTCATTCTGCATGCTGACTTCAACAGAACTGCTTCTGACCTGAACTACCCAACCTAACGCCCTACTTTTTACCTTTGGAATTACACTGGCAAAATCAAACCTGAATAGTTTTCCACTTGATTTGTTTGCCAGCCTGTACACATCTGAGGTAGGGAAATAAGTGGATACGGACAAGAATAGGAGAATTGGAGCCTGAAAGATTTGTTCACTTTTTTTTTTTTTTTTTTATTTTCTTTCCAACGACAGTAGTCATTGGAAGGAAACAATCATCAACAAAATGTAGTTTATATTTCTAGGAAATCAGTAGGATTCCTTTGCTCGCTTGTTTCAGACTGGGTTTCAGTTTAAAATCTTAAAAGTAGGTCACACAAATTGAAATTACTTTAGAAATGTGGTTTCTAGCTCAGTTGTCACCAGGGTCAGTCATTTAAGTCAATGACACTCTCTTTTTCTGAGAACTGTAGTACAAAATTATTATTTTCTGTCTTTAATCTGAAAACAAAATGTGATAGAACTTACTCTCCCTGTCTCTTTAATACTGTTAATACTGTTAATATATAAATGCTGTTTTTCTTCAGTCAGTTTTAATTATATGAAGCCCTTCTTGGCTTCTAAGTAAGCATCTTGGAATGTTTAAGAATTCTGATTGAGGTGAGAGACCAGAAATGGAAAATGTTTCAGATGTGTTTAAGAACTTAAATATAACTCTCTAACCAACTCCAAGGTTAGCTCTGCTGGAATTAGAAGGTGACTTACATAAGCAGCTATGACATAGCTCTCTAGGACACAAAACTGAGAGAATGAAGACATTTTTAGCAGTTCTGAATCTACGTTGGACCTGTACCCAATATACCTTTCAACTCAGACAGAGGTAAAGCTCAAAGACACTCATAAAGTCCTTATGAAATATGACAAATTAATAATACCGCTGTGGAAGAAAATCCATTTCATCTAAGTATGTATTTTGATTTTTTTTCCTCCAAACCAATTTAAATGGAACAGTTTGCCACTTCCCTTGAGGAGGATGAGAAACTAGTACTTGGAAACTATAGCTTTTCTTATGGGGTACAGCCCTTGAAAAATCTGCAACATCAGTTAGACTGTTGGGCTAACTCCCCAGTTTGCACCTTTTCACCAACAGGCTTTGAGCATCCTCTTCTGCACTTTTCTGAGGGCTTGCCCAACCACTCACTACACTGTTACATCTCACAGCTCTGAAGAATATCTTCCTACTGCACGTTTCCTCTGTGTGAAGAAACGTTCTTGTCCTTGTGTTTAGAGGGGAGCAATGTTACAGAAATAATGAAGCAGCTATATCCTTTTAAGAGTTCAAATGGATATTGTAACTCCTTCTGCCCTCAGAGGAATGGAGAGTGTAGCTTTGTTTATAGACAGGCTTGACATTGCATTTTCCATTCTTTAATTAATATCCTTTCAAAATACTGTTTTAAAACAAGACTTGCTTATTTATCACATGAATGGCACACATGACAGAAAAGTATCTTCCAAATAGAATACTAGCAGTCACACATTGTTTTATTTTATAAAATCATTAAAAACAAAACAAAACAGAAAGTATTTCATTTTCCTGAAATAAATGATAGTGCATGATAAGCAAGACAGAAATCTTACCTGCACAAACAAAGCAACAATGGCTATCCCATGCTTCTTCCCTACTGCCTCATCTATGCTGCTGTACAGTGTGGAATTCCAGTGCATCAGGTGAAGCTAAAGCAAAGCAATGCAAAGATATCAATAAAGAAAACACGTTTTCCAATAAATAAATAAATAAATAAGGAAGTTCACTTTAAATAACAAAACACCTGCAGGTGTGTGACTGTATGTGCACATGAATATAAACATGTGCATGCCTGCAGCTCTGCACGGGTATATACATGGATTCTTACTATGAACATCAGAAATACCATTAGAAAAGAGATCAATTGAAAAGAAAGTGTTTTACCAAACACTTACCAAAGTGTTTTACCAGAAAGTGTTTTACCAAACTGTTACCAAATGCCTGCAACAAAGGTACTGCTAACAATACTAATGATGATGAACAGACTCCTCTGGGCACTGAAATAAGGCTAGCTAATGCTACACACCAGCATCGCCTCTCTCCCCAAGTAGGAGTAGGTTATGAACATAGGTTGTCCAAATATATAGTTGACTGGCTGACTGTACTGTCTTAACATCACTTGTCTCACATACTACCTCCCAGGATGAGTCACTCAAATGTCAGTAGTAACAGTGGGTGAAGTGATTTGAGGAAAGGATAAAGAGAGAGAAAGTTAAGGGAGAAAAATGACTGAGGACAAGTTTAGAGACAGCAAGGGGCTTCTAAAGAATAAAATGAGTCACCAATTTACAGCTTCTACAAATTATCAGTGCCTATAGGAGTTAATGCACATCTATATGTGAGGCAGTAAAGTGTCGATAGCTCTCCAGCGTGATTTGGGAAGTGGCATTTGAGAAACGTATTGGAAGAACAGACAGAAAAACATATTGAGAAAAGTATTGGAAGACAGAAAGGAAAACAGAAAGCAAGAGAGAAAGGAAGGCAGAAAAAAAAGTAAAGCAAGAAAGCAATGCACAAAGAAACAAAAAAAAAAAAAAAAAAGAAGAAAAGACGGAGGGAAGACAGAGAGGAAGAAATAAAAGTGAGAAGAAGGGGGAAATGGATGGATGGCCAAATGGACAAAGTTATGTACTGAAATACTAAAATGTATTTTCTATGGTTAAGTCTAATAACATCACAAAGCTTCAACATCCTAGGCAAATCTTCTTTGAAGTTTATCTGCCAACAACTTTTCCATATTCCACATAGATAAAACACCTTAAAAGTACAAACTCTTAAATTTAATTCCTGTAGTCAGTGTTTCGCTCAATCACGTGTTTAAGAAGTTAAATGCCACCCTCTTATCTAATATTGTCCCCCAATTCAGCACAATTAGTTTTTAAAAGCATATTTTGCTGCCTTGTGGGCCACTTCTGCTCAGTARCTGCTCTGAGTTTGCTCGATGATCTCAGCATTCATAAGATCAGATCCTCAGGCTATCAGTTTACCCTTATTTCAACCCAGATGAAAATCTTGGACACTAATCTTGATGATTGTTATTTTAAAAACCTTGTTCAACATAGAAGCTTTGAATGAAACTAAAGTAAATCAAATTAAAATTCATGATAACATTACAAATAATTCAGTTCTTGATGGTCAAAAGCACTTGCTGTGCTAAAAAAAAAAAAAAAAAGAAACTTTTTAAAAAATCCTTTTGCACAACAAAATATTAACAGAAACCTACTTCACTTTGGCCACAAAACTTTAAAAGAACAGTGTAAGGACAGCACTCAGAACTAAACTATCTTGCTCTTGCCTGTGGATTTATTTGTTGTCGTATATTTTAGCATATGTAGAAATTTTTTTAATATATATTTGATTTGCTTTTTGCTTTAAATAAAGCACTCACTTCAGTAGGGAACTGCATTTCTCCAAGCAAGGCACAGGATTTACAGTATTGATTATCCACTAGAGGGGGCTGGCGCAATCCATCATCCGAACCCAAATCCTGTCAGGAAGCAGCAGGCCTCCCGAGCGTGCATGGAAATGAGTGCGGTTGCRGTGACTGCAGCTGTACAATGCCCACGTGCTGCCGCCTTGTTGGGAATGTCAAAGCAGGCCTCTCCTTCAGTGATCGGAACAATAGCGTTGCRAGGGAGAGCCAGCTTCAAAGAGACGCTTACGTGGACTATGTCAACAAGCRGAGCTTGGCTAAAGCTGCCATTGAGCAGCTCGCTACACGCACATTGCGTGTAGCAAGACTTCAAAGACTGTAACATGACATTTGCCTGCATGCTGACAAATGCTGTTTCYTTTTGTTTGGAACTGCTCTTCAATGGGCCAGTGTTTCTTTCCACATCTTTATGGGACATAGGACAGTAAATACTAGTTACTCAACTCATAGAACCATTATGGTTGGAAAAGATYTTCAAGATCATTGAGTCCCACCATAAACTCATCACCACCATGTTTGTTAAAAGACGTCCCTAAATGCCTCCATCTACACATTTCTTGAACACTGCCAGGGGCAGTGACTCCACCACTTCTCCGAGCAGCCGGTTCCAATGCTTAACTACTCTTTCTGTGCAGAAATTCTTCCTAATATCTAATCTGAAACTCCCCTGGTGCAGAGTGAGACCATTTCCTCTTGTCCTATCCGTAATTATTCTGGAGAAGAGATCAACCTCAGCCTCACTACASCCTCCTTTCAGGTGGCTGGAGTGAGCGATAAGGTCTCCCCTGAGCCTCCTCTCCTCCGCACTAAATAACCCCAGCTCCCTCAGTCACTGCTCATAAGGTCTGAGCTCCAGCCCCTTCACCAGCTTTGTTGCCCTTCCTTGCACACGCTCCAGCACCTCAATGTCCTTCTTGTAGTKAGGGGTCCAAAACTGAGCACAGTATTCGAGGTGCAGCCTCAGCATCACCAAGCACAGGGGGTTCCCGATACAAGACAGGAGGCCATTGGCCTTCTTGGCCACCTGAGCACACTGGTGGCTCATATTCAACCAGCTGTTGATCAGCATCCCCAGGTCCTTTTCTGCCCCACAGCTCTCCTGCCACGCTGTCCYAAGCCTGTAGTGCTACATGGGGTTGTTATGAATGAAGTGCAGGTCCTGGCACTTGGCCTTGCTCAATCTCATGCATTTGGGCTCCACCCATCAATCCAGCCTGTCCAGATCTGCAGAGCCTTCCTACCCTCAAGYAGATCTACTCTTCCTGCCAGGTCAGTGTTATCTCCAAATTTGCTGAAGGTGCACTCAATCCCCTCATCTAGATCATCAACAAATATATTAAAGAGGACYGGCCCCAACGCTGATCCCTGGGGAATACTGCTTGTGACTGCTGGCCAGCTGGATTTAACTCCRTTCACCACCACTCTCTGGGCTATCCAGTCAGTTCTTCACCCAGCAAAGAGTCCACCTRTCTAAGCCGTGACCTGCCAGCTTCTCCAGGAGACGACAGTGGGAGACTGTGTCAAAGGCCTTACTAAAGTCTAGGTAGACCACATCCATGGCCTTACCCTTATGCACTAATTCTTGGCATATCTTGCCATTTACATGGACAAAGGAATTTTGCTGTAACCTCTCAGGGTCTTAAAGCTCTTCCATCACGTCAAGCAAGGTCAAGATGGTACAATGCATTGGTACATAGGACAAAAGACAATAAAAAGGAAATACTTGAGGATAATCTAAGCCACCTTGGACTAAGTTCAGGTTTAGTAGTCAACACCAGTGACTGACAGGGACACTCACTACTTTTCTAGTCCAAAGGTTTTATAACTTTGCTATTCTTCACAAGTGTATTTTATATTTACACTCAACCTTCCTTGGAAAAAGAATCATCATTTTGTACTGGCTTTCTAAAGCCCAAGGTGAAACAGACTTCTGACTAGAGTTTAAATGCCATTGCCTTAGATGTAGTAATATTTACAATAGATTAGCACTTTTTATAAAGCAACTTGCAAACTTATTGCCATAAACAGCACTGGTTGGTACCGGCAGGATCACGAGTTATGGACAACAGGTCCAAAACCAGATACTAAAGGGCACGGGCAAAGACGTAGCTTCTTACACTCCTAATCCAATCACTGTAGAAGGTACAACAAAAAGTGAAGTGTTTGCTCTCCCTGAAAGACATTTCCTATTGCCACTGTCATGGACAGAATTCTGGATGGACACCACTTATGAGACCCTATAGGAATATTGCTTCTGTTTTCAGGTCCTAATGCTACATCACGGAAGATCAGGGCTGAAATTACTTACGTAATTCAATGGAAAATAACACTTAATACTATAATAAATCCTAGGACAAGAGACCTCCTATCTTTTGTTCTAGCTCTGGTAAAYCTATGATATTTGACAAACAGATGTCAATACTCAAATAAAGAGATGCCAAATAAAAGAATTCCTCCACAGAATATGAAAAATACAGCTCAGACATGGTGATTAAGTAAATAAACATGGGATTCAGAAAGGGAAATATTAAAAAGGAAATAGTAAAAGCTTCTTAGAATAGTGTCTTTTCAAACTGTGGTTTATCCCAGTGTTTTTGTGGCTATCTAGAGCTCTTGTTTTATTTGTAATATGGTAGACGAAAACATCTGATAAGTCAGTAAGAAAAGAAAAAAAGATGGCAAAAAGCCAACAAACATTACAAAATTTGAACTCTATGGACTACCGTTCACAAATGAAATTGCAAGTAACTCCTGTTAATATTCATAGGAACCCAATATAAACAGAGAGAAAGACCTCAGTACTTTTACAGATTTTCAAACTATCCATATAATATAATGCCTCTGTACACTGTCATTCCACACTCATGCATCTGTATCTCACACACAGCAGATTATAGGCAGAAACAAGTCTATGCTTTCCACTCACCAGCCTGATACACAATATTTGCTGATCTTCAGTTTTACCTTAGAGACAGTTATATAAAGAGTGCACGCTCATAAGGAGTGACAGTTTCTGATATGAGCACAACCATGTGGGGTTTTTTTAAATAATCTGCTGGAAGAAACTGGCGGCTTACCATTGTGTGGTTTTCATTCTGAGCACAAACACACTGCACATGTCAGCAGAGCAGGAAAGGTTCTGTTCAAGTAGTTAGCTCCTGTTTTGATACTCAGTAGTTATGGTACAGCCAAAATGAGTCAGCTACTCTGCTGATGATGATCGGGGCTGGCTTAGAGTACCAGATAGTACTTTCTTTAGAAAACAAGCACAAAGCTGTGAGAACCCCCTTCACCTTCAAGAATATACTTTTTTTGTCATGGTTAAGAAAATAATATGGAGTATTTCAACATTYCTATCATAAATCAAAGAACTGTACWGGTCTGGTGACTATTTCTTTCAAATTGGATRAACTGAAGCCATGAAAAAGTAATTGCTAATAAAGTGCAAATAAGTAAAGCTGATTTGTTCTGCAAACAGCAGGAGAGATTCTCCTTCATAGGAAAGATTAAGAAATTATTCCAGCTAGTGAAGTAAATCCCACACAGGATGATTCTTCCTCATGGAAGAAATTCTGAGTATCTTCTCAAACTGTATCCAATCAAGCCAAAGACTATGGAGTCCAAACCTGATGTACCTTGTTCAGAACAAACTGGCACTGACAACAAGTAGAGGCTTGTCTCGAATCAGCACTGGTTCAAAACTGAGCGAGGACCTAAGATTCTGGTTTTAAAATCAATAAACAYATGAAAACCCTATCCTTAATTTTCTCCACCACAAAAATATTTTCTTATGCTGAGACAAAAGGAAAGGGCCCTGGGATGATAGCCTGACACAGAATCACGCTCACCATGATGACAGAGCCTGGCAAGAATCAAAGTCACTCTCTATATGAGCTAGTAGGTTTGTTAGTTCTGGAAGCCAGTTTTTCTCTGTAAAAAGCAGTTTAAAAAGCATGTAATTTTTTCCTTCTGTCTCGGGCGCCACTGCTCCATGAAACTCCACAGGGTCACAAGTTCACTGAAAATAAAAGTGATCTGTGAAGTGCTCTTGTTGGCCTTATTTTTGTGCTAGTTCACACATGAAATCACAGCATAATTTACATTGGAAGGAGCTTTTTTTGGAGATCAGGCAGTCCAATCCCTCTTCCTCTACTCAAAGCAGTTATTAATTCAAAGTTGGATCAGCTTGCTCCGGACCTTGTCCAGGCGAGTTTTATGGATCCCCAAGGATGAAGATCTGGGTAACCTGTTCCAGCAGTTAACCTCACTCACAGTGAAGATGTTTTTTCCTTGTATCTATTCAGAATGCCTCTCGTTGCAACATCTGTCCATTGCCTCTTGCCCTTTCACACTTCTGAGTCTGGCTCTATCTTCTCCATATGAAGGAACCCAGCCAGGAATTGCCTACAACTGCCAGAATGACAATTCTTGATTGTAAGAGCTCCTTTTCAGGGCCTCTCTGCCAYTCACCTATGTTTACTTGGTTCTTGCAATGACAGGAAGGTCACTATTAGTTCTGTACTTAAAGCCACAGGCAGGTGTGCCTCTGTTATCCAAGCAAMAGACCACACATGAGACAAGTGAACACTTTATAGGGAAACAGTCTCTGAAAAGAATCATAGCTTCTCTTTTGTTATGGCATACATGACTAATAGTAGRGAAGAGGTCCGTGCTCAAATGTTTCTGCACTCTTATAGGAGTCTTACTTCAGTGCTATAAATTTGCTAGGAAGCTGCAAAATTCAGAATGACTACATAAAAAGTAGTTCATATAATATTATTGCTTTCTTTATGAGTACTTATTACTATACTACTGGAAGCCTAATTTGTTATTTGGATCTCTATAAAATGCTGTTCACTGGCCAAGCTAGGCAGTGCAAAATTAACCGGCACAACTTCTCAGAGTTAATGCCAAATGTGCCAATAGCAAAAGTCCTCCTGACCTCAGTTTAATCAGAACCAGGCCCTAAAAGTTTTGCCTGATGCAGCCTCCAGCAGCTGCAGCAGCAGGAGGCAGCACACAGTTTACATAACCTGGCCTAGGTCCTACTTTAATCTAATGAGCCCACTGAGCCCCTGTTACAGGAGGTTGTGATATAAGAGATAATTCTCCTAAGTAGACCTCTTTTTGTGTTTTATACACAATAAAAGGATGTCATTTTTAAATAATTCCCCTTTAGATCTACATATTAATTGGAACATCTCACTGTGATCTTTACTAGGATCTATCTTTACTAGGATTACTTGAATCCATGCTGCTTTTGCAAACACTCATTATACTTTTTTGAATCCCTACACTCTTATTCTTTAGTAAAGTTCTACTTATTACAAAAGCTTCTTTCTTCAACAAATGCTACATGATGTGTAAATGAGCCTTTTTGGTGAGCTTTATTTCTTAGTCCAAACTAGGTTATGCAGATACCTTTTTGTTGTGCAATGAACAACTGCAAGCTTTGGAAAAATCTGCTTAGTCTGCTATCTAGAAATATGTTATTGCTCCCCTTCCCAAACTCCTTACATCTTTCCAATTCTTCTTTCAATTTATATAAGCTGTGTAAGGATTAAAAGTTAAGTGAATATTGCATTGCCATATCAGAGTTGGATCTAATGTAGTCTGGAAATTTTCAGCATATGTCCTTTTGCCCCATTTTTGTCACTGCTGAGAAAGATGGGTTGAATCTCAGCTATGCTTCCACCTAATTGCCAACTTMGGGATCAATCCTTAGTGAAAATTAAAGGAGCTTTAGGGCTCCTCTGGTAGRTGTTGCAGAACTGTTCTCCTGGCCTGGCTCAGGTTTGTTAGAGATCAGTATCATTCACAGCAGAGGAGTGGGAACAGTATTGGCTACCTAATTACGACTAGCCAAAAGTTCTTCTCTGCTTTGAGGRAGCTGAAATAAAGCCGAGGAGCTCAGCTAGGTCTAGTGAAAGGCGACACGGCCTACCAGTACGATGATGAAGTATAATTTTAAATAATCCAGATATCTGCATGAACAATGTCACATGAGGACAAAATGTGGAAAAACTGTGTCTTGTTATTATACATGTGTGTAAGAATTTATGAGTTGATACTTGACTTGGCACTGAAGTGTTTCAGGAAGCAATTGACTAAGCTGCTGGCAGTGACCATAACATGCAGTAATTAAGTTCCAAATCCTCACAAGGGGACCCAACCAGGGATATGACCAGGGAACTCAGTTTCAAGAAAGGTGATTAAAAGAAATWGAAAGTTAGTTATTAACAGCCTGAAGGAGAGGTTTAGGAAATTAAAGTTAATGAAATTGATACAGAGGCTATTTGAAAACATCTTTGGAGAAGCAGGAGCACATGTACATACTCCAAGYCACAAAAATAGAGCAAAAACTCATAAAGTAACACAGTCTGCACAGTTAAACATTGCAGTTCAGCCAAGGTAAACATGCCCACTTTGAAAATGCAAATGTGCATGAAACCAAATGACCACATCATGAACTTGAGGCAAAAGCAAGAAGAAGAGGAGTAGGAAGATCGGAGGCTAGTTCAGAGCTAAGACGGGCTGAATAGGAAAAAATGTCCCTTTCTATGTAAGATGGCAGAGTAGTCCTGAGGATAGAACTGTATTGTGGCAGTAAAGAAGATTATTTTTGATTAGACTGTAAAAGGAATGGCTACAGAGACACCTTACAAAATACATGTTCTTTCCAAATGCAGCCAAACAACAAAAGTAGTCTAGGTAACTGAGGGGTATTTGTGCTTCAGGTGTGCCACTGAAAAGATAAGGAATGGGTTGCGACATCTCCAGAGAATCTCTAGGTACTGTTGTGGCAAATCCCTTGTGCTTTAGCAGTATCTATCTACACTGGTAAGCCATACTTAAAAAGAATAATAAAAACATTTCAATATCTAATACTAATCAGTGATCTTTGTTTCCTATGAGCAGTTCAATCACATTCAGGAGCTTCAGGGCATGTAAGATACATAACTAATAGTACTTTGAAAAATGAAATTAGTGCCAGGAAAAAGATCTATGTATGGAGTAATTCAGAGACTACAGCTACAGAGAGTAAACTGAAAAGAAAATGGGATGTTTAGAAAATCCATCTGAGTGCTCTTTACTGTTCTGGCAAAAGCAGCTAATCAACTAAGGAAAGAAAATCAATGTAGAACTAATAAGAGGGAAGAAAATGAGTCAAATCTTGTGTCYATATTCTAAGCACAGATGGCCTCATCAGAGGAAGCATTCATTTCCACAATATACGGGGTTAGGAAACAGAAAGGCCATGCAAGGAGGCTGCTACACAGCCAGACACTCTCACAGTCCTAGTAGGGAGGTAAGACATGAGTATGATCAGCCTCTATGGTTAGTGCAGCCAGAGCACCAGTGTCTTTACATGTGTTAGATTTCATGGAGGAGACTGTGATCTCCCACGAGTCCTTCCACCTCAAGCCCTTTCATTCAGGCCTTCAATAGGAATCCAAAATATGTCCTTCTCATTAGCTCACAGAAGGTGGCTGACACGGCACATCAAATTGAAGGCAGTTTCTTAAGAAAAACATTGGCAAAGCAGCCCCAAAAMCAGGCCTGCAAATATCCTCATGTATAAGGATATGAGCTCCTTGGAAACTTGTATAATTTTAGAAAGTTTTGTAAGGTAATTATAGACTGTATTWTATAATTCTGAAGTAATCCTGTTTTGTCTCACATTTGTTGATTAAACTGTATCTTTCTGTTTGTGATTTGTTCACAAACTGACTTTCTTAAACACAGCAGTGTTCCTAATTTAATGTTACACTTACTCAAGMAAGACAGTAGACTGTGAAGTAACAGATGGATAACAGTATCTACTTCAAACATTATTTATCAAAAAAAATTACCCTTAATGTATCAAATTACTAAAAATTATCAAATTATATTACACTGATATTATCTGCTTCTGCCTTATAGGACTTGGCATTTGTAAAGCTAACAGTGAKGTAGAGAAAAGTATAAGGGAAATCGAGGCTACTGTAATTTGTAATTTTTCCTTATTTGTTTTACTTCCTGCTAGAAAGCACAAGCATTGTTTATTTCTATTGGCATGCACATGAGATAAAAATACAAGAGGTATTAGTCAAAAATAAAATCTTCTGACTGTAATAAATACCATACAGAATAAGAAGAGGAATGGTAAAGAGAAAGTGCCATTGATCCTATATAGCTGTCTTCCAGTATCAAACAAGTCATGGAAAAATGAAAAGTTATAKAGTTCATATGTCAGGCTCTTCATTGCACCATTGCACCAAGTTGCATATGCTGTATGAACCTCTGTACAGTAGTTCTTTTCCCCAGTATCATATRTGGCCCCAACAAACATGTAGATAACTGAGCTGAACTTCACAGTTTTGTGTCTCCTTCAAAGCTAAGTGTCTCTCTGAAACAAGGAGCAGCTGCAGTACATGTTATCTTCTTAGGTCATAATGTTGACGGCTCTCCAGTGAGCATTTGCTCTTCCATCCGACATTCTTCTAAGAAACACAGTCCGTTTTTCYTCCTTAATGTTGGCCAACATTAAGGCCTCAAATAATGAACTTCATTATCCACTCCTATAGTCTCTCTTGAATTGCACTTTTACATGTTGCATAATGGTATTATAGTTTTATTCTAACCTGTAATTCCACAAACAAGTKAAACTCTCAGAATATTGATAATCTTGAACAGTTCCCCACCCCAGTGCATGAGGTCTAGTCCATAAGGTTGGCACAATGKGGATGCAGGAAGGGACAGACAGACTACCTCACTGGTCAGAGTATGGCCTGACTTGAATATGGACCAAGGCATTAGGTAGCTKGTAGGTAAATTGCTGAATTGTGATTTGCAATATACTCTATGTAAGTAAAAGGCTGAGAGAGCTGGG
>PTEX01000088.1:1972090-2077027 GCA_003342815.1 Eudromia elegans | reverse complement strand
CTATGATTCTATGATATTTTGGTATTGCAGTATCTGAAAATCATACTAGAATTCAACCACCTAGGAATCATAAGTCAAGAGGTATGTCCACTGTTAGCATTAATAATATGAACCTCTGGTTTTAAATTAACACAACAAAACTACTTTATCACCCTGACTCACATACCAGGTCCTACGTAGAAACTGGTCCAAACAACTATACAGAATRGAAGGGAGAAAATAAAGAATCTCTTTTCCCAGGTTCTTCCACTAGTAATATATCTTTGGATAGGAAGACAGTTAGGCTTAGTGATTAGGGCAAGACATCAAGACAGGACTGATCTGGAAACTGAGGCAAGATGCAAACAGTCCTAACAGTGATCATGGTATAAAGCAGACTATTAAGAAAAACAGGCAAAGAAATCAAACTGTGAGAAAGTGACTTGAGTCATCATCTTGCTGTGTTCAGACTTGGGCTTAAATACTATTCATCTTCTATGTGACCACACAAGGTCTTCTCCCATGGCAGAGTGAAAGCAAAAGCAGCTCACTCATTAAAGTTGGAATAGGGGGTTACAATAAGAGATCTCACGATACATAGTCATAAACAAGAACTGTTACCACAGTATTTCTGTGAGACAGGGTAAAGTAAGGAAAGGACAAAGCCACAATTCAGCTCAAGGAATATTCGCATCTTTGGAAAACATGCCAGAGGTTATATTGTTTCCACCACAGATAACATAGCTATAAGCTGTTTTGTCTTCTGGGTTACTTGATTCCCTTAGTCAGAACGCAATGCAGTGTGTGTTACTATAGGCTGTGTTACTATAGGCTACTATAGGCTCTGTTACTATAGAACAGTGTGTGTTACTATAGGCTGTGACTGAACACCTCAGCCTGGCTTGTCTGCAAGGAAACTCGGTGGAAGGGGAGAAGACTCCTCAGTGAAGGCCTTGAGCTTTTGGTACAAGTGAACCAAGAAGCTGAGGTAAGATAGAACAGAGTGCACGGAAGAGGGCTCTGGATTCATTTCCCATTTGCTTCTCATTCTCATTTCCTTCTATCAATCTCCTCTCCATCAGTGACATTTCTCTTTATAAGAGTTTTCCTATTATGCACAGTCATTTGTATTTTGGACTGCTTGTTTCTTAAAAGAATATTGGAGTTCTCTGTACTGGTAGAAGCCATAAATCACAGACGATTGCAACTGCCAGCTCAAAATAGTCTTAGGTGCATGAAACATGATGCTTATTTTGCACGTGACTGGCTGGAAATAAGACAATGCTTAAAAGACACACAAAGGGATAAAGGAGTTTTCAATATGGCTTGTATGCCTTCCACAAATCAATAGGTAAGTTTTGTGCAGATTTTGCTCAAAAGAAAAATCATATGTGCCACGTGTAAAGGTATATACAGGTCTTCTACAAAGCGTAACTGAGCATGTCTCAGCGCCAAGCTGAAAGCAGGGCTGTGCTAATACCTGGGTTTTTTTCAGAGAGAAGTATGAACAACTTCCTACACTCTGAAGTATATAGAAGTTTTCCCTTACAAATTCAAACTATATGCGYCTGAGCTAAACAAAGGCCAGTCCAAGATCATTTTGACAAATTACCTAGAAACAAAGTAAACTTCAGAGACTTTCTATGCCTACTTAGGTCAAATTAACCCTCAACCACAATAAAAATTTAATATTTAAGGAGCAGAGCAACTAGCAATCTCAAGAGTCATGTGCTGCTCATTGGTGCTTTTACAATGATTTTTTTTCTTCTTGTCAGTTTTCCTTTTTTATACTGAGGGAGAATGGAGACCTCCTACTTTTGTGTCACTGCAAAAAAACCCCACAGATTTCCAAAGAATTAGGATTCTGCAGAATATAGGCCATATGGAAACCACCTCTCCAGAAAAGTAGTTAAAACACTTGCATGTATTTGGCTAGGATCGCATGTAATTGGAAAATAACTGAATCAGAAAATGAGACTGAAAACATCTGCTTATATAAAGGCTTGATTCTCCTGTGTCTTTCCACAATCATGCACTCAAAAATTAGATTATTCTGAATAAGCATATCTTCTTTAAACTAATATTGGTATTATCTATAACCTACAAAGAATATAGCTAATACATAAGTGTATTTTTATAAGAATCATATTCATTATGGCTCACAGTATTCATCTGCAATGATTTCAAAATTTAAATAATCATTCAAGCCTAATTAGCTGATTTTCCGCTAAAAACCTTGGAAAATTTCAAACTAGAATTCCAGATCTCAGCTCTAAGCTACTTAAAGCATTCTGAATTCTCTTCTTTTTGCCTTCTGTTAAACTCAAAACTGCCTTAGCATGACTTATTTMATTTATAGTTCTTGTGCTACCAAAAAAGGGGGCATTGCTTTTCTTCTTCACAAATAGGTAGTCAATACAATCAATTAAGACAACAGGATTTACTCCTTTATTTAAAATTCCCATCTCATAGGATTTATGATTCATAACACAGTCTCAATAAAACTGATAGCAAAAATCCTGCAGATTTCAGAACGAGGCTCACATATTAAAAAAACAGTCATTACGGGTTAAAACCTTCTTGCCATTCTCCCGTAACCATACTCACTGAATGCAGTAGAAGCTTCTATATAGAGAGAGAAAGGCCTGCATATGTCTTGTCTCCAAGACCTTCTATTACAATTGCAAATATTCTGGATTGGTGTTTTATTAACGAAAAAAATTTGCTAGCAAACCAATAAATAACTGAAAAACAGACAGCAAGCTGATCAAGTAATTCCTCAGTTCCAGGAATGGTATCATTGCAAAGATCATTTCATTTGAAGGGAAAATGATCTTTCTTATATGAAATTGTGTAAAAATAAACTTCCACATTGGAAGCCTATCTCATTCTCTGATGAAATGGCAGAAGGCAGATGCACAATGGGCACATATCTGATTTCAGACCTGGACGCTCAGAAATCCCCAAGTCAAAGAGCTGGGAACAGAGAAGCGCAATGTTAACTTCCTCACCTGAAGCCTCAGAACTGTAACTCTATCTGATGAGATCCTTAGGCAGGCATCATTTTATGTGAACAAACGAAAATTTAATGGTTTATGTTGGACTGAGGGTGGGTTTTTTTCTTTTTCTTTAAATACATTACAGCAAGTATTTTCTTTTTCTTTAAATACATTACAGCAAGTATTTCACTAACTGTGAAAGATACTACAGAATGAATTAGTTTGCCTTTCATTACAAAGCACAAAGGAATATMCTTTTTTTTTCCTCTGCAGAACTGATTCTGGTCCTTMAGGCAACTGGCTTTTACTCTGTTGAACTCAAAAACTGTAAGACAGACAATAATACATTTTTTAATCTTCCTGCACATCTTGGAAAYACTCTTAATATGATTTCCTGCTAATCCTTTTCTACTGAGAGCTTTCACATGGTTCACAGCTAATATGATCCTACATTTTAAAGAGGATGGATTGTCATAAAACAAGCAGTGAAAARAACTTTTTTATATTCTCAGATACAATTTTATTTCAGAGTAGCAACCTGAAAATAACTGTTTCTTTAAGGTCAGATTGTGCCTTCAGTCATATCACTTTTTGAACAGTTATTCAAAAAGAGTGTCAAGAGACACTTTCAAGACATAACTTACTTTCCATTCCCCTTTGCCTAAAGAAATAGTAAAAACATAGTAAAACTTATCATCAAACAGCACTGATGTCATCACATCGTTTGCTTTCTCCTGCTGCCTGTCCTGTCTTTTATAGACCCTAAACTAATTGGACCTGGCACAACAACATGCTGTGTTTATACAGAGTTCAGGCAAAACGGGGATTACTTTTTCCGCTACCCTTAGACGCTATTTTAACCTTGTAAGGAATAAACCTGTTGAAAGCTGAGGTGAGCAGTGATTTTGCTACTCCTCTCCCTTTCTATTTTTATCCTATAACCACCAAGCTGAGGGAAAAACTCAAGAGCTCCATCAGTTGACTTGTTCTTCTTCCAACTTGTACTCTTGGTACGGGGTACAGGAATAAAGATGTGCAACAGTCCTCTTTTTTGCACATCTGCATGAGGTTGAGGTAACTCACACATGGCTAAAAGTGTGGGTTTTACTGCTCTGCGTGTGTATTGTAAAGGGCAGTCTAACCTTTGGTACCTTGTTCCATCTGCTGTCAATCTTTCATTGTTAAGACCATTATTAAAAATTTAACACAAGCAGCGGCCAAAGGGCAAAGTAACACTATTTATACACAGTAAAAGTACTGGCTGAGAATGACTCCTGGAAAAGGTTGCACAAATGTCTCCTCCAATTTTGGGCCAAAAGGTAAGAAAGTCTTTTGTGCTTTTTTTTTTTTTTAATAGATTATTTTCATGGAAGTAAGAGCATTGYACAGTATGTACAGTATGCTGCTTTTCTAGGGTTTAAAAACACATGCTATGATATTCACCTTTGACAACTATTTTTTGTTTTCTAATACTTTCCCAACTGATTGCAAGCACAGATGTTTCAGTGAAAATGACAACACTTAAGTGTTATTTGCAATATACTGATTTCTTCTGTCAAGAAAGGTGGAAAACAAGTCTTTGCTTAACTTCAGGGAGTAATAAAAGTAACAACTTTGCCACCGAGCCACATGAACAATCCTTTTCTCTACTCTAAATTAGTTTGAAAAGCTGTTCCAGAGGTTACACAAGCTGAGGAGTCTAACCTATTCCACCATGAATCTACGTATGGGCTAGGTCCCAGCTGTCTAGTAAGAAATAACAGATTGTTGCACTAAGAGACATAGGATATTGCTTAAGTAATACAGGATATTGCTTAAGTCCTATCAAAACAGTATCCAAGGTGAAGAGCCTACGGAAGTAAGTGAAGAGACGATACTTCTCTTCCAAACTTAGAAAAATAGCACTCTTTCTTTTAAAAAAAGTCATGATTTACAAAGATCATTATACTGATATTCTGAAGCTGTTTTGCAAATATCTGATCCAATGGAATAAAGGAAAGACTTTAAAACCCTCAATCTTAAAACTAAACTGCTGTTTTAGTCAACAATTACACATATCTAGATATCTATCTCAGACAGATTTCTTCAARTCCAAAGTTGCTACATAGGCTTCTGTAAAACTGCTCAGGATTTATAATAGCGTAGCACAACAYACAATCTGGTACTAGTTCATTGCATTTTCTCACATTTAATTGAACGGGGCACTTCTATTTTCATATTACTATTTTCCCACTTAGCTTGTCTTCTCCACAAGGGTCAAGAATTTAAAATCTTTATCATTTGTTTTGTAAATTAATTTCTAGCTTCCTAAAAAAAAAAATCTTACTAGATTTGCTCCACCATCAGATCTGCATGCTTCTTTTGCATTTAGTATAGCATGAAAGTATAAATTTCCCCAAACGCTGGTATATGGCCAAAGTAGGCATCAATTGCTGTTTATGTTAGGTAGCTATTATGTACCCACCCAGTGAAAACTAAGCCAAATACATATTCAGCATATGCTGATTTTAAACTAGAGTGCAAACTAATGCTAACACTACAAGCCAAAAAAACAGTTTTCCTGTTCCCCTGATCAAAGTGACTCTTTTCAGTAAAAACAATAAGGTGGGGCCATCTCTGGAAAGGAAAATCTTCCGTTCTGGAGTCTTAGATGTACTGCTCCATAAACATTTATAGTGCTCACAGGCGCTTATTTTACTATTGCTCAAGGAAAATATTTGATCTGGATGATTTGAGCTGGATTAGATAGAGCAACTCTTTATTCATCGAGCAGAGTGGAGTGAGACTCACCTGCCAAMAAGCCTGCCCTGCACTTTCTGTGCAACACAGGGCAGCAAAGCATGAGTCTGCCCAGGCAGCATGGCTGCGTGCCACTGACTCCAGATACAACACTGACAACTCTGCTGCAATTTTCTACCAGGAGAATTAATCTGGATGAGGATCTGCTTACCAAATTATACAGTCATGCTATATTTAAAGTGTATTTTAAGTCAACTGGTTTTGCTACACACTTCCTATATCATTCCTCCTTAGGATTAGAGTTTAGCTGAAAGTTGTTTAAATGCAGAAGGCAGGATAAYAGTGGCTTGCTTATCCTGAGATGATATTCTTCAAT
Source organism: Eudromia elegans (assembly GCA_003342815.1). Lineage (NCBI taxonomy): Eukaryota > Metazoa > Chordata > Aves > Tinamiformes > Tinamidae > Eudromia > Eudromia elegans. The sequence continues at coordinate 2,070,934 of PTEX01000088.1, read as the reverse complement.
GTGCCAGCATTTTGTTTGTGCAGCTGCCACGCTGCTTTTAAAGCAAGTGAAGAATGATGAGCCTTTCTGACTGATCTTAATGCAGTTGACTTGCATCTCTGCACATGCAAGCACATTTATTTCTGGACTGAAACRGAACAGAGGAGTCTGGGGTTTCTGCAGAATTGACTAGTCTGTTGCCATCTACCACTGAGAYTGTTTGAGAAGTGATCCTCACCTGTCAACATTTCTTGATCACCACAGGCTAGATCAGTCCTGAGGAACAGCACTAAGCAGGGCTGTTATATAATGGACAAATTGCTTCCTGTCGCAGGGTAACAGCCCAGATAACCTGTACTCAGTGCATGTAACCCAAAGCAGAGGTTATTGCCGTGTTTTCACTCAAGGAAACAGGGAGTCTTCCCATTCAAGTGTATCATCGCCTGTACTGACCGGATCTGTCTGAAATCAGCCTGCAAACCCGGTATGAGTGRCTTCATATCAGTGTTCACAGACCAATGCAAAATAGTCAAAGCAGAGACCAAGAACCCACATTTCTAAATCCAGTACCTAAACAACCCTATGACCTCGACCGATGGTGTAAGTTCAAAAGTTTTTTATGCTTATTTCCGCAGTATATGTTCCGAGACTTTTTACAGTCTCTTTCATAAAACAATTTTATTCTAGCAATCTAATGTTCATGAATAATACTACAATAACAAATTCCAGATAAAAAGGAAATTGAATTTCAGGCTCCCAAGGGATTATCATAAATATACAAGGCAAAAATAATTCAAAGAACTCAGAAGAAAATCTTGACAGTTTCTTTAAAACTGATAGAGTGCACAGCAAACGAAATAAGAGATGCATAACTGAAGTCACTAAGCATCAGGGTCAGTATCTGTTAAACCTAGATACAGCCCAAGGACTGAGGGATATGTTAAGCCACTTCTTGGTCAGTGGAAGCAGTGAAGCAATGGATAGCAAAGTAAAACACAAAATGGCTGTTGGGAGACAGAAGAAATGGGTCCTAGCATTTYGGCTGCCTAGGAGCCCAAGCCTATACTCCAGGAACAGCTGGAAGTTTTCATTTTACATTATCACTTAGCTTATGTCTCAAAATTTTATTGGGAAACAAAAGAACATACCTAAGAATATCGCATAATCTTCTATTTTCAGACACGTAAAACTATCTCACGAACARATTACCATATGCTTACTCTAAATTTATCTGAACTGTTTTTACTCACCATAGAAATATTTCCAGTAGCGATTTCTCCCCATTTATAGCTATTAGTCAAGGTGACAGGAAGTGTTGAAACAGTAGATCTCGTTAGAGCACTGATATTATTAAAACAGAAGTTAATAATTCTGCAAGTTAACCTTATGACCAATTAATCACACAGTGTGATGAGTGCTGCAGGCACTCTATTCCAGATGCACATCCTAATTTACCTGCACTAAATCACACCTCAGCAAGGCAGCTTTTGGGTTGAAATATAAAGCAATAAAATGCTGAGTTAAAAGAATTTCTTCTTTGAAATACCAKGAGTTCAGGCTATGATTTAAAATCCTGTGCTTTTCACAGGTCTTATGCAACACGGCATCACTCTTACCTCCATAGGAAAGGCTTTAAAATTAACTGTGTGCTCAGAACCACGCTGGTTTTCTCTCCCCCAGTGAAATCGAACATCATGTAGTTCAAATTCATGTCCTCGAGGCAATGGCCCACCTATTAACACTGGAAAAGAACACAAAAGGTAACAAACTTGGCTTTCCACACCGGCAAGCCACTGAATATATTTTTCAAATACAGTGAGGAGACTGTTGCAAGGCCCTTTATATATTAGAGAGGAGAAGAATAGAGTTGACAGACCTGATAGCTTTATTTTTTGAGCACTGCCCAGCGATGGAACCCCAACCCATGCAGTCGCATGCAACTGTGAACACACAGCCACGCTGTTCTCTTAGCTATATGAGGCAGAACAGCTGTCCTAACGCAAAACAAAAGCACTGGAAAGGTGTAAAGGTGCATCTTTATCAGCCACCRCAGCGAGGAAGCTCCAAGATCTTATCAAAACAGTAGCTCTGTGTTCTAAACAGATGGTGAAGAGGTTCCAAGTTAATCTGAAAATGACCCCCAACATGTCCCAGTCACTCCATCACGTGTATTTGCTATGAGTCATGGAAGGAAGCTTTCGGTTGCCAGCACTTTGCTGGGTAAAGATGCTCAGCCATGTACCACCTGTCTGACTTTCGAGATACACAGGGCAATCAATCAAGCAGTAGAGCAACGTATTTTCCTCTGTCAGCTTCTCGGCTGCCTTACTGTTCTCAATGATGTTTCTTGAAACACTGAGCATGTCTTAACAGCATCTGTACACAACTGCAAGACTACGAAGCCACTCTGTATAATAACTCCTCTGCATTAACATAGTTTTTCCTCCTAAACAGTGAAAACAACTGTACTTATATGAGTCCCAATGTACTTATGAATTAATCAACGGAAATGTTTTRTCCAGAAATGCATGTATCTGCTTCAGAACAAAAAATATTCTGCAAGCTGTAGGTAACTTCTTGCTGAAATCACTGAGTACTGGGCTTCTGTTCAAGATTTTACTAATGGGCATTCATAATCTTCCTTAGAATCCCCTAAATTCTAGTTTTCATTTCACAGGTGTAGATTAAACCTTTTAAAATCTCTGATGATCAATAAAAATTATTTAATCCTTGCATAACGTACAGCTTCAATGAATGACAGTTCCATAATACAAAGTCATTTTGACATAAACACTATGTATCTTTAGCTGGGAGCACAAGTCATACTATCAAACATAATTCAGAAACTGAATCATATCGCAAAGGAGTAAAGATCTGTAAAAAAACACTAAAAAATGTCAATTAGGGTACTCACAATCAATTACATTGGGGAAAAGAGTAAAATATCCAGACTACTCTTCCCTTCATGACATGTCATAACTAACAATCATTAAGGTTTCTAAAAAAACTCTTAAAACTAGTTATATACTCAAAATTGCATCTTGAACTTGCACTGTCTTTGCTCATTTTACTATGCCTGTGTTGAATCGCACAAATGGGCAAACCTGGTGATTACGGTCAGTTAAACAATCTGTTAAAGTATTTGGGCAAATCTGGAAGATCAACAGGAAAGATTTTATTAATGCCTTTTGTTAGAAAAACAAAGCTTATACAAATTGAATTTGAAACCACATTTCAAATTATTGGTTCTTGTATACGTGTAACTAGAAAAAAATGTTCTGCCTATGGCGTAATTCTGGATCTACAGGAGCTTCCACGGGTTTATTTCTAAGGCTCAATTCACAACACTAATCCCATAATAAATTTATTTCATTGTATGAAGCATGTTTATTTTTGTTCTGCCTCTCAACAAATTTTGATCGTTGTCAATGCATGAGACGTTTAACTTTTCTTTGCCTTAAAGCAATTCTTGATCCTTATTAGAAAATAATTGTGAAACCACCATCCACTGTGCAATCCACAACGGGCTTAAGAGAAGTCTCCCTGTCCTCTGAAACATTTTTTAATGTACAATTCCATTACGCATTTGGTCATGCTTCTTCCAGCTAATGTATAACATATGTACAACCATCATACTGGAAACAGCCTGTAAAAATGTTTACAACAAGTGAGATTTGGGGATTCCAGATGGACTGTGTATCCGGAATTAAAGGACAAAATCAATCATCACTAATGACAAACTCATTTTTAGTGTGTAGCTTAATCACTTCTCTCTTTTTTCGACTAGGAGGTTTTACTTTGGCTGTTGAAATTGCAATCGAAGGGAACCTCTTACCCACTAATTGGACAGAGTTTCAACAGCACTTAGCGCTCAACAGTTCCCATTAAAATAATCTGGCTAAATAGACATGTCAGTAGAGATCCCCTGTGAGGAAGAGAAGCTGCTTGACTTTCCGCAACTGCTGAAATTTGGCCAATATACTGGGCCGAATGCGGCTTATTAACTCTTTCTCCCTTAGGAAGGGATAAGGAATTTTGTCCAGTTCTCATAAGAAACAGTGTGAAATAGAATTAAAGTTTATGACTGAGGTATGGCGCTAGGATTTAGTGAACCTTAGTTTAGTTTTAGCTTTTCCTTGGATTTCATATTATGTAGTTTCCCATTCTCCATTTATGGTCTGGGAATATTTTTTCCTTTTCTTGGAGAACCTTTTCTAGACTCACAATTCCAGCATCACATTGCATTTAAGTTTAAAAAGAAGTACTGTCTTTCCTCTAAACCTCCAATGCTTTCACACATGCATGTAGGGGTCTTGGTTTATTGTTATTTCTGTACTACTGCTCTTAAGCTGCAAAGTTCTCTTGGAAAAGGTGGAGTTGAATGATTAGCACTTTGGCATYCAAGTGATGATATTTGCAGTCACTCTTACTTAATCTGCATGAAAATTCAAGAACCTTTGGGATCTTGCAGAGAAAACTTTGCTGCCTGGGGACAGAGCTCTGCTTCTGAGCAAGGCAGTAAAACTGGCTGAAAGTATGAAACATTGGAAATCTGCAAAATTCTGCTTTGCAATAAAATACATAGCCTAGCATGGAAGGGAAAATATAAAGTAAAACACCATCAGTAAAGTCACTGACACCTTTCCATTTTAAAAAATTCTGTGTAAAACTGAATCAACTCCCTCAGTCCCAAGACTATTGGTATCTCAAAAGGAAACAAAAAGTTGGATTGGTTTTGGCCATCCTKAGCTGTTTGATGGCTCCATAGATGTTGTTACTAGCTAACGTAGGTTAGAAAAACTCGGACATCCTTCCAAACACATGGGAAGAAGAAGAAAACAGAGAGGAGTTTTTCTCCCCATTGCCTTAAAAATTGACTGCTGCATATAGAATAGGTTGTCCGGATTAAAGGTGTGAGCGGAGAGTTCCTGCAATTTCTCTAGAGTTGGAACTGTTCCTTTTATTGCCTTGTAGTTCTTTTTCATAACTGCCACTGGAAAACCCCTTAAAAAGTGAGGACCACTTTGCAACCTGCTGTTTATCAACTCCGTAAGTGCCTATAACTGCAGTACCTATCTGAAACAAATCGCTGGAGTCTACAGATGTTAATCAGAGCCTGCTCTGCTGAACGGAGGGCTTTCCCGGAGCACAGACAAAACTTGCAGCACGCTGTCTTGGCGATAACAAGAACTGCTCCTGCGAGCGGGGAGTTGCTAATGCCGGTGAATTAGATGATGCTGTCGCCCARCTGAGCTCTGATCCTGCTCTGGAGCAGCGCGGGGYCCCCGAGCGCACACGGCGCAGCCCRGGCGGCCGCTGTCCCGTCCCGCGGAGCAGCAGACCCGGCCCCAGGCGCGCGCGGCACGGCGGCCCGCGGGGCATTACCTGACTTGGACTTGAGCAGGATCTGGATGGCGTGCCCGTCGTTGAGCACCTCGCAGTCGCGGCACACCACGTAGTTGGGCGCCAGGCGCACCTCCAGCAGCGCCGGGTCGTACCTCGCCTCCCGCGAGTTCAGGTTGATGGGCGACTGGTAGTCGCCGTTGGCCTCCGGGAAGATCAGCCCCCACTCCACGCCTGGCGCGGGGCAAGAGCCGTGAGCGCCCGCCGCGCAGCCCGCCCCGCCGCCGGCCCCGCGGCCCCCTCACCTTCCTCGTAGCCCCACTCCGGGGCGTCCTCGCGGCGCGGGCCGGGCGCGGGGAGGCTCCTCTCAGCCATGCGCGCGTCCCTGTGTGTGCGGAGCGAGCGAGGGGGCGAGGCCGGCCCGGCGCTGCCTCCGCCCCGCGGCGGCGCGGGCGGGCGCGGAGCGGAGCGGAGCGGGGCCGAGCGGGGCCGAGCGGAGCGGAGCGGAGCGGAGCGGCCGCCCCGGGGACACGGCGGGGCCGCGCGAGCCCTGCGGCTGCCCCGGGAGCTGCTCGGCTCCTTCCCAAGCAGGCGCGGGACCGCCGGGATGCGGCCTCGTGGAGGGCTCCCCTGGTAGAGGCTCCGGTAGGATGGGCATGAGCAACCGTGACAAGGGGAGGACGGAGGAAGCTGGAAACTCCTTAACGGAGCCGCAGAGGTGGCAGGAAAATAGGGCAGGAGGAGCAGAAAGTATTGAAGGATTTCACGACTTTTAGTTTTATGTTAAAATTAGGAGACTAGCACAAATTTCTATCTACGGGGTCATTAGTTACTGCCTGGTCATTAGTTCACCAYGGGTGAGCGAAGACTCCTGTTCTACCCAAGCAAGCTACAAGCCTGGTACAGTTCACTGCAATGAACAGAGCAGCTGGTGAGCAAGGAGGATGCTCTGACCTGGCCCCTTTCCTCATGGTCAGTCCTTTGCCCCAGTGCGACTGGAGCACTCTGACCTTCTGACAAGTGGTTTTGGCACATAAGAATATAGTGTTGTATGTACATAACTACCATGCCTGCCAAAGTGACTTTGCTGTTTAATAATTCTGTCCCCAAACCATTCTTTAGGCACACATTAGCTGTTTCTATCAGCATCAGTCCTTTTGAGTCATTACTCAGCCACATGGGAAAAAGAAGCATTTCCCATAAATCATGTTTGATTCTGCTCTGTAAATCTTCTTCCCCTCCAAGCATAATCCCACATTTTGGAGGGAAAAAAAAAAAAAAACCAGTATTGGGTGACAGGGTTCGCTCCCGGAGGTRCAGTGCTTCATTCATGCCCTCTGCTCAGTCCTTTCCTGCAGTAGCCTTCCTGTGGGACACCCGGGCTAGACCTTCGTACTTGCAAGTGGCACCATAATCAGACCTGTGATTTCCTGTTTTATAATAAACACTTAAGGCGAGATTTCATGAGCTGCATTTACAACTGCAATTAAGAACTAAGCCACTTATACTCTACTTATGTTTGCTGCCCTTCCTTTTAACCTTTCCATTCTTTCTATACCTCTATGCAAAGCCAGGCACAGCAGGCAAAGTTGTACTGAATAGCTGGCATTTCTTTATTCCCTGATGTCTGCTTATTTGTTTTCTGTAAAATTATGCTATTGTTTTTTCTATAGCTGCTGTCAGGTGCAGCGTGGCCTCAGTGACAAGTTAGATTCTGCTACAGATTCTTGAGCTGAGTTCTGTTAACTGATGGAGTTGGCTCAAGGCACCTGCTTCTTCCTTTGGAGCTCTGCCCTCTTTAAGTCCTTGCTTTCTTTTCTTACACTGACCTTATAGTGATCTGCAGAAACCCTTTTATTGTCAGACATGTAAAGCTTATAATTTGATTCTATACAGATGCTACAAGTGGTTGATTTACTATAAAAACATACTAAATACTTAACAATAAAATAATATACTCCCTATTCTGTGAAAATTCTATACCCATGGTACTCTGCCCAGAGTAATGTTTGCTAYTGAGAGAGATAAATCAATTGGAAGGCACAGATATGGCCTTAGAGATAATATCAAAATAAGCACAAAAGAGAAGCATGGCCAAAGTGGCCCCCATGAGTCTCAGCAGGGTCGGGGCAGGCAGGGGGCTCCTGAATGCAGGCGCAGCCTTGACGCTGGGGCACGTGCTGACTTCTTGCCTAACAGGGTTAATGATCTGACCATTTACTGATACCAGGAAAGAAAGGTGGATGCACAGGACTAGGGTTTAAGAGTTCCCTCTAGAAGTCAGAGGACAACCCCGTTCAGACAGGCCTGAGTCTCTTTGATTCCGATAATCCAAAGTTCACTTTTGCAAAATGAGAAACTGCCTTTTGAAGTATAATACCCAATCCTGGTGAGAGTGCAAACAACTGTCCTTGTATTTACTTTACCTAGATACAGTTATTATTATGTGTTATACAGCTACAGATTTTTTGTTCTTATTAGTTCCATACTATACTAGGAATATCACACAGAGACAATATGCCTACCCTGAATGCCTTATATTGCAGACACCGGGAGAAACAAGTCTGAACCAAACTGCTGCATCCAAACACCTTTTAAAATTTCTGTTAAAAAACTGTCATTAATGACAAGGCCTTTTGYTACTGTTTATTGTTATTGTTTATTAAGATGTTAAATTTCAATACCTGTAGTTAGAACTTTCACCATATCTGAATCTGAGACGACTGCAGAGAACTGCACAGATTACTGGAAAAAGACATATAGAAAATCAAAACAGAGTTCCCTGTAGGTTTTTCTCATCTGTAGAGTCATAGGGTTCTCTGCAGTCTGCATAACTGACAATTCTCTGATTCAAAGAATGAAAAATTTAAGTTGTGAAAAGACCTATGTCCTATATTATACACTATTTTTTTCTTTATTACCTTGCTCCTAATGAAAAGTATTTGAGGACATGCAAGATTTAATTTTACAGTAAGGACAGAAATGTTCTATAGAATATTAAGGTATTCCATTTGGAAGCCATTTGGGAGTTTATGTGTCTGTAACCTATATCTCAGATTACACCAAGGCAAGTCTTAAAGAAAAAGTTATGTCCTTACAGAAACATAAGGATATAAAGAAATCAGGAGCATGTAGCCTTTGCATTGAATGGGCTTTCTGATTTTGCTTCCTGTATTTCACTATGCGGTTGGCCAGCAATCATCTTTCACATGATCTTGTTTCTGTCTTCTATTTCATGTCAGATTGATCTTCCAAACAAGTTTGGTTCTTTTCCAAGCTTAGAAGTTTTAGAAGAAAGTTTCTGCATTTGACCATTAACGTCATTACTTATAAATAATAAAACTGAAAATTTCTCTGCACTTTTAAAAAGGAACTAATTAATTACAAGGAAAGACTCCACTGAAGCAGTGTGTTTCTGAAACAGTATCATTTGCCAACCATGTTTTTGATTCAGCTGGAGCAATGTGTTACAAAAAGGAAAAGGATGGTCAAGTAACTGGATGGTCAAGACTATTTATAAATAGTCCAAGATGACAAGGTAAAGAGAAAACATTTTCAATAAAGAGACYGTTTTATAATAATGAGAAGCAATTTATGGTGAAAGACTTGATATGTTTGCAAGTCAGGTTTACGTTGGCACAGCCTATCCTGCAAACATTACAAGATGTGTCAGCTGAATTGCCCTTTCCCTCTAAATCCACACCAAAGGGTGGTTTCAGTGCCTTCATATGGTTTATGGGCTCTCAGTGGAGATTTGTACTTCATGACGTTACCAGCTAGCAGGATAGAAATCTGGATCTTTGCACAGTTCACATATTTAACCTTGCAGCAAAAGCAGTTTATTCAGATTTAAAAGCTCTACACATACACGTGCAAGTATGCAAGTCTTTCTACGATGATGGTTTAAAACCCTCATGTAGAAAACTGCATCTGCAAGAGTGCACAAGAGATGAAAGGAAAATGCTAAGTGATTAGTATTTCGAAATTAGTGAGCATAATTGGTATATATTCTCCAAGCAGTCACATGTTTAAAACATTATGGCTACCCATGAGAATTCATGCATATATTCAGAAGACAATAAATCCAGGATAGGATAGTTTCAAGTTCCTAAAAAACAAAACAAAACAAAACAAACAAAAAAAAAACAGGGAATAGGAAATCACTTGTTGTGACTTAAAAGAAGCATAGACAAAAGGGAAGTGGGATGATAAATAATACAGTGTAATTAAGGTGAAAGTTGAAAAAAAAAGAATAATCTATAGAGAATAATCTAGTTAATCTAGTGTTGTCTCCTGGAACTTATCTTTTTCAAGCAGATTTTAGCTCTCAATTTGTAGAAAAAAATCTATAAAGACTGTGAAAAGTGGAGAAGACAACAAGAATTGCTGATWAAGCAAAACAACTCCCAATGTAAAGTGGAAATCTGCATACAATAGATGAGTGGAAAGGAAGTGAGTTCTTTGCCCTAGTAGGCTAAGAGGAAAAGACAGATAACAGATGAAATAGAGTCTCTGTGAAACACAGACTGAGAAATAATAAAGAGCACTGGTATGGCAATACTCCTATATAAATACCTCTTTATTTCTTTAGGAAGGAAGCAGAAATAAAGATACACCCCAACCAAATTCAAGGAAGAAGCTGGGACATGCAGAAGGAAAATCTGCAATAAGGAGATGACAGAAAATTATTTACCTCAYTATAATCATGTCAAGTCTAACATCAGGTTAGATAAATTGAGTAAACACATTTTTGTCTTTTTGTTTTTTTAAGAAATGCCAAATAAGAGATCAGGGAAAGACAAGACTGTCTTTCTTCTGCCTCTGCTCTACTGTTAAAAGTAAATGGAGAAAATGAGTTAGATAGAGAGCCTGAATGGTTTTCCCTTCAGGAGCAAGAGCAGGTGTTGGCTTGAAAGTGTTGGCTTTTCACCTTTGAAGCCCATGAAAAAGGGGAAGCGCTGAACTGAACGGYATGGGAGTAACAGTGCATTTGGTTCTGGGATGGCAAAAGGAGAGTCAGTTCTTCATTTGTTCTACTGACTTTTGCTTATCAATGTGTAAATACCTACAAATGATAGTGTACCCACGTGCCTAGTCCCAGTAAAAGTCATAACTCATACATTCAACATGTAATCTGGCCTCCTGTGGATCATATTATTACATGTTATGTAATGTTATTACATTTCACATAGTTACTTGTAGTAAGTTATTTGACTGTTAATAAATAATTTGTGTTTTGCAAAAGCCCATTTTTGCAGAAATGCATGATCTGAAGACAGCCAGAAGTGAAGAACTCATTACTTTCCTCTGACAGTTTGTTCCAGTGTTTAATTGCCTTCACTGCCGACTAATGGGTACCCAGTTCTAGTTTAAATTACTCTGGCTTCAGCTTTGAGCCGTTGGTTCGTGTTATGCTTGTCTGCCTTAATTAAAGAACCTTCATTACTTTGTATTTTTTGTCTAAGAAACTCATGTGCTTTAGTTCAAACACCTCTTTTGAGAGGGGCTCATAAGCATGCACTAGAGGGTTAAAACCAGAATAGGCCCATGCAATTTTTTTAGCTTTTTTCTGCACATTTTCCATCTTTTTCCACATGAATATTACAGACGTGAGAGATCTACAGTGTAGCTCTTGCTTTCCTTCCAGGTTATTATTCATTTATTTCTCGTGTGCGTGTTGACCGCTCACATTAGTCTTTTATTTTGCCATGGGCTCAGACATTGGAGCTCTTGTTCTGCTGCTGGATACTGTAAACATTAAATCCTTTTTCTGGATTTGGGGCATCCAGGAGACTGTTTACAAATGTAACACAGCCTGCATTACCATTTTCATTTAGTCAACCTAAAATGCCATTCATTTGGCACTAGTGTTCATTTTTTATCAGACTCTCATAGAGCGTTAAATCATATGCCTTACAAAAATCCATAATGTAATTATTTCAGCTTGTTTGACAAGACATACTTTGTTTAAAACCACCGTTACTAGTATTAATTATATTCCTCTCCATCAAGACCTTATGACCGTAGTCTTATATCAATGTTTCCGATATTTTTCCTGGAATTATTGTCAGGCTAACAGTAATCACCTGCATTCTCTGACTTCACTTTCTTAAACACTTGCATAATGTTAAAATTTTGAAGACTTGTAACGTTTCCCTGGATTAGTGAAAATAAAATGACATAAAAAGACCGTTCAGCCAACTCATAGATGTAAGTTACATGGAATAAATCTAGATTTTAAAAGTCTAAGTTTTTTGATGATGCAAAATACTACCTAGCTTTTAATGAACCGCAAATTTCTTTACCTACATGTGATGCGAGGAGAGCAGACTCCTTTCTGAGGGAAGGAGTCAGAGCAGAAATATTCTTTGCTTTTCTTTATCATCATTAACATTTCCATAGTCTCCACAGTCTTCCACAGTCTCCAGCTGGTAACTAACTTGAGGCTTCTCCCTTACAATGCAGTAATGAAATTGTTACATGTTTGAAATCTATCTATGGATTTTTTTCCTGTGGTGCTAATATCAATTTTTTATACTCCACAACTTATCTTTCTTATCAATATTTGCTTCCCTGTTGTTCCTTTTAATGTATTTCTTTTTTTCATTTACCAGTAAATTAGTGTTGGTTATTGAATACAATGTTAAATTTATTAAATACTAAAATAAATTTATTAAACACTAAATACCATGTGACATTTTATCCTATTTTATAGCAATTAAAAAGCTCCCTATTCAATTTGTCTRCCTTTTTGTGCTCAGGTCATGTTACTTGTAATCTTGGCAACAGAAAATGAATCATTTGATTTCACAGTAAGCAGGAAACATAAAGATATGAAAAGCAGTTTGCAGTTTCAAAGTCCACTGGTCAACTGTAGATAATGATTATGAAGGAGAAAGTATTCAAAGGGAGACCAGGTAGCAAATGGCAGAGAACAGTATTGAGATAACTCTGTGGCGCTGCCAGAAAGATCMCCTCGCCGACATCCCCAGTTTTGCAATTCAAAGCAGGTCAAGTGTAACCACGGAACACRAGAAGTTTTCATTCAGATTTAGCTTTTATTGTTCAGCGATTGTGTTTTGWTTTGGAGAACTGAGGAAAGGCAACTGGTTTTGTTCTAATTTAAATGATTAGGATAGAAACTTCAGATATCCTGAATTAGTGTTCTTCCAGGGTGGCTATACCATTCAAAACGATGTAGCAATACTTGCCTTAGAATAGAGGTGTTGTGAAATAATCACTTAAAGAATTCACCTTACCATGCTGAAGCTCCAAAACCTGAGCTTTCACATATGCACAGAAATGTTCACATTCAGAGGCGCAAAGAGATTTCTAACCTTCCAAGCCACTGAGCAACTTCAAACAGCTGCCATTAGAAAATCCCCTTGCACACATTGAATATGAAATTTATGCCCAAACTTACTCTAATAATTAAGTTTTCCAGTGGTTCTCGCACTGTATCAATGTCATACAATACATGCAGGTTTTATACCAATGAAAAGAAGAATTTGCTTTTTTGTTTTTCTGTAAGATTTTGTATTTCACAATTTCCACCCTGTTGTTTCAGAATCTGAAAGCAGGCATTTTCTGCTTTGTACTGTGAAACACAGGAGTCTTAGACATCTGCTCAGCAACTTCCTAGTGCTCTGCTCCGCAGGAAGGGAGGGAATTTGTAGCATGGTGTGCACTGCTGTATCTGCTCCAGCCAAGCAGATAAGGGCAGCCCCTCTTCATCTGCAAAGAGGGCAGAGGAAGAGCACCAGGAAACAGTAAAGTTAGGGATTACTATGAAGGATTCTGGGAACAAGAGGACAGTCAGGTAAGCAGAAAAGGTCTTGAGCTATTTATGCTCCCAAGTTCTTGAGTGGCATGTAAACACTTCTCTGAGACAGTTTACTCTTGTTTCCCACCTATGGCATGGTGTTTTTCATACAGAACAGAAATTCCTCTAAATTTGGTTGTTTTTCTTGGTTAGCACTTAACACCTGCATTTGGCACTAAAATGCCCTTTCTTGTGTATGTTAAACATCCAATATTCCCTTCACATAGAAGGGCTGGCCCATCCCTGGCTGTTCTACCTAACACACTTTTTTTTTTTTTTCTGCTAGACTCATATAGAGTCTTTGGGACTCTTCAATGGAAAATTTGATGTTCTACTTTTTTTAAACCATAGTTTAAGACCCTGCCATATGAAAGGTSGTTGTGCACATTCTTAGTCTCCAAGACAAATCTCACTWTTGGARTTCAGAGATGCAGARGATACTTTTCAGATTGATAGGAATYCTTTACAGTTTTGTGCRACTTTTGCTGGACAGTCCTGGCCTGATCATAAATAGAATGCCTGCAGCAATAAAACTGGTGGTACCAGATCAAAGCATCTACACAAGGCTTCTAAAATGAAGATTCCTTTGTGAGCTTCCCATTAGCATTTTCTCCCCTGCACTTATACTCCTTTTAGTGGTTTTGCTCAGAGCTCAGCTTTTGGAAYTGAATCATTGACACTCAGATTTGCTAGGCTACAAACGATGAACTGAAAGTAAGGAAATGCAAAATYGAAAGCTTGCTTATCAGAAAACTTCCTCGCTGCTCCAGGGTATTGGTCCAAGTTTTTCAGTAGCAAAAGTGCTAGTGCTTTTTCAGTGTCATGGGGAAAGTAAAAACCATGCCAGGTAAAGCAGCGTGCTAAGCCCAAAAAGCTGTATGAATTCACAAGAATAAGCGCTCCTTTCATAGTTAAAATCCCAGAGACTTTGCAAAATCCCTGCAGAATGGTGTCTAAATGAGGTGCCRGAGGAGCGGTAGCTAAAGGCTGTTCCACTAATGAGCACATCTTGTGCCAGCTCTTTACAAAGAAGAGCGTGTTTCCATCCACATCAAATCAGCTCTGCTGGAAGATGTGGAAAGAGAGAGAAGTTATGGCACACTTTATTCTATTCCCCTCACCTCACTCTAGCATCTCACAGAGGTTATTGCTCATATTTGGCGTAATCTTGCCTCTGTTGAAAAAATTCCTCATTGCAAAAGAGTTTTTATGAGAGTGTTGGACTGGTCTGGGGCAGAGCGTGAATATTATGCAAGTCAGAACCTCAAACATRTCACAATCCCTGGTTACACTGCTGTTCACTTACAGTTACGACMTGACCAACAAGAATGTGATTGTCATGTCCTTCACTAGGATCAGGAGCTAAGAAACTCCTTGCTATGAATGATAATCTTTTAGAGTTACTGTTTCAGGGTATTTTTCTGCAGTTTCAGGCACTGTTGTAATGTATTAAGAGCATCTGCMTGAGGGTTTCCTGCTTATAAGATAGGAAATTTGTTAGATACRATAGCATTCTACCAGTGCAGATATTTTTCTAATACTAGTCTTTATTTCATAAYTATTTCCATTGTATTATTATATTAATATATTATATTCATTATATTCCATTTATGAATTATATCCTCATATATACCCTGGTGCATGTGAATGCACCAGTACATATTGTAATTACAAAGGACTGGCTTCTTACACTGGTATTAGTAAGAATGTATCTAGAAAATAAGTGTTTTTCTAAAAATACATACAACACTTCTCCTAATTACTTCTTTGCTTCCTGTTTTTCTTCAAAAGCAGCTTTTAGAAGCACTATGCACCTGCTTTTTTCTTGTTCTTACATCTGTGTCTAGATGAGAAAGAAGACAATAATGTTAAGCTGAAGGGACTTTACTTTTTGTGATTGCAAGAATTCTTGGCTTCAAAAATCAGTTAATTCTGGTGCCTTTCATCTTCCAATCTAAGCAGCACAACAAAGAAAGCATTCACAGAAACAACACATGTGACATGGGGCAGTCTAATGGCATTAGAACAGCTCAGTGAAGCATTAATGAATTTAGGGTGATGACAGCAAACTGTGCTAGGATCTAATCTCCTCTGTGCTAAGTAGTTTTCATAAGTAACCGCAAATGCAAATAATCAGTCAAGACTCTAACTAAAATCTTCTATTTTCAGAAAAAAAATCAAATAATTTTCCTTGGAAAGCAACAGTTAGTTTCTTGCTTGCTTTTTCCCGTTACTGAAAATTTCTTCAGTCCACATTGCATCTCATGGTGTTTTCACCAGTACACTGTGATACTCCAAGTATCAGGTATTCCAAATACATTTTGCCTATGATCACGTGTTCTTCTTGCCACTAGCCTCAGCAGCTCTTTGGAAATAAATAAGTTTCAAACACAAGCTTTGTGCAGAAAAATATATGATATGACATGGAGTATATGGTCTATGTGGTCCATTAGGGTATACATTTATTCCTAGTTCATATCGATCATTCATTTTTTTCACCATCATGCCTCCTTGTTATCATACATCTGTGTCTATTCATGTATTTGGGTGAGGTGGATGTAGAAAGCATTAAAWCAACAAGGTTTGTGAGACAAAGATAAAATGTGGATGCTGGTTCTTTACACAAGACCTGATCCTGCCTCACTGACATCAAAAACATTTTTGCCATGGACTTAACTGAACGTGATGATGGAGATAAGAACTTCTGCTAGACTGTTACCAGAATCCTATAAAGGAATGTGTTGGACTTGAAGAGAGGGAATATATGTGGAAACTTACTTAACTGTAAATGGTTACATTCCTCCATGAATAGTGGTCACAGGTTAGTTCTGCCAAAATTTTTCAAAAGTTTGGTAACTCAATTAAAGGCATTCACTTTAAGGAGAACAATGATTTTTGTACTTGAAGCAAAGTGGRAAAAAAAGAGTATTTATGGTATTTTTTTACATGTCTGTGCACTTCCATGTATCTCATAGTGTTCATCTGAAGGAATACATGCTCTTCAAAATGCTATCAATAAAAATATTCTAAAGCACCTTCTCCCTTCCTAAGATGTGGGTAAAGAAGCGGTACTGGAAGCAGACAATGAGCACAAACAGGATTTGAACAGGATCTGTCAGATCTTCTCACWGAAGCTAGAAGAAGGCATGCCAAGGTGGAAAGGATGACAGTAAAACGTGGAGATATTCTTCTGCCTTGATATTCTTGCAGGATGAATAAATAGATTAAAGCTAGGCTTGCTTTAGCTGCCCAGTATTAATACCAGTGACACTAGGCAATAATAAGTGTCTTGTAGACTGATTAATTACATGGGTACCCAGAGGTCTAGAAGGATGATTGGTACAGCACAACTAAAGCCCATCATCAGTACCCATACCACCAAGATCAAAGCTAATCCTGATAGGAAAAAAAAAGTTTATTACTACACCAATAATATCTATAATTCTACCCCAAATACATTGTAGTAGTATCCTTAAGCAAAAAAAAAAAAAAAAAAATATATATATATATCTAAGAGTACTGTCATGAGAGGGAAACTGTAGAAGCAGGGCAGAATAGAAGTGAATCTACCGAGAAGTCTTATTTTCTCCCAGCCTGCTTATTGATTTTAGTGGGATTTCTTAGGTCAGCAAGGATGGAGGAAAAGACCAAACTGTCCTTCTCCTATCAGAAATGCCTTGAGAATGAGATTTACAAAAAAAGATTACATAGGATTGATTGCCTTCATTAGCCTCATTTCCTCATTTCAGTAATATTATTAGTTACAAATCACTGAAGGACAGCTTTATATGGAATTACATAATTATTAACATCACAACATCATCATCATCCCCCCATCAGTTATCAGACTCATTCATATATGTTGGAAATCCCAATAAAATCTATCTAACTTAAGACTAATAACATAGATGCACCTTTCCTTCTTCCCTCCCTTCTGTTAGCCTGCTTTTATCTTACTTTATTTTTTATTCTATTATCGTCAAATTGATCTGCACAGCATTTAATTCTTTTTTGCTTGTTAGAATCTCTCATACATCAAAATGCATTAAAGAAGACATCAACTATCTCTATTGCTTTAAATATTGTTTTTCCTTCATTACCACATAGACTCATGAATGCATAAATTATCAACCAAGTGGTAGTTCCACATTTGACAAGCACATAGGCCAAAACTTACAGCCTATTTAAAATATGTAGTAATAAAGGTAGTCTAATTATGCTTGAGTTTTAAGATCATCAACTAATAATAATAATAACAATGATAGCAGTAAGAAGGAAAAAATTTGGAATGACCTAGTCTTGTCTATTTTCAAATCTGAGAATAAAGTGAGTTTTCCACAAGAACTAAAAAGTGCCTTTAGAAGCAGCTTTTCTCTGTGGAATTGCTGCAGAAGTCAGGCTGTTACATATGTCTTCTGTTTGGTGTCTAAAAGGCTGGGGGAGATAATTTTTACACAYGTATTCCCAGTCCTGCTCTGTTCCCTTTGTGCTTTACAGGATCAGCACAAAGGGTCTAGAAAGTAGCCTGGAAAAATCCGCTGTGGGTTCTCCTTGAGAGAAGGGCTCCTGAGCCCTTCCAGTACTGGCAGTATGGCTGGTTACAGAGCCAGTCACCTCCTCTCCAGCCTACGGGCTGGCCATAGGCCATGATCCTCCCTGCGCTCCGTACTTGGTGGCAGTCCAGCCCCTACGGACTTCATCTGATGAAGAATGGCAAAGTAACCACCATCGACCCAAAAATAAAGTATCAAAAAGTGACTGCTSTCTTTCTCTGTGGGTGTCAGAATCATTGCACCATACAGGCTTATACAGGAATTCTTTCTAAAGTAACTTAATAGAATTTTCTTATATAAGAAAATATTAAGAAAATATATTTTTCTTAATTATATAAGCAGTGGTTTCACAGAATTATGGGRTTGTAGAAGTTGTGAGGGACCAACCCTTCCCCCACATTAATAACTGTTTCCTTGTGTTTAAAYATAACTTCCTGTGTGTGCTCACTGCCTCGTCATTTCAGTAGATACCATAGAAAAGTCTGGCTCAGTCTTCTTTACTCCCTCCCATCAAGTATTTGTACACATTGWTAAGTTCCYCTGAGCCTYCTCTTCTCCATGCTAAACAACCTCAGGTCTCTCTGGTTCTCCTCATATGACAGATGCTCCAATCCCCTAATCTAATCACTGTAGTGACCCTTCACTGCACTTTCTCCAGTGCCCCTACATCTCTCATGCTGGGCAGGCCAGAACTGGATCCCAGTGTGTMTCACCAGTGTTGAGTGGAGGGGAAGGGTCAGCTCCCTCTTTGTCCTGCTGAAGTGACAGTTAAACTAGTTTCCAGTCCACCTCACTGACAATTCATCTAGTCCATACTTGAGAATGAGAAATCTTTCYTTTTATGGMAAAAAGTCTTGCTAAACTYAGGACAGACAAAATTCATGACTCCCTCCTCGTCCATTAGGCATCATTTCATTGTGGAAGGATGTAAGGCTGRTCMTCATGGTTCCTAGAAATATGCTRACTGTTCTCARTCATCTTCTTGTCCTTCATGTGTTTAGAAATGGTTTTGAGGATTATTTGCTCCATCACTCTCCCAGAGATCAAGGTTAGACTGACCCATCTGTAGTTCCTGGATCCTTCTTAAAGAATGACATTTGCATTCTTCCAGGCCTCAGGAACCTCAYATTATCTCCATAATCTTTCAAAGATAAACAAGATTGCCCTTGGAATGACATTGGTCAAGACTCCCAGTGTTCMTGGGTGTCCATGACCAATGGGCTTGTGTATGTTCACTTAACTTAAAGGTTCCCTAAGATGACTCTGYTCCACCAAGGGCAAGCCTTCCTTGCTTTAGACTTGCCCACTGGGGGTTCCTGAAGGAAAATCTTACCAGTAAAGACTGAGATGAAGAAGGCATTGAGGCACTTGGCCTTTATCACGAGGTTCTCTGTCCCATTCTGCAGTGAATCCAAACTTTCCTTTAGTCTTCTTTTCCTGTTCACGTACYCATTAGAAACTTTCTTGTTGCTCTTCATATTCATTGTCAGATTGAACTCCAGAACGTCTTTAACTTTTGTGAGCCCATCCCTACATACTTGGATACTGCTTCTGTATCCCTGTCTGTGTTACCTGACACTACTTCCACCTGTGGTATGTTTCCTTTTTATGCTTGAGTTTTGCCAGGACTTCCTTTTTCTTCTGTGCAGACTCCCTATCACCTTTGYTTGACTTCCTGCATATGACAGAGGACTGTGRTCAAGGTTGAAGGAGGTGATCCCTSAAAATCARCCAGTTCTCCTGGATATCTCTTATTTCTAGGACCTCCTCCCTCCCATGGGATTTTTCCAAGCATACCTACAAAGAGGCCAAAGTCTGCTCTGCTGAAGTCCAAGACTGTGATCCTACTGTTTGCCTTTCTCTCTTCTCTAAACTTTGCCACGTCACGGYCACYGYACCCAAGGCTGCCCCYACCTTCACACCTCTGACCAGTCCTTCCTCGTGTGTAAGTACAAGGTCCAGTAGAGCATCTCCTCTCATCAATTCYCAGATCACCTGAGTTACAAAATTGTCATTAATGCACCCCAGAAGCCTCCTGGATTGCCTGTGCCCCGTTGTCTTGTCCTTCCAGGATAATACCAGGATAAATTAGTGTCCTTCCAGAGCACCAGGGCCCCTGAACCTTCTCCTCATTGTCTGATGAAGACCTTTTCTTCCTTTTCATCCTGATCAGGCAGTCTGTATCAGACTCATCAGAACAGGGCCCATCCTGGTTTGCCTGCTCACCTTGGCCCATAAACTCCTCACTGCAGGGCAGAGCTCCACATGTCCCTGTTGCACTCACACATACAGGGTAACTCTCCTCACTATCCATCTTTGTCCCTCCCAAAGAGCCTATATCCTGCCGTTGCAGTTCTCCATCCTCTGAGTGTGATTTGCCCATTTTAGAGATTTCTAAAAAGCCAGGTTCCCTCTACTGAAGAATTCAAAGGTGAGTGTTTTCCTTTTCTCATTTCTCTTCAAATAAATGTAAATCGCAATTCTCAGTACTGTTGCAAAGTACATACGTTATGGTCAAATTCATCCTCTGCTGCTGCTAGTTTTGTAACAAAGGAATGTTTCTATCAGAGATTCTTATCAAAAAAATTAAATAGGCTTGCTAAATAAATGGCTTGCTAATATTTTTCTGTGAGCCACTTTTAAAATGGGTCACATTGTACTTCTCTTTACTGTAACCTAAAATAGAAGTTATTATATCAACAGTAGTATGCACATAATAGAAAGTTATCTGAAATTGAGTTTTGGCTATTTTTTCTTGAAAATTAAAGTTTTGTAACTGAAGTTGTTGGGAATTATTATACTATACATTTTATTTTTCTATTCTGAAACTACGTTTTTGATAGTAAAAATTGCAGTTGGGGTTTTGATTAAAAAAAAAAAAGAAAAAAAATCTCTTGGGACAAGCAATAAGTGAATGGCCATGCTGAGAGCATGGCATTAGAGAGCCTTCCTTTCCCTCCACAGGCCAAACTCTATTGGCAGATTGGGTGTATTTGCACAGCCTTCAGTGGAAACACATCACAGAGAATACAGGACATATTTTTTAAATCATAGAATCATAGAATGCTTAAGGTTGGAAGGGACCTGTAGAGGTCATCTAGTCCAACCCCCCTGCACACGGAAGGTCACCTAGAGCACGTGGCACAGGATTGCAAGTCAATTTGACCTAAGCTGTAAAAATAAGGGTGGTATCTAAGTAAAAGCCTTCCCAGGGTTTTCTTTCAAAAATCTTAGATTTGAGAAGCTGTGTGGGGGACTCAAGCCCCAACCCATTTCTCTCGTGCAGATGTGCAGCTGCAGCTGTCCAGCAATAAGGAAACACGAACTGTCCTGAACATTGGTGGGCAATCAGGTGCTTGCCACCCACCTACGGCACGCGAGCCCATCCAGGAGTCACCAGCACCTCATGGACAAGGGGGCTGTCTCACAGCCGTGGTGTAATGCGGATTTAGATGTGCATAGGATGAAAGGTAATGAAGTCACACGGGTCTACATGGTACTTCGTTTGTTGTGTTCAGGTCATGCCAAAATAAGATTTTGCCAGTTGTAGAGAGTACAGCTGTAGAAAAATTCTCTTCTGAGAGTAGATTTCCCCATTATCATCATGCAACCAGCCTGAGCTCCCGCTCAGTGTGTCCTTCTAGTCTAAACAGTGTCAGGGTGCYGCTTTAGTGACCTAAGCTAGACAAGGATGGTCAAATCATTTGCAGCCCTTAAAAACCATAATGAGGAAAAGAAAGAGGCTTTTCCATTACCTCTGAATAGGACAGGAGAGAACAACCTCAAATACAAGGTCTTGAATAAATCTTATGCTGTGCATTAAACTCTTCCGGGATTTCTTCAGAGAGGTGAATTTCACACGGACAGAGATCAATGAAATCTCCACATTCAATCTGTTTCTTATATAAAAAAATACATTTGCGTGTCTCCAGAGTACAAGTCAGAACTGCCTGAAAGTCACAGGAAAATGAAGTGCAGAAAGGCTACGAATTTCATGCTTCTTTTTCTTTTTATATACTCTTTATTCCCATAGATCCTATGGGAAGCATAGGACTTGAGCACAGGGACAGTCAGAAAGATTCAGAGCTGTTAAATTAGTAGCTTGTCTAAATCCCAAGGTAAACTAGTTGAGCTAAATTAATCTGTGAACTCTCATGTGAGATCTAGAGCCCCTGAGCAGTAAAGATATTTTGAGATGATCTAATTGTGGTTTGAAAGAAAGGACCATATAGACACGAGTAAGGCTGTGGTGGGTTTAACAGACAGTTAAACAAGCAAAAACACAACACAGGCAACAAAGACCAATGAATAGAGCCAGAATAAAAGGGATCAAAGGTATTAGAAATTCATTGACAGAAATTAGGTGCTGAAATAATCATAGGATACAACATTTATAATGTTTGCTAGGAAACCAAGGTAGCTGTAAAGCAAAAGAGCAGGGGTGACTAACGGCTTTTTTTTGCACAGGAGCTGTCCCTCATAGAAGTTTTTCAACTTTTGAGCAGGGATCAGAGACACCTCAGTCAAATTTGCTTTCTGATGCTCAAGCACGAACAGCCAGTAGTAGTGYCATTTGCTGGGATGAACTAGGGAATAGAGGTCCTGCCAAGTTAACATTGCGTTGGGAATGTGGGGAAGAGGCTGCACAGTGCAGCAGAGCAGGAACAGCAGTGGGGCAATCCAGTTCTTCCTCTGACAGTTTTTCTGGGAGTTCAGTGGCATGGGATGGAAGTGGCATCCATCCTCCTCCGTAARGAGCCCAGAGTGAACACTGTGAAAGTACATGTGAGTTAGCACAGTCTTGTCAACCTAAATAGTACAATTAAGCAAGAAARGAATAGAGGTGATTTCCAAAATGCTGATTATGCATACAGAAATGTTATAGTGTGGGTATATCCACCTTCATTCAGTGGATGGAATTTATGTACTGAAAAGGATTTTATTATAAAGTCCCTGAGATTACACTTGTTTTTATCTTTTTGCATGACTAGAGAAAAGCATTTTTTAAAATGCCATGCTCAAAATAGAAAATAAAATGAATAAGCACTTGGCACTCTGTGGCTCCATCAGGATGTGACTGATGCATTGCCCTGTGGTCATAGGTCAAACCCTGCCATAGAAAACCTCAGATAATCTTCAGTGGCGTTTCCGACATTGTTAATGGAAGGGACAAGGCTAAGATAACAAYGCACAATTTATGTTCCAAAAGCAGCTGACAGAAGGAAATGGGTATCAAATGAATTAACTCGTTAGAGCAGTAAGGCACATGAGGAAATTCAAAACAGACCGCCCGGAATGATTTACCTCTAGCACGAGGTTAATGTCAGTTCCTCCTTCAGGCACGGCAGTGCCGCAGTTTTAGAAATCTGGACGGCTGCTTGTGCTGGGGGGTTTGTGTTGAGATGAGCCTGCACTTCATTAATTACATGACTGAATGACTACCTGCAGCAGCCATACGTAACCATAGTTTGATATCATGTGGAAAGGCTACACTTTTACACACATGTGCACGTGCATACAGACACAACAAATACAGGCATGCCAGCATTTTTCTAATATAAACAAAAACTACTATGATTTSCTTGCTGGGAAGTATTATTAAAATTGGCAGGTAGGTTATATGCTGTAAATACATTCTGTCTTCAGGAAGCTGCATGCGTACCCAGCRCGCAAGCTTGGCAACCATCTCAAAGGAGCAAGGATTCCCTCACTGATAACCAACAGAGAATTTMTCAGAAATTGCATTTCATCATTTGTCAACCACAAGCTGTCAGTGAAGCCTATTTACTCTTGGTAAAGTCCCACTTGTGCCTCTTTCAAAGTTAACAAGTTCTATTTTTAGAAAATTGGATTTTCTTTTCTCAGCATGACAGACTCCCCTACAGCACCACTGAAGTAATATGTGCATTCATAGCTATCATTAATACAATATTTTTTATTAAGAATTTCAGTTTCTTTATAACYGTCATGAGGTAATAAACTATAGCTAAAGGAGTCAGGGGCTGTAATACGGAAACATTTGCCATTATGTGAGCAGAACAAATTATACTTTGCAAAGGGATAGCAAGCATATCAAGGACTCCTTTTTATATTACCACTATAGCACTTATTATTAAAAAAATCTTAGTAACACAAGATGTCAGAGTACCTTGTCTCAAAATGGCTAAGACTTGACTTTTGTGCAAATAATGAGATCCAGACCATACTATGACAAATGGTCCTGTTGTCTGAAATCTGAGGGTCCTACACACACCCTGCTCCGCGACCAGCTGCTGAGAAAAGCTCTTCTCAGCCCTTTAGGGGCCATAAACTCCTGGAGCAACAAGGGTCATCCCAAGACAAAAGCAATTCAAGTCGCACAACAGCTCACTTCCCTGTCTAGGAAAATGAGGAGGAGAGGAGGAAGCCCCACCAAGCATTTCTACATTACCCCGAGTTATGCGGTGCATCAGCAATTGAGGAGCATGGACACCTTCAGAGAGGGCCATCTTCACTGGCCCTGTGGGCCACACACCATGGGCTCCCGCGTGGCCAGGACAGAGAGRTCACAGCCACAGGCTTCACCTCTGCATCCCAAGGCAGTGTGCTGCCATTCCTGACGAGCTAACTCACCCTGGTTGTGAAGAAGGAGGCTATGAACTCCTGTGTGAAGGCTRTGTTTGTCCTGGGGGAACACAAAGGAGAATCCGGTTAAAACCAAATGAATAGCTTCCTTCTTAAGGATGTTGTTATTATTGCCCAACACAGMTTACACTAAAAATCTGTGCATTTTGGCTCTGCCTTCATTTTCCAATGATTTTTCGCAATATGTAATGTCCAGCAATACATATAGATAATTGTAATAAAGACTACAGAAGGGTACTCAATATATAACATCATATGGTGTTTTTAGTGCTCACACTATAGCTTGCACATAAATCATGACTACACAAAACAGCTTGCACAAGGCAAAATAATTTTTCTTACTAAAAATAATAGCTATAATGTAATGGGGTAAAATAACCAAAGTAAGGGCAGAATAATTTTAGTTCAAGCAATTGTTTTATATTCACAACCTTACAACCTTTCTGGGAAATCTGAATTTTCTCCTGCTATCCCAAATCACATTCACGAAATTGTAAGTGTTGAAATCTCTTCCTTAAACTATTTTGGTCACCCCTCTTTAAGTGAGTTCCCCTCTCATACATACAAACACACAGACATGCACCCTTAACCTTTCTCATTTTGCACCCAAAGGCTTTAGGAGAAGGCCAAGCCTCCTCTGCAAACAAAAGAGATGCCGTTTTATGGCAGTGTTTTTCAAATTCTCACAGCAGATGTGCTACCCCAAACCAAGGCGAGCTCCTTGCAACCTGYCAGCTCTCTGCTCAAAAGTGAGAGTCAGAATCATACACAATCCTCTTGCTTTATTTTGTTAGTCTAAAACAGCTCCACGATATCAACTGCTTGCATGGAAATACTCCAAAGAGAAATGCTAGATTTAGCTGACAGATGCATAAAATCCCATGTTGTCACAGAATTCCCCCATGTCTACTCAGCACCAGCTGCAAAGAATGCAAACCTGCAGCTGCATCTGGTGTTCAGTTGTACTCCAAATTCCCTCCTTCACAGCTGCTGTTTTCCACTTTCATGGACTTACAGCCAAGTTCGGATGAAGGAGGCAGCCCTCGGCTCCATATATTGATGTGAATATACATGTCCCTTTATTTGCCCTGGGGAAAAAAAAAGTCMGAGTTAAATAATACTGTATTTGTGAGGGCATATTTGAGTATATTCAGCCTCCAAAATGACTTCATCTTTCAAACGTAGTCCCTTTTCAACAAGTTCTCTGGAACCCCTGTTGTCTCTCTGAATATTTGTTCAGATGTAAAACAATGGGAATCATCCCTGCTTAGGCCTCCTGGGCACTGTAGAAACAATAATCATAACTGCAACAACACAGAACAAGAGAGAAGTGATCACGAGGAACTGCAGAGCAGTGTTTCTTCAATTATCTACGTGGACTTTTGCTGGTCGCCCTCAATGCCCCTCAGGAAAGGAAGCTCTGACTTGCCRTTATGATTAGTGCTACCCTTGCTCTCCCTTGTGTAGCTGTTATCAACCTGCACAGCTTTTAAATGCAGTCAGCGAGCGCCACTAAAATAATAATTCTGCAAGGGCTATATTCATGGGAAGTTTCCTGTATTTTCTATCTAAACAGAGGGGAAATCTCCAACAGCAGGCAATGAGTACAACAGCCTGTGTAGTGGACTTGGTTTTCTTTAAATGAATCTAGATTTCCAAGACTCACTGCCAGTGGCCTCGAGTGTGATTCTGTGATTCTGTGATCCTTTCAAAGATTTTCAGCCAAATCACTGATTTATACTTTAAAATTTTCTAGGTATCCTACAACTGAGACATGTTTTTCGTTTTAAAAAGGTATGAGCCTTATGTCATGTGATGGGGAAGTATTTAAAATATAGGGTCATATTTGACTAAAAAGTTGAAATTGGACCTTCACAGATAAATACCTGTTTTTTTAAGACAAGTGCAGCACGTACTTTGCCAGTGCAGCATGGCTCGTATCAGACTGTGTTATCTTCACAGTATTTTTTTTCTTTTCCCAGGCTGTTTCTATTGGCCTCAGTGAGATGGTAAATCCACACTGTGAACTGCAGCATTGCACGGATTTCTCAGCCCAGAACTGCAAATGATAGAGACCAGCCCCACAAGAAGTACCACACGCTGCTTCAAGCCTTGCCATGGTTTATCTGCACCTTGTTGCAGCTCTTGTACCATCATTACTGCCCAGTTCTTCCAGTCCCGGCCCTAGGGTGAGCAGAGACAGATCAGGTATCTGCATCCACACTACAAATATTCTTTTAAACCTTCACATTGCCATAAAATTACTCCAGGAAATCAGATGAACAAAATATGACCACATCATACTATAAAATTGAGCCTTTCTTATACGATAAAACCCAAAGTCAGAATCTTATTTTTATAATGAAATGTTTTAACCTAATCTAAATAGTAGTTATGAARCATGAAAACTAAATGGAGACTCTCTAGCTAATTCTCTATTTGCTAATTGTGTCCATGAGACCAAGCAAAGGCATTAAAAATGTTTATGTATTAAATGTGTTTTGGGGTAGTCTAGAAATGTTTGTTATTTCATTTCTTTACATTTTTGCGGGTTCAAATTTCCAACATCAAAAGTAGTATCAGTTTAAGAAAGCACTGGTCTAAGAGAGCAGAACAAGTGGTGTGTACTGACTTTACAAAAAGGCAATAGCAGAGGCTGTCCATCTATCAGATAAGCAGAAAGGAGGGAGAAGAGTTTCAAACACTTTGTTTGGAGTGACATGACCCGGCACAAATAGTCTCAGTGACATTTWAGAGCAAACAGTCCAAGCATCAAGTACATGTACTTCATATCATGGAGGAAAGTGTGGCAAGTTCAGCCTGATCTGCCTAAGTAAACTAGCTAGTGCCCCGTTTGACAGAGATTTTTGTTTAATTCTGAGTCTCAGAAGTTTTTTCAGGGTGTTTTTACACATATCACTGGGGTATAGGTAGTTATATATTTGACTTCAAGTAACTTCCTATCGATATCCTGAAGAAACGTCTTAGTATRGTAATTAGAAATGTGTTTAACCATTTATTCTTCTGGGTTAGTAATTGTTTCTGTTAAATAATGGAAAATAATTACTGTCCATGTAAGAATAAATATTTCCAAAATTAAGGAAATACATGTTTAGAGATCTAACATATATATGTATATATATAGCCAGAGWTGATGTTTAAGAATGCAATTGTGTAAGAGAAATGTGAAAGATATTTATCTAATACTGAAGAAGAGAAGGTGCTGAGAAAGGTGGGGAAGGCTGKGAGATATTCACACTGTCAGAACCATCAAAAACCCTACTAGGTCTCAGACTAGGGGATCTGAGACCAAAGCTGGGAGAAGTCAACGGGAAATCTCAGCGCTCACTGTGCAGAGTAGAAGTGCCGAGAGGCACGAGGAGGGACCTGCCACGCACGAGGAGGGACCTGCCACGCACGAGGAGGGACCTGCCACGCGCGGCGGGAGGAGCGCGGGGAGGACGCGCCTGCCGAGGCTGCTAGGCAGGCAGGCAGCAGCTGCACGAAAACAACTGCGGGGCAAAGCAGTGTCACTCGTAAAAGTAACTGSGAAGCAGGATTAAAAGTTTCTTGTGTTGAAAAGGCTTTCAGCCCTGGMGTCCAAACGACAGGTATTTGCACAGCAAAAAGCCGCCTATCAAAGCCGACCTCCCACCCCTCATCCCACAGAGGTCGCTTCTCCTAGAAAGGAAAGGGATGTTTGCAAACAGCCCCAGGCTGGGGCAGTAAACACATCGCTGGAGAACCCTGCATACTGCAGAGCACACGGGGCGGTGCAGGGCGCTCCTTCGGAAGCGGGATCTGAGCACAGGCAGAGCGCTGGGGAGGAGCCATCCGCGACGAGCAACGGGCCCCGCTGGTTCAGCTCTCAGCGTGTAAATCCCGCACCTCCGCGTTAATCCTCTTGCACGCCTGCTTTACACTCCCCATCGCAGAAATTTATCTCGGAATCAATTCTTCCTGCTTGGGAAATAAATGTTTCTACTTTGCTTCATTGTATAATAGTTGGAGCAATCCGTTATCTTGGAAAAATATTTTTTTCCACTTACACKGGCTCTTAAATATTTTATGATCCTTTTCCTTTTTAGTTTTCACTATAAATAAGACAAATACATGACAGATACAAGATCTTAAGTACATCAATGTATAAATATTATATAATTTAGATTATATACATATAAGATGCTCACCTATTTTCTTCCGACTTTGTATAAATTGTACTACACGTTGTACCGTTTCCCTCAAATATTTTCATTTATTTTAGGCAAATAGTGCTTARTCACACTACCATTCCTCCTCTATGTTAGAAATATCACTAAGTGGACTTCAGAAGGCAAAGCTTTCAAATAATATTGGCTCTTGGAGTCTTTTAAGCCATTTAATTATTTTTTCTGCTCTGTGAGGTTTGCTGGAAAGGCTTTTCAGCACAGCACCTCTGCCAGTAACTCCTTGTTTCAGCCAATTTAGAATCAAATCCTACTTTTATCAATAAGGAGAAGGCATTTGAAGACCCTTTTCAATGATCAAACGTAACACAGGCTCCCATTTTTCACACACAGCCAAGCCCTCCGAATACATTCCATAAAACAGGAACAGATCCGGTTTGCTGTACTGAACCGCTCCAGAGTGAGTTACAAGTTGCAGGCAGTGTCCTCATTGCACTTGGGACATACAATGTGAATGCCACACAAGTAAAGGGAGGATCCTTATGATAATCACAAATCCTTCACACACTACTAAATCAGGCTGAAATGTTGTGAAGCTCTAGAAAAAAGGCTCTAGAAAAGCTTTTAAGTGTTGTGTGATATTTGCTCCTGGGTTCAGGCTGTAGTCCAACCTAATAGACTTACAGCAAGTTACAGCAACTCAAATTTTCTTTTATGTTGCTCAAAATTTTCACAGYATTCACAAAAGCACATCTGCAAATAAAATCATGTTCTGGGGTGCCCTTTGTTTGCTTGTTTCAAGTTGAAAATCATTGAAGAGACAATACCTCCCACCTTTTTAGAAGATAAAAAAAAAAGAAAAAAGCAAGTGGACTTATTTTATATGTTATCAATTGACTATTAAAGCAAAAAAACAAAAACAAAAAAAAAGGCTCTCTTGAAAATATAGGCCTTATTCATAAAATCTCCTTTCACTCTTCTGATTTAAAACCATGAGGATGCACTTTTGTGCTGAACAAAATGCCTCTGGAACTCCTCCAACCTTTTGAAACGGTTAAATTTCTGATAAGCAGAATATWCAAGAGATGCAAAAGTCTCAAAAATCAGGATATGCAATACATAAGTTATTAGAACATATTAACAGCACTGTCACTATTTGTGCAACACACCCTAGGCATCACAGCATTAATACTTTTCGCCAAAAAGAAGTACACGTATTCAGAATACATTCCTTTACCCAGCTATCTCCCCTGAATCTTGTAAGCTGTAGAAATTTGGGCCATTTCCAAGGAGTAGTTACAAAAGAGGTGAGATTTAAAGCTGGCATCAGAGCTGGGCAAATAGATTTTTGTCTAAAGTAAATAAACTCTGGGGAGACTGAAACTAGGGAACGTAGGGTAAAATCAGCTAATAATTTCAGCTAGGAACAGGGAACAGGGAGAATATAAAGGTCACTATATTTTAGTTCCACATTTTCTTTTCTAAGGAAATTGTTAATTTTTAAAACACCAAATATTTTGTAACATATTTTAAACAGAAYATTTTGAGACCATCTTTTTAAACAYCACTATTAATGTTTGATTTTTAATGTGATAATAAAAATTACTCAGCCCAAAATCTATAAAAAATATTTCAAAAAATATATARAAATGAAAGATCCAGAATGGTTTTCCTGAAAGAATCAGAATGTATAGATTTTTTTCCTGTTTTCTCTTTTGCTGCTTTTGTTGCTTGTTTTCTTCTTGAACAAAAGAGTTAGTTTGTTTTTAGGACGACTTCCTGATGTGTCTGTTGAGTTTGTGCTACAATGAGATTTATTTTTTAAAACATTTTCTGAAACATGCTTTATATTTATATTCATTTGACCTAAATTTTACCTAAGTCCCTGGGCCTGTTGCCTCCTATTGGCCAACTCCAGRCCTTGAAAGGCTTCTTGTTAATAGAAAGTGCCAGTGCTCAAAAACTTAACTGGAGGTTAAGTTGTCTGCAGGCAGTCCTAAATGTATTTTAAWTTCTTACATTGACCTTTACAAAATATATATTATCAAATACAGCATTTGGCATGCATTTGCCATTGCTGGAGATATTTGCACTTGACATTTGACATTTTTTTCTTGGCTGTTTAATTTCTCTTATGCTTTCAGTAAATGAAATATTTACAGGAATATTTTCTGAGACTGTTTCCTAAATGAGGAGACTGGACATCATGAGCACACTGACTTCAAAAGTCATAGTGAGAGGCAGGACAATGATGGTATTACAAAGAGGRAAAAAAAAGGTTCAAAAATCAATTCCACAGTGCATGCACAATGCTTGAATTTTGCAGACTTGGACAGCAAATCCATTCTATTTATATTTGAATTTAATTCTCTGTCTACCATCAAGTGACAGCTTGCTTCATCACCTACCACATTTGCTGGCAAACACGAGAGTAGCGAATAGGAACTTGAAGCTGCTGTGTGCCAGTTGCACCACTTCTCTTGATGTCACCAGGAGATGACATGGTGATATTGCCACAGGCCACCATGACTCAAGTTCTCGTTGCTGTAGTTTCTCTAGCTTGRATATAAAAAGGCTCACATAGTATAATAAATAAGTTGTATTTTGCCAAGGCTGATAAAAAAAAGTATGGTTTCTGTGTACTGTTGATGAGATTGGTGAAGAGATGCTATTTTCACTGTTGATATTCTACATTTCCACTCTGTACTTCAGAGTGAGATAGTATAATTCGCCACACTTTGAAATTTTAGCAGAGGAAATACTCTCAAAATGGTGCCATTTCTTTTAAAACATCTATTTCAGTATATATCTTTTGATTTTATTTATAAAAATGAATATGATCATAATATATAACATTAGATGTCCTGACCAATATATTCCTTAACACTCCCTTCATCTCATATGCTGTAATCAGCACACAAATACCAACCCATTCTTCATTCTTGCCTTTGATTCCTTCTTTCAAAGCTTGAAACATAAAGGAGTATTATGTTTTCCAGCACATCCTAAAGGTTAAAGCAGTCTAGGATTAAAGTTGTCATCTAAATAGAAGCAAAAGTAGGACACAATACAGAAAGCAAATAGAGGAATACTTCACAGAATCACAGAGTGGTTGAGGTTGGAAGGGACCTCTTAGAGATCACCTAGTCCAACCCCCCTGCTTCAGCAGAGACACCAAAGCACCGGGCACAGGGTGGTGTCCAGGCAGGTTTGAAGATCTCCAGAGAAGGAGACTCCACAACCTCTCTGGGCAGCCTGTTCCAGGGCTCTGTCACCCTCACAGGAAAGAAGTTCTTCCTCACATGGAGATGGAACTGCCTGGGTTTCAACTTAACTCACTGTTCATACTTACACAGAACCAGGATCTTACAGACAATACTTACAGAGAATCTCTGTGCTTATAAAAATTCCCCAAAATGCGTCTGACTGGGGCTTATTTAGTAGAGTGTTTGGGATGGAGATATAAGAGCAGCAGCTTAGCTTTAGCCAGCACTAGATATGGCCCTCAGCTCTTGCAAACCCTACCTATAGCATGTGTGTTATGCAAAACTCCCCAAAGAGCAAGTGCTCTTTCACCCAGCATTTCATCAGCAACTCTTTTATTCTCTGACTGTCAGCTGTTATTCATTGCAATTTAGCTTCTGGGAAACCCATCTATAAGAATGCAATGAATATACCGTTAAAGTTTGAACTTCTTATATATTTTTATACCTACGTAATGGAGCTGACAAACTTCTGTGTTTTATGAAAACACAAATGTATAAAGCAAAGCACGTGTGCTTAACTTTATATTTATTTCCTTTGACTACGTTTCACTACAAATTTAGGATCTAAATGCTCAGTATGTATTCAAGCAGACAGATGCATGCTTTTACAACCTACAGGAAGCATAATTTTATTTTTTAGAATCACAAAAATTCTTTTCCTATTCTTTGCTTCGCTTCACTTGGCAATTTTGCAAAGGCTTTCTTATTTTGGAGATAAATTATATCTATTTCACATTCATCATGAGCATTTATGATAAATCTTACATATCTTAAGGTAAGTGCCAAACAAAAACATGTTAGACCCCTGTAAGAAAAAATAAACCAATAGAGTATGTTTACCCTACTCTTAGGATTTTTTTTTTTCCTTTCGCTCTCTCTTTTGCCTTCCAGTGGTTCTGTGGCGTTCAGCTACAGGCAATTCTTGTCTGGATTAATCCTTCTTTCTAGCTGTACCTTCCTCTCCCCTCTTTGATCTTTGGTATTCCTTTATCTACATCCATCACTCTTGTCTTCACTTGATTTACTTTGTCCTGAACATTAAAAGTTAAATTGGTGATTAAAAAACCTTTTCCCAGCCTTCTCTTTCATTTCTTCATTCAAAGTCCTTCTCTAAAGAAGAAATTGAATCTGAAAAGAGCTAAGAATACAGCTTTTAGGAACATGTGAAGATGGTCAAATATCCCAAATTTCCAAAACTTCAAATTCTTGATCTATTTGGCAGTCATTGCTGTCATTTCTTTGTCATTCCTCTCCACAAAACAGAATTATTCTGCTTCTTGCTATAAAAAGCCTCTTGTTATTTTAGTATCTTTCCAAGTATGGTAGCATCATTCATCATTTGATCCAACAGAAATATTGCACTACCATATACCAAAACATGGAGCATGGCTGGGAATGTCTTTCAGTGCCRCCAGAGATCGCTTCACCCAGACACTTACACCTCAAGGCTTTGTTCCACACTCTTATTTTCTGCATCGGTCCTCTGACAATCTCCTTAACAAGGGATCTCAGCTATGTGGACTTGTCTATTCCTGATCCTAGTGTGAACGRCTCTTTTTTCAGGCCGCAGATAAGAAACTTCCTAAAGAACAAATTGGAAAATTTGTATGGAAAGTGCATAGACAGTGTGACTCTCAKGATGAAGTTCAAAGTGTTCATTATGCAGACAACACAAACTATTAAAACAGAAAAACAAGCTCTCATATTGTTCAACTGTGCCCATGCCAAAGCAAGAAATAAATTATCAAAGTTGTGCATTATGCAACATTGTTCAAATTTTAGCTTTTGTTTTAAATGATGAAGGGGAATTTGCACTGGAGTGAGATGAGATTTTAAATTCTTAGTTAATATCAYTGTTAACTTGAATAGCTGTTAGAAAAACCTTATTTTCCTCTRYGGCATTATGAAAATATTTATTATAGCCTAAGTATGCATGGGAAATGTTTAAGGACCATTACAGAACAAACACTGAGCACGAAGGCAAGAAAACTARCAAATATCCCTAGCAATGATGCCARGACTTGGCTGTTTAGCTATCAAGCGGACATTAACASATGACAGATAAGTAATTATTCAATGAAGTTGGATGAAATATGCTTAAATATATCCAAATTATAATGCAAAATAACATCTAAAATCTGACAAATGGGAAAAACTACGCATAATAGAACAAGATAATTTCCATGCAACATTCTTAATTATGAAATATTAACATTTCAGCACGCAAGGTTTTAGCAGCAGTTTGGTATTTCATTGAGTATCACACATTTACACAAAATTGAATACCCWTTCTTGCCTAGATTTTCCTGCTCAGAGTTGCCCTTCCAGCAATGGCAAACGCAGAAGCTCTTATCACCACTCAGGAGCTCTTATCACTAGCACAGGAAGGCAGAAGGGGGTCTTTGATGGCACACGCTTTTCCTCTCCTGACCTTAGGAAAGCCCTGCTCATTCCTGAAGGGAGAGAAATGACATTGCTAGAAAATAGACAGCACATGGGATCCCAAAAGGAGCAGCCGCAACCGATGCTGGCACACAGGTACCAAGGAGTGTTTTGCAACGGATGAGAATTTAATATGCCAACTAAAACACATGAAATTATACATGAAATTTTGAAATATTTGAGGCGGAGAGAACAAGATTGAATATTATCACATTTTTTTTTTCATCACCCAACTCAAATCTATTTGTAGATAAAAGGATGAAAAATATTTAGACTGAGCTGTGTCCCATATTGGGTTCTTAGCCCACAAAAAGAAAGACTGAGCTAAACTTTTTTCAYTCAATGTTATCTGTATATAAATACAGACTATGATTAGCAATGCCTGGAAGTCCATATGTTAACTCATAAATTGCAGGTCCAGTGTTAACTTGGAATATACCCGGAGTTAACTTGGAACTGTAGTTAACTATTCCAGAATGATTTTAATGAAAAGTGACCTATATTATTTCTCATGGACATGTATATTTTCTGACATTTTCTTTGTTGCTCAGTGTTCTGTGCATAGGATTGGAAGGGCTCCTCTTTAGTCTCTAAATACATTCCCACTGATAGTCAACTGTGTGAATAGTTTGTTATCATTCAGTTATCATTAGATAGCTTCTTTTTTCTTTTTTTTTTTTTTTTTAATAATATTGTCCAGGGAACCTCTGTAACTCTCTTTATATCAGGCTTACTGACAATGCTCATGAACAAAGGGGAAAGACATACAAAAAGACCAAAACCAGGTTTCTTTTAACTGCATGTGACTTCTCTGCATGGCTGAAGTCAATGTGTGTCTTGCCACTTATGGAGATTTTCACCACACACTTAAAGAAACCTCTGAGGAGGTGTCCTTACACACTTTACACAGAGCAATCTTAAGCACAGAGCARGGATGAGAATAGAAGGCAAAATGCAAGAATAAATCAGGGTCCAAGATTTACATACTGAATTTAAAACTTATGTCCCTGAAGCCCTTACTCAGTAGCTCATTGCTCTGGAAAGGTCTAACACTCCCAGTACCTTAATTTTGTTTGTAAAATGTCTGGAGCACAATCAGAACTGCTTATTGTCCTCACAGAGAATCCCCATATCATGGAAGTACCATCATTGCTCTCCCTGTGAGTCACATTCAATTGGTGTTCTTAGACAACAAGATGTTTCTAGTATAAAATTTAGAAGAAAAGTATCATATCCTCTGTCTTCATCTTTTAATGTCCTCATCTATTACTTAAAATTTAGAGAATCCGAAGACCGAATCTCTTATCCAGGATATAGCAGGCCCAAGGTTAAATTTCAGCATAATTTGAACCACATCAACTGTTTCCCAAGGGAATGTATTATCACCACGTCTCAAATAGGCTAGAGTGAAATTCTCTCAGTTTGTGCTCTTAAACTGTCTCTATTTTGCATACAGTAACTTGGCAAGAATTCAAAGACTGGAGAGATCCAAACAATCCTAAGTCTTTTCAACTACTTTATACATCATGCAACAACCTTTTCAGAAGAGAATATAAAAGCACTCTCAATACACCCTTTCCTCGTTTCCTCCCTTCAAAGATGGAAGAATAAGCTTGTAAATGGCAGTGAATGCTTCACAGTAATGCATAAGTTATATTGCATCTGCCTCTCCTCTCTCTGCTTTGAGGATTTCTAAGAGAGGGCAACTAATTCCAGGAGAGAAGTACTGGCCGTGAAGATGGAAACCCTTAGCTTTTCTAAGAAGTAACACTTACGCTTACTCGAAATTTCTCATCATTGCTCATTGACTATCTCTAGTCTTCTGTAGACCCTCATTCTTCGGTATCTAATTCTCCATAGACTAGTATGATTGCTTAAGTTTTGATTTCTTCTTCTTTGGGCACATGGAGGATACAGGCACRTAAAACAAAAAAGAGTTTCTTCCTCGCACTCTTAAGGCCTAAATTCCTTGTCTTGTTGATCAAATGGTGTATAAAAATAACAGTGTCAAGATACTTTAGATGCTTTCCTGGGGAAGGCATACTTCTGGGACTTGCACAAACATTCTTGTTTTCATGAAAACACGGAGAAGACAAAGTACTTTCAGACTGAAAATCAATATTTCCTCTGCACTGAATAAGTCATACAGACTTTCTTAACTACTTGCAAAATAAGAATATCAGCGCGCAAAATGGTTGAACTTACAGGTTGAGTTAAAAGATGCTTGCATTACATGAGGCCTTCATTTTCACCTCCAGCAGATAGTGATTTTTCTTAAAAATTTCATAGCCTTTTGCATTAAGTTAGCTCAGGTCACCTACACACACCTGTTTCACAGCAAGAGGAAGGAATTCATGATCTTCCTCCTGAGTTTTCACGTGTTCTACAGATATAGCACTTTAAAACAAAAATGTCCTTCATTACACCTGAACTTTTTGTCCCATGATTTTATCTCCGACTTGGGACATCTTGGCTCTTAATCTTTTGTTACTGCCTTACTTAGATGGAAAACAATTGCCCAGAGAAGACAGTTCCCTGGAATGTTTCCATGAAGAGGTCTGAAAAGAGGAGTTTGTTTCTCAAGCTGGCTCATACTTACTGCTTTGTTGAGTAACTGAGGTAAGTAGTTTTTTGTTCTCTGTCCATCACATAATATTTAAGAACATGTCAGGCTGTTGCAGGGTTGCTGTACTGGCTCATACACACACTACTGGTGAAGAACTGTCAAGAATATACTTTCACATAWGGGATACAGTGCTAGAACATAGACCAAACAATTCTTAATAGATCAGAGAAGTTAATAGACCTTCCCGACACTATATCCACGGGTATGTTGAATTTAGAGGATCTTTTCTCCCCTGAACCTTTCATCCTTTTCTAGATAGTACCAAAGAAAGTAACCGCCACAATTGCTGTTTCATTAAATGATAATTCTTCATAGACTTCTTTCARAAAGCAGATATCAAACTGGAGGTAAGATGTAAGATACTGATACAAATAGCACTCATTATGCCAGCCCTGTTAATTTGGTACAGACATATGCACTTTTAAACACTTCCGAACACTTTTAAACACTTATGAGACCAAGCAGGATATGATTTCTCAAAAAGCAATGCAAGGAAAGATTAAAGACTATTTCATTACCCCAAAACAGAAAGTTCAATACCAGTATGCAGAAGTCTGAAAAGAAGCCTATAAACACAGGATTCACTAGATCTTGAGATGGGTTGGCATAAACGTTTTTCCTGTTACAAGCTGTAAATGAAGCCGAGTATGAAGTCACCTCAGATAAGTACTAATTTATCTGGCAAATGACAGAGATGTCCATGCTCCCAACTTTAGTACTACCTTTTATGTCATGAGCATTGCAAGTCAGTGAAGTGCTCATAAAAGTCTGTGCCTGTACCAGTCTCATTGCTTTACATGATTTTGATGTTTATTTTAAATAACAGTGACTTCCTTGGCCAGCAGCCTATGCTGTGTCTACCTCTACCGCTGAGTCTACCTCTACCTCTGAGTAGAGGCATCAGCAGAACTTTCACCACACACACAGTCAGAGTGATTCTTGTCACACATTTCYCTCCTTTATCACCCTTCAGCACCGTTTAGACTCTCCTTGCTGCCTAGCACTTGACCTGCATCTCCTTGGGGCATGATGTGCTGTCAATCTACCCAAAAATATAATTCCTGTCCTCATATTTATTTTTAAGGTCAAAGTGCCTGAAATAATAAGATGGCTTTCCCACTGACCACTGTTGTAGCATCAGTGTTATGCACAGTGTGTCCTAGAGAGCAATATGGACTAACATCAGGACATGAGATTTGGCAAGAGGATATTTGATACATGCCCTGGCAAACAAAGTCACATTAAGTGCAGTCCCCTGCCAAACTGAGAACAAAAAATGTTGGCCCATCCAACTGTATTCTTTACTTGTAGTTATTTAGTCCCTCTACAATGCAAAAAAAAAANAAAAAAAGAAAAGAAAAAAAAAGGAAAAAAAAGGCAACTTTAAACAATAAATCCGAAACTTCAGCACTAACCAAAAAAAAAAAAAAAAAAGAAAAGAAAAAAAAAGGAAAAAAAAGGCAACTTTAAACAATAAATCCGAAACTTCAGCACTAACCCCAATCCTAATATTAACAGTAGAGAGTACAGCAATAAAACTTCAAGTAAAGCATTTGCCTATAAAGAAACATGTAATCTCTGGATTTCCCTAGTCCCGGAAGAATCCATCAATAAACTGGGAGCAGGGAACTTCAGCTTCCCAGTTCCTAGCACTAAGCATTTTTAATACAGTTGTGTAAATGCAGCCTCGACAAGACAATGAAAAGCATTAATCCTTTCCAAAACCTGCTCGCTTTCAACTCTTTAGCAATAAYAGAAAGCAAGAACAATCTAGGCTCTTAGGAAGGACCATGTTATTAGAGGAGAAAGTCTCAGTCCTAAGTTTAAAACAACTAATAGTCCTAACTTGACACACGACTCAGCCCTAGCTCTAATCCTATTTATTACTACAGTGTGCAGCAAAACACACAGTATTTGCCTTTACAAACACCTGTTGCCTTTTTTTTTTTTTTTTTTTAAGGCCTGTGAGTCACAGAGAAGAGTTGGAATCTTGAAAATCTGCTTCCAAACCCTATCTTTGACCTTATTTATTTGCAGGAACAACAAAATGATAAATACATCCAACCTCCTGCCCTGTCAACACGAGCCCTCTTCTTAACTCTGCCAAACCACCAAAATAAAGGAATAAACAAGAATCTCAAATAACTGAATTCCCAAATCCCAGCTCTAACCCTTACAATATATAAGCAATAAAGGAGGACATATGATATTTGCCCCTTTCAGATGCTGCCCTACTCATGGTTCTTCATTCCCCTGAGAAAACAACAACAACAGAATCCATTTCTCTCTTATATTCCCAAACCCCAGYTTGCAACACACCCTCCAATGTAGTGTTTGCTTGCCTGTTCAAAGAGTCCCCAGCCCCTTGCGACCTGGCCCTCTGCTCCYTGCAAGTCCCTGAAGCTTTGCACTCACTCTTGCACAAAACATATTCCACTTTTTAATCATTCCCAGTATACTAACTCTACAGATTTGTCTCTGCAGATTAACCCCAGCTGATTAAGAAAGTCTRGCCCTATTAACCTGTATTCTCCTTCTACCTGTATGGGATATACAGAACATTGCAATAAATTCGGCTATTGACTCTACAGGAATTCCAAAATTAACCTCAATCCTCATTCTACTTAAGGGATCTACAGCTAACAGAAAGAGAGACCTTAAAATATTCCARTTTATTAATAATTGTCCTCTTCCCAGTTTTAACGAGCTAATATTAATAACATATTGGCTGTGTTTACAGAGCCGGGGACATTACAAAATACTACTTTCCATGAGTTTAACTGGGTTACGGTTAACTGGGAATCAAGTTAAATAGGATTTTTCAGAATAGATGTCATTCCTCCAGGAAACATTTTTCACTGCCTCTTCCTCTGGAATCTTTGCAATGTAAACACCTCCTTAGAATAAGCTGAATAGTTAAGAAAAGATATTTTAAGTGAATACATTTCATAGCAAAGTTGGTGACTACTGAAATCTACTCCTTCAGCAGGTACATTTCACGACTATATATGTTAATTCTCTCACCAATTTTAAACGTAATTTAATATGTTCTAAAACCTCCCAGAATTTTTATACAATGAATGTAAAAGCAATCTTGATCAGAACTGATAAAAGGGAAGCATGATACAAAAACGATTTAGTTATTAGAAATAGCACTTTTGCAGAAGCCAATATGATTTCAGTAGTACTAACAACTTCAGCTGTATACTTGATGCAAGTTCTCCACCTAGTGGTGTATGTTTTAATACTCTGTCTAGGTTGCAATTCCTGGTGTGTCCTTTTTGTTTCAGAGTAATTTAAGGAGTAACAGCAACGATTCCTTATGCAATATTTTACAAATATTTATGCAATGTAACAACTTTTTCCAAAATTGATATTAATTTCACACAAAGCCTGAAATAATTATAGCTGCATAAAACATAAACACAACTGTACCGAAAACCCAGACACCAAAACCAAACTGTATTCCAAATCTTAGAAAATCCTACATGTTTCACAAGTACTACCAACAGCAATATTTTAAAAAAAAAATGGAGCAGGATATTCATATAATATTTATTCAGATGCCAGAATAAAAAGTTAGCATATGAGCAACTTCTCACGGAACAAATGTTACAAATGTTCAAGTTACTTGAGGTCCTTACTTTCAGGCTAGAGGGGACTGTAAAATATATGTTCTAATCTGACCACATGCACATCATGTGGCAATTCCTGAGGAAAGTAGAATTTCTGTGGTCACTCATAAAGTCAAAGCAGATGATCATAAGCATCCATCCTGTTTAAATATATGAATCATTGTAATATTGTAATGGGTACATGCTTGGGAAGAACAACAACTTCTGGGAAAAGGATTACAAATCTAAGACCRGATACAAAATATGCTGTCCACATTTGAGACCTATTAAGACCAAGCTGGCCCAAGCTCAAGCACTTCTGATCACAACTGTAGTGATATGGCTTGGAGAAACACTAACCTTTACCTTCAGGTAGGTTGGTCCTGAGCTACTAAGGGAGACTATGGTCAAAACTGCAGCTATGAATTTCACCCCAGTTCTTACTGGTCACTACTGCCAGTACCAAAACACTCGGTGAAATGCAGTATGCTCGCTGAATGATACATTGCTTAGTAATTGTGTGACTGTGTTTCACGTCACCTTCAGGTCACAGTCATTTTAATTATCCCTTGACAGCAAAAGCGAGTCACAGTTATGTTGCACTGGTGCTAATGAGGGTATCGATTACCGCAGCGTGCCCCTGTCAGGCAGAAGGGCCACACGTTCTGAGCAGATACAGATCAACCAAATCAACTTGGTCTTCTACAACGTGGGCTTCAGAAGAGTATGCTTACTGTGTGCTTACGGTGTGCTTACTGGTGTTCATTTTGCCAGTACTTGGGATCAGAGATGGATGGACAGATATAAATATATAACCACTCTATATAATAATATAACTGCTAATGTAACTACTCTTCAGTGACAAAAAGGTGGATTGGAGTAATTGTGATTTGTACTCACAGAGTTCCTTTCCACTGAAATTGCACAGAGGTGCCAGGTAATGAGCCAGAAAATCTCTGTTCAAAGAAGTCCATGTGGTATACATACATACACACACACACACACACACACATATATATATGCATATGGGTATGTGTATAACATCATTTATATATGTATATATGCACACACATATATTTATGCAAATATACACATATATATGTATATATGTGTGTGTATATATGCATATATAGATAAAAACACACACGTGTATGTATATATATAAAAATTTCCAATTATATCCTAAATTTTTGTTTTCTGATTGAAATTAG
The DNA here is from genome assembly GCA_003342815.1 of Eudromia elegans. Taxonomy (NCBI): domain Eukaryota; kingdom Metazoa; phylum Chordata; class Aves; order Tinamiformes; family Tinamidae; genus Eudromia; species Eudromia elegans. The sequence goes on along the minus strand of PTEX01000088.1, from coordinate 2,029,288 downwards.
GTTTTCCCTTGAATCAAAACTGACATTGCTAAAATGAAAACAACTGGAAGGAGGAAAAAGAGACCTCAAAAGCCCCCTAGATATTTGAAAAGATAACTTATGAAAATGTAATCATTTCCCATCAACACAAGGATTGTTGGGAAAACTCTCGATGCTTAGAAGTCACTTATAAGGATGTAGCTAAAAGGCGCTATTTTAAGAGCAAGTGAAAGCAAGTGTACAGCTCTGATTTTTGAAATTCTCTTAGGGATTTGCATGAAGTTTTCAGTATACTAACAACCAAAACTGAAGAAATAAACTGTAGTTTGGAAGCACATTAAAGGGCCAAATTTCATGTTACTGTGCACTGCTTTGGTGCTAGGACAAATTATAAAAGTAATTATTATAAGTATATATATCTTTTTCTCTTCTTGTGTCATAAAAAAGGCTGAATTTTTCTGTGAAATTTGTGAAAAATAAATAAATAAATAAATACCCTGACTATGAATTAGAAAATATCACTGCGGTAATTAGAAGTTTTTAGAAGCAATGAAAAAATGGAAATGTTGGCTAATAAAGAAAATATTTAAAGATTGCTAGTCCCAGTTGCAACTACTGTACCAGAATATTCCAGCTCGCAATGTACTTTCCCTCGGAATGAGGTCACAAGCTGATAATCCACAATTTCATCAATGCTAGTGCATTTTGGTTTTGCTTTCTAGTTATTAATTAAGTCTGTCATTAATAAGCTAGCACCTRATTTCAATTTTTGCACAACTTGATACTTTCTTGGGTTACTTCTTACTTTTCTTAGTAACATAGCAGATTCTCCTTTTTGAATTGCAGTTCCTGAACGGATGCTACTGAAAGAACACAACTCACTGTCAGAAAACATATTCATGTATCTACAGCTGAAGGCAATTTTCAGCTGATTGCCACCGTGCAGCTACAGGAAGAGAGGGAACATTTCCTCATTATATTATCATTATAATTAGGGTCATACTGGACAGAGAATAAATATCCCTTGGGATTGGACTGTGATTCCAAATTCACTTTTTTTTTTTTTTCCTAAGGATGATAAATGCAAAACATTTTAAGTAGCTGCTGTCCTTTTTTTATCTGGGGTACATGGACAAAATCTTTCACATTATTCTTTTATGAATTGACCATTTACTAAGTCCCTTAGAAATTCTAAGGGGTCTTTCACTGTCTGACTTTGTTGGCACGGATTATGTTCAGAGTCATGATGTTTGGATACTGTGGGAAACATGTAGACTGTTTTTGCGTATGTGACTTGCTTTTTTTCCTCCCATTTATACCACAATCCCTAACTGAAGATTTACAAGAGAAGTTTTTGAAAATCAAAACTTTCACCTTTAGCACCACAGATTCATCACTTGCTTATTACCTGCTACAGTAAAGCTAGAACACTAAGAGCATGATTTCATACTACTTCAAATAAAACTCATGACTCCATATGAACTTCATGGAGCGAGAAGAGCTAAACTGGTATCTGAAGGAGCTCTCATGAAATCTGAGTCACTTGCTGGAGATGACTGCCTTTCTCCCACTGAAGAAGGAACTAACACTRGCTGAAGGTTAAACCTAGGTACTCTTGGTTAACCCAAACGCATCCCCATAGATGAAGAGTGAAAAGCAAATGAGTTGGTAACATTGCAGTGCTTGTTAAGGTGAGTGCTTTATCTGAGTTTTGAGATGTAACAGAAAACTCTGCTCATAACAAACCATTTGAGAATAAATTTAACAGGAAAAAGAAGTAGATGTTTTGGGGAAAGTTTTCATGTAAATTAGGGTAGACTCAAGGAAGCAACTAGGTTAAGCTCTGATTTTATTATTGGGACAACAGCAGTAACATTTTTGTTTGCAAGTTTCAGATCACCTTTCTAATGAAACCGTCAATGGAAAGCCTTAGTTGGGTGAGGAGGTGGTTGATAAGTCCCTGACATACAGACTGTGATTGGCACAATTTGTAATGTTCTTTCCATTCACAGTTGCAGTTCTCAAAGTTAAGCAGAAGGGATTGCCATCTTGCCCTCTACACTGGCCCTCCAAATCCTTGTGTTTTCTTGCTTCCCTAAAATAGGAAGAGATTAAGGGTGACTGACAGCAGATGAAAAGGATGCGGCCACATATATGTTAATCTTATATGGATTTGGAAGGAGAAAGATATTGATAACTGCTCCTTTGTCTCACTTTGGGTCTAGCCATACATTTCCCAGCATTCTAGAAAACAATTCTAAAAGTCTGGGAAAAATAATTTCAAGAAACTAATCTACCCATTCTTATCATTCATATGAGGGTGATTCTTCACCCTTAATACTGTCCAGAATATTTGATCATGAGTTTAAGGCCAGGGAAAAACTGGGAGACTCTGATAAACATTTCTTCCATCACAGGCTTAACTATCCTAATTTAATGTAACACTTTAATTTAAATCCATATGCTTTTGCACGTGGATAAACTCAGGACAGAAGCCTATTTCTGGCCACAGGCTGCAACAGGCTTACTTGGACTTCAGCACAAGTGAAAGCCTTCTTAATCACAGGAACTCAGGATCTTCACTTGTATAATCTACCTACATAACTCTTAGTAGTTCAAAAAAAAAGAAAGCCAATCTGTTTTATAAGAGCTGAGACCTGGGCTTTTGTAAAATAAGGAGTTAAGGCCTATTAATTTCTCAGTAAACCCCTCCTCTACCTTTATGTATTTGCAGTATTGCCAGGTCCCACTTTTCCAGAGTTTAATCTCACAATGTTGTTACCTCTGCAACTGAAACAGATCCTTATCTTTGCCTGTCCAATCCAGCAATAAGTACAGACTGTAAAAACAGATCTGCTACATACCTCTAGCCACTGCCATTCATTATTACTGTGTTTTTGACACAGCCATATTGAAAACCATGACAACACACTCTGAACAAGAATGACAGGGCTCATAAGGAACATAAATGAAGGCACTTTGTTCACTTACAAATGTAAGTAAGAAGATGACTTCCATTTTTTACTTTATTAATATTTTACATACATAAAGATCCTTTTGTCCTAATGGATTCCAAAGCAAACCATTAAAAAAGTTATCAGAATGATTTAGATATTACTACCCGTAATTGGATTATGTGTTACTTGCTTCTGTGTTAAATTACTGTAGCAGCTCAGTCTACAGAATACCAAAGACTCTGATTTCTCAATTGAGAAACAGTCTTCTCTTTGAGCAACAGGCTTATAATTGTAGCACAGACTTTGTCAAAAGATCCATTCTATCCTTTGCTGAATTACACTCATAAAAGATGCAAGAACACATTTGTGCTGCTGATAGTGACAGTACCAGTTCTGCAGATGTCACTGTTGCTGTCACTTTGCCCTACATAACTCAGGCAATCTTGGATATCTTTCCAGAAGATAGCACAAAGCCTGATTCAGTTCTTTCTTTTTACATTTGGCCTTTATGGCACATGGAATTATAACAAGCAGGAAAAGGAAGATGTCATTTGGATAGAAATTTCTAATTTATTTATACGTTCAATGTCTGAACTACAGTTTCAGCAAGTTATTTGGCCTGCAGATTAAGTCTAGTTCTCTGGCTCTGGGACATATCTTGAACCATTAGGCTGTGTGTGAACTTCTGACTGGCATAGCATAAGATTTTTTAAAATCACAACGTTTCATTATATTTACAAGTTCTGTGTTTAAGAGGCAGGTGGGATAACCATAGGACTTGTAGGGAGAAGCCCACGTTATCTTTTCAAATGTGCTATTTCTTTCAGGATTAGAACTCAAAGAAAGAGGTAAAAGGGAGTAATCACAGGAGTGTAGTAATGAAGTCCCTTTTGTTTTCAGAAGCTTAACAGGCAAGATAGACACCCATGCAAACTATGCTTTAGGGTTTTATATGCCTAAATCTAATCATTTTTTAGTTTTAAAATTGTCTCTATGTAGCACTTAGCTGGCCTGGCAGGAGAAGCTGAAATGTGAAGATTCTCACTTACCTGATGCAGATTGTTCTACAGGAAGTTACGACAGAAGGTTCAGTTATTCACAAGTATTATTCAGGAAAGAGTTTGAAGATTTTCACATTAGGACAGGAAGGCTCTTACATCAGCTCATGAATGCACACTTAAGAGTCTGTGAGTATTATTTGGGGGGAAATGGCATAAAATTACAGCAAAAATCCATTCCAACATAATCAAATATTAAATTGCTTAAAAGATGAAGACCTAGAAAAATGGAAACGAATTACAGGAGAGAAAAAAAAAGGAAAAAAAAAAGGAGAAAGGAGAATTCAGAAAGAGTATAATGAAAAATTAAAATGGACATAGTATTCCAGGAAAGCATAAAGGAAACTATGCGCCAAATCTTAGTTGAAAATCTATAAACCATCAGCAACCCAAAGCAGAATTGAAATAAAGCAGGTGAAAATCACAGCTCCCTGTAGATAGACAGATAAGTCAACTTAGTTGGTTTAGTGTATACAATGAAAGTGGAATTTGACCAGAATAACCTGGATGACTGAAAAGATGGTGTGTTAATTGTGTGAAAGGTAGATTTGTGACCACAGGCTGAGAGAGAGGAACACAGAACAAAAACATCCAAGAGACCTTGCAGAAAAAACATCAAGCGAATAGACACAGAACAGAAAACACTGGCACTGAAAATTCTGGAAATAGATTAGAATTAGTTGTAAAGAGAAAGTAATAGCTGAGTTTTTATGGGACATTGAAGTCCATGGGTATTCAAAGGATAGGCCTTATAAAGTATGAAGGGTTAGGAAATACTATTCCTGACTGTAAGGGGACAGAAATATATTAGAAAAGGCTGAGGGAAGTCTCATTTTAAATAAGCAAAGTCTCTTCTCCAGCGAAGTCCCTAATGTAGCAGGTTGGAAACATGTGGACCTAGGTGTTGAATATTTAACAACACCGTTTTAGACAAACACTACTGCTCAGTGATCTGAGAAGAGAACATAAAAGAGAGTAACCTAGGTATTTCAAAGAATGATATTGTCATTAAAGAAAAAAAAAGAAAAAACAAGACTGGTGGTAAATTCACAATATTTCAGAAATTGCAATGGATACTCAGCATATTGAAGTGGCATCATTTTGAGAAGAAAAAAAAATCAGGGCACAGGATCAGCAAACTTAGAAGTTAAAAGATGAGTATAGAGAGTCTGCTGAAGACACAAATGCTTTCTCTAGATTGTTTCTCATTTTAAGAAAAGGACAAGATGTGAAGCATTTTGCAAAATAATAGTTCTATGCTACAGCAATTAGATAGGCAAAGAGATGGGCAGGTACTTTGGTTAGCAGTTATTACTCTTTTCACAGAAGAAATGTTTTTCCTGATTTGTAGCCTATACATGAAGAAAATTTTTACGACCGGAAGAAACATCTAGATTTTTCTAACTTTGCATTATATGATGCATATTCACAAAAAAAAATAGTAAGAGCTTAAAGCATAGTATGACAAAAAACCTATATACTATATAGATGTATATAAGTATATGTAGTATATATATAATATACAAATATATTTTCTCTATTATTATAATAAATATAATAATATAAAATATTTTATAAAAAATATATTTGCTTAAAAATCACCTTCTTCAATCAGTCAGCTTGAGAATTACCTACCATAGAGTTTTTTCAAGATAAGTATATAGAGGTATTGAAGTATATAGATTGTATCATTAACTCAAAACAATTAGTAATTACTAAGTTGCTAACAATAGCTAACAACTCAAATAGAGTTGTTAATACATCTATATSCAATACACAGAGAAGATTTATATAGACAATCCCAAATCTTGAGAATGTTTCTACAAATAAGTAAGTAATGTAACACCTGCGTCTGGTATGGTATTCTACCAGAATATAGTTAGATGACTTTCTGAATATCCAGATGAACTTTAGTTATCTAACCCCAGTCCAAATGTCATCATTAAATTGCTCCAAATATAAACAGATACCTGTTCTTTCCAGCTAGGGAATCAAAGTTGATGATGATGATCTAGGCTCAGTTTACGGGGCCACCATTATTGTGACAAATGAGCTCTTCAGTCTTTCTTGATCCTGATAATACTTGCGCAATGTAAGGAGGTACTAACCAGAATTTCTAATGTAAATCAGCACTGTGGTTGGGAACTGAATTCAAGTCACAGGCTGATGTCTCAGTTCTTGTCTACTTCCCATGATAAGGCCTAAGTAAATTCAATCCCTTCATCCTTCTGTAGACAGAGAAGCTGATAGTAATAAGTTGCTTTGGTTTTTCTACTTTGTTTAACTAGGAACATACCACTGAGGAGGAGTGGAAAATAACTTTGAAACTTCTTGTGTATAATAAAAGTAAATTTTGTAACGTAGCCCTCTMAACTAACATGGAATATTGCAAAAGAGACACTGACTTCAATAACCTGTATTCGTTTAAATTGTTTGTTTTGACAGTCACTCAAGAAAGTGATGTTTCAGCCATGACTACTGACCTTCCTCAAGGTTTCTTCTAAATGAGACAAAGCAAACTCTACAAATATCTGTGAGAAATGTAATGTCAAAACATTGTACTTCAGAATAACTGTCAACTTGTATGACTAAATTAAATTAACTTGAACTGAAGATTAAATGTTGTTCTGAAATGCATATCATTTTTTACACTCTTTGGGGGAACTACACCAACATAACCTTGATAATTTCACTGGATTTGGACAGGAGCGCACAAACGTGTGACTCCATAAAATCAATGACCTGCAGTTAGTAAAGGTTCACGAAAAGAATAAAAACCCAAGATTGTACTACRTCAAACACCAGCAAATTCATTTTTAATGTTTAATTGGATATCAATACGTTGGATGCAATGGTACACCACGAGCCATAACTTGTAGAAAGAAGCTCTATGCTCCTAAGTATCAAATCAGCATAGCTATTTACCAATAGTAGTGTTACAGAGACGTTTAATGGTATTTTAGAGTTTTGCTCTTAGAGGCTGTTGAGAGCATGCAAAGGTGGAAACTGTAGCCTGTAGGAAATAGCTGCAGTGCATTCAGATTTTAAATGCCAGCCACCATACTCAATTTGCCTTGATTGGTAATAAACTAATTACATTAAAAAAAGGAATGAGCTTTACTGGAGACTAAACCACAAGTGTTACTATAGCTGTTATTTTCAGAGGCAAAGTGTGGAAAGACTTTACGTAGCCCTTATTCGTACATACAATTATCTCAAACTTAAACAGCAGGTTTCCTAAAGCAAGTTAGCTTCACTATAACTAGTTTTATAAGCCTTTTACATCTCCTCTCTTTTAATCTAATTCCTGTCAGAATAAACTTTTTGACTATATGTGTACTTCTATGTATGGAATTTTAAAAAGGAATTTAACTGAGAAATAAGACATTGCAAAGAAGACATTGCAAGTTGGAAAAAAAAAAAAAAAAAAAAAAAAACAAAAACCTAAAGCAGACTGTTGTTATTTATAAGACAGTCATAAGATAGTCATTAGCACTACTGAGGATGTGCCAAACCAAGGCTTTTTATTTTCCCTGATGTTCATAGATAGGCTTTTGTTACTTAAACTCCCAGCAAATCTTCTGTTAAAACTCTAGTATCACTTAATGTGCCAGACAAAGCACATCTGCATCTTCAGGGAGGTTTTACATAGCACCGACTGGTTGATTGTTCCAGCTCTGATAATCTATGAATGTGTTTGATTCCAGCTGAAGTTTAAACTTTTGAGATCTGTGGGGCTTTCAGGGTAAATTCAGCCCAACAAAGAAAGACACTATTAGTAAATCTCAAATGCTTTTTTTCCTTTGTTTTCTTTAGGCAGACTGCTGTCACATAAAATATTCTTAACCTTCCTGGAATATTTCCAGATCTAGGAAATATTCTTATGCCCCTATAATCTATGCAACTAAGAGTTCTTGATGATTCAGGGATGTGTCTTTTCCATACTTCATTCCTTGGCAAAGGCTACTACATAGAGAAAAGGCTACCAGGATGAACCATCACATTTTGTTTCCTGGAGTTCCTCTTTCCTATGGATACTGCCAGCTCTACAACAGAGATTCTCCTTAGGTTTGCAACATCTTATGAACCTAAACGATTTTTAAAGTATCCTCTTTTTTTCCTCATTCTGCTTGMTCACAATAAACCTTCCRTTCCCCTTCCACAACTCATTCTTGAAGCTCTGGAACTTGATGACCTTGTTCCAAACTGGAGGTGTAGTCTGAACTRCTCATCTTCCCTTCCCTCCAAAACTTGCCCAAGTTAGCAAGCTGGCCTCCTCTGATGAGGGGGTTTGTTTTCCCTTTTACTGCCTTTCTTTCAGCAGTGGAGCCCTAGTCATAGATGCACACCACTATTGTTTGACAGAGAATTTAAATCACTCATTTCAGTCAACTCTAAAATCTGGTCGCACTTCACTAAATATGAAATGAACCAAGGGGCTGCCTGTTTCACTTCAATAAATTCAGCTTCCTAGTCAATATTCTCTGTTCAAGGCATACTATGTACCCTTTAAGCCAAGTCATCAATTCTGACTAAAATCAGAAGTCCTCAAGTTGATGCTACTCAGTTACTTCCCAAAGATCCTAAGAAAGTACAGTCCTTCTGCGGCCTTCTGCAATGTATTCTCTGTGATGCTGAGTTTATCTTTACTGCATCAGCCACCATTACTCCAAGAATAGGCTGCAGTTCATGAGAAGTATTGAAAATGCCTGTTACTAAGAGAGATGAAATCCTTTAGTAAATGAATGAGCCATAGGATAGATAGCATGTTGAGAAAACCCATTGAGTCTATGCCCTCAAAGGTCTCGATTATATTTTTTGTCCTCSCAGTAAAAGCGAAAAAAATGAATCAGGCTTAATTCAAATTAGACATGAATTTACTGAAGTATTKTAACTAGTTTATGAATTACTGTGTGGCCCCTTATTTTGGAAACCTTTCAGGTTGTACAGTTGGTCTCTATCTATCTCTTCCTATTCTTTTTCTTCTATTCTTCCTTTCAGTGTCCTCTGTAATTAACATATTTTGCAAGTCAGTAGGTTTTACCTTATGAATAACTTTGCACCWATTAAGCTGGATACTGCACTATTTCCTTCATTTTTATTGAGCATAAACATTCTATTTGTCACAAGCTTTTCCTTGTGTTCGCTCTTTGCCTAGGTTGGCACTATACTATTTTCATTGCTTTCACTTGAGGGAATAGTTTTAATATCTTATTTTGAGTCATCAGAATACAAACACTTTCATCTCTACTTAGTACAACTCACCTGAACTAGTTTACTGCTGCCCTACCTTTTGGGAAAGCGTGCTGCTTAGTTTCTTTCTGGGACAAGACTTACTGCAGTTTGAATTAYTCCCTCTAATACATGGCAGAATTTTACCACATGTTTTCAATGGCGAGAAGAACTACAGAAAATTTTTTAATTGTTCTTCACCCCCTCTATCTCCTTAGAGAGCCTGTAGGATCTTGCACTGGTTGCCAGATAAAGTTACTAGAAGTAGTACTAAACGTAGGCCTAGCCCCTACAGGGCTTGGGCCAGGCTTAACTGCCTCATTATTCTGTAAAAGAAGCACAGGTTCTTGTTTGTTTGTTTTGTTTCTGAAAAACAACTTTTTTTTTTTTTTTTTACTTTTTACAGTTTGCGGACCACTCTATGCTCTTACTGAAGAACACTGAAATGCTGTGTATTTTTTTCCTACAACATAAAAGAAGGATTTATGCAAAGAGACTCRTCCTCCTACCTTGTAGAAACATGGGATGAAAACATCATGAGTGATGCTGTTACTTGAAAAGCAATTTTGTCAAATTTCATGTATATCCTGACCACACCTAAAAGATGACCATTATTCTGAAGTGAATATAAACAGCAGTGAGAAACCTAAAACGGCAAAATTGCTGAATATAATAGATTTTGGAGGGCTGTCAACATACCACTGGGAAAGCCTTATCATCTGCATTGCCACAAACTACAAGCATTTTGCATGCTAATTCATTATAGTGACATAATGACAACTAAACCAATTTCACCAATACAAGGACAAGATTATAGAGGCTAGTGTTGTCCATCTAAAGCTAAAATCTAGCAGAGAAGAAATTCCTTAAGTCAAAGGGACTCAGACTCAGCAACTCAGATGTTCTTTCCATTTGGAAAATAGAAATGAAGCACAGAAAAATCTTTTTTCAAGTGGCGTGGAAGAAACACATAGGACAATAAAAACAGAGGCTCTCCATCCAAGAGAATYCTCATGAAGATTAAGATGGAGCTTGCCGCCAGAATTATCTCCTCCTTGCAACTGTTAACAGAACCACAAAGAAGAACCCTAGGCATCCAAAATTTTGTGCTACTTGTATCCCAAGATCAGAGCAACAAGACAAGCAAGCACAAATGTTTGCCATGTTACCATCAATTCTCCTAGTTTTTATCTTTCTAGCATGCACTGTTTATCTTTCTCAACCCATGTATGCATGATTGACAAATAATGGTATAGGAAAAGTAATGTAAAGAAAAATTTGACATSTACACACTGTCTGATCTGTAGTCTTAAAGACTCCTTTGCCTAGGATGAAAGGAGTAGGCACAGAGCACACTTGATGGCAACACACAGCTTATATGGGCAAGAACAGCTTGGGTGTCACCTTCAGAGTCTGAAGGCAAGCAAGTAAAGCTGTGCTGGAATAACCTGAAAATGTCTTGAGTTGCAAAGCACCAACACAAGGAAATGAAGGGAAATACATGCACAAGCACATGCTGTGCTCTACATCAATAATGACCGAATACATACATATCTGTTAAAGCAAAACATGTTCTAATTTAAATACCTCATTAATGCATATTCACAATGGAATGTACTTAAAAGTTTCATWCTATTTTTTGGTCTCTTTTAAATAGAACTTGAAACATTTTAGTGTCATCTTGACTGTGTTTTAGATAGAAGTGTTTTGGTAGAATTACTATACATTTCTATTATGCCTTTTAGACAAAAACATAGCATGAGTATTCATTAATATCTTGGTTGGAAAAAATCAATTCTGTGACTTTAACTCTGAAAGTCCCTCACCATAAGTCCTTGAGCAACTTTGCTGATTTCCAGAATCCTAGACAGTTCCTTACTTCTTGTAAGCACCAAAACAGGTCAATAGAAGAGTCTGAAAAAGAAAAAAATACATATATAAGAGAAAAAAAATCAAAAATTGAAAACTTGTATTTTTATTTCCTTCAGATTAAAAGTTTGCTATTTGAAAAAAAAAAAAAAAAGTGATGAAGTCTGCCTACTCTTTCTTCTCAAGCAAACCAACGCCCTTAAAGCCATGTCTCTCCATGCCATGAGTAAACAGTAAAGGTTTTGCCATTTTCACTTCTTATGAGCCTTGTGCAGAAACTCTTTGTTACCTACCACATTCTCTAATCCAATTGTTGCCAAAATAATTTAAATACGAGAGCAAAAGAGCTGAGAGAAAAAAAATATTTAAAGTTATAAAAATTTGAAAACTTGCCTTGATGACAGTTTAAGTAACTTCTGCATTGACATGTGAATTGTCTGYATAGCACAAATACTTTGTGATCTTATGATGTACCTATTTACTAGCACTCCTGAGAACAGAAGAAAAAAGCCCTTCAGCATATCTTTTCAGCTGGCTTTCTAGACATTTCAAGGTTATCCCAAGGATCCCTCTGTTTTCCCTGGGTGTATGGGAAAAGTACTACAATTTATCACTTAATGTTTTATCAAATCTCTTACTTTTACACCAAGACAGTAAAAACAAGGTTATCTGGAAGGAAAAACAGGGTGCAATAACACTTTCAAAGAACATTAGTAAACAATTAGGACAACCCAGAGCTCATCTGAATATTCCCTGTGTTCAAAAAACAAAAACATGAATACAGCTGAGAAATTGAGGAACTACACTTCTGAACTTCTCTTTTACTTTTTGTTGCACTGACTTGAAAATGAAGTTTCAAGATTTTATTTTGAAAATTAAAATGCTAAAGAAAGTCAATTTTAGATTCAAAAATGACTTCTAAATGCAGTTTATTTGGACGAGAACATTCAGTAATTGTAGTGACTGAAGAAATAGGGACTGTCTTTCACAATACATTAATTTTTCTTTTAGCATTTAATTAACAGCATTAAGCACATAGCATTAATAGCTAAGGATATTAGATAGTATTATATTTTTCTAAATGATAGATTTTAAGAAACTTCCTACTTCCAAACTTTTTCACCAGATTAAAGCAACAACATAACTTAGCTTGGGAGTTTTAAAGCTATATTTGCCTTCCATAGAAATAGAGCATTTCTGAGAGCAAAGGAGCAGATAGAAGCACAAACAACAACATAATGTGGGAAAATACCCTCTGACCACACGTTTTGGTCGTTCACTGCAATGCTAGCAAGAGCTGCCCACACTAGGACCCTCAAAGGCCAAGGGTTGCTCTGGGCTCCTTGTGCCAGACCCCAGCAGGTACCTGCTGCTCTGCCCTGCTCTTCCTGACGTTCTGGCCCATACACAGCCCCTGCAGCATCCCGCACTCTCAGAATAAGGGCTATAAAARTAGAATAGAGAATGAAGTGATTTAAGGACTGTCAGCCATGCAATTGACTCATTCATTTATTTCAAGGATGGAATCAGAGAGCAAAGACAAGGTACACAAACAGTCTAGGACACCTACACATGAGTATAGAGATGAGTTACACTTTTGTGCTAAGTGCTGGTAGGAGCTGAAAACTACTAGCACTATAGCTAAATCACTAGTCCAGGGAATTGGAGAAAGAGCCAAATTAAGCTATATCACGTTATWCCATGTCAGCCTAGCTTATGATTGCTCTAAATTAAAGACATCAGAACCCACAGATCAGAACTTCGAAATTGGACCTGACTTTCAAGCTGGACATCTGGAAGACGACTGAAAAAATTATATGAAAATAGAGATGCTAATGTGTTTACTTTGCTGYGAAATACACACCTAGCAACCATGCATTGGGTACACGTTTAATCATTCAGATGTAAAGCCATGCTTAGTTTCCTGAAAGCAAAGGTCAAAAAAGCAACGAAGGATAAGCTAATATTCCAGCCGCACAAGCAGGAATCCCATTATCAAGSCAGGGGGATGCAAAGCTACTCGCACTGCTGCTTAGCTTCCTTCTTTCTATGCAGACTAGAGGAACGCACAGAATTGCTTATCCAAGATATATGACAATCTGTCAGATTGACCTAGAAGGTGGAAGAGAGATTAATGTCCACAGGAGGTAAAGAGACTAAATGTATCTGATTTCCTGCTGATGCTTCCAAATTCCCTGTCATATAATAAAACAAACAAAACAACTTGGARGGAAAAAATGGAATTTGATCCCTGGGCTCCAAAGATGATTAGGGRYCTGGAACATCTGCCCTGTGAGCAAAGGCTAAAAGAGCTGAACCTCTTCAGCCTGAAGAAGAGGAGGCTGAGACGGGACCTGATCAGTGTGTTTAAGTACCTCAAGGGAGGGAGTGAGGATGACAGGCAGTGGTAATCTTTCTCAGTGGTAGTCAGCGACAGGRCTAGAGGAAATGGCCGTAAATTGAGGTACCAAAAGTTCCACAGGAACTYGCSAAGGAGTCTCCTTCTCTGGAGATCTTCAAAMCCYGCCTGGACACCACCCWGTGCCACATGCTSTAGGRGACCYTGCGTGTGCAGGGGGGGTTGGACTGATGACCTCTAGAGGTCCCTTCCAACCYTARSCATTCTRTGATTCTATGATTCTATGACTAAGGTATAGGGCCAATGGTAAGGCCTGGGGCACTTCACATGAGGCCCAATCAGCAATGAGTGGATGAGAAACCAAAAGGGAATTTCAGAAAGGTAACATYTTGCAATTTTTTAATTATATGATGAACATATATTCCACCAGAAATTTCAAGGTTAAAGACAAAAAAAAATACAACAAGAAGCTATGACTTCTCTGGCTGCATATGAGAAGGGTTCCCACATCCTGAGGATGTATCTGAGGATACAGRAAACTTTGCACAAAGAGATACAACAAATTATGTGCCAATTATGATTTATTAATAGGTTAGATTCTCTCTACAACCCTTAATTTTAACATTTGAAGGCATTCTAAGGTAGCATATAAAGGACCTCCAAATATCCTAGGTCTCTTACCCAGCATGAGTAAAAATTATGATGGCCAGCGAACTGCTGTCCACTCCTTACACTTCACAGAGACCTGGGATTTCATCTTCCAGAGGCGGCCCTTCGCTCACACTCACACATGCTCCACTCTCTTCTTATAGAATCTGCTCTATATGTATTCTCATAAGGCATTAGCTCACTCTTCACAGTTACAGAAAAAAAAAACCACTATACCTCCTTATGTAAAATATGAAGCTAAACTTTTTTAAAAAATCATAAATTCACCAATAACATGGTRGGGCATACAATTAACATTCAGAAAAAGTACAAATTGGGTAAATGCAAGATACTAGCAAATAACATTTATACAGCCTGCTCTGCGGCTATATAAATAAGTTAACAGCACAAATAAATGATTTAAAAAAAAGTGCTAAATGGGGGAGCAGGAAGCAACTGACTTCTAACAGTCAAGTTACAGTAACAATAATGCTAACAAGTGTGGTTCTATTCAAGTGTAATGCCAGGGTCCACTTTTTTTTTGTTGTAGTTCCCAGACCAAGTTCTTGTCTGCTGGTTTGCTCAGCAGAGCAGCTAGAGCTTTGAATGCTGCCAGGGCTCTTTTTCAGATAGTCCCATTAGTAACAGGGAAGCCTCTGAGAGGGAACAAAGAGCAAACCAATCCTCTCAAGTGTATTAAATCTGCCACCATATAATCTCAATACTGTTATCTAAGACAAATATATCATCATGTTTCTAAAGAGCTTGCTGCATAAGATCACTGATAGATAACATGTATTATTCAAACCAACATTTTTAAAAAATCAAAATAACCCTCTGCAATCCTCATGGCCCTTTCTCTGCAGTCTGGGTTGCAGGCAAGCCGGCTACCTCGGATTCACTACGGTGCCCAAGGCAGGGGGACGTCTCTCTGAGCAGAGAGCAGATCGGAATTATCCTGGTCAGTCCTATGTCAAACTTGAGGCCCAGAAGATCACACAAGTCTTCCTAAAAAGAAAACAAATCCCACCAGTGAAGAAAACACACTTGAAACTTATGGCACTGGGACGCCATGGAGAGGTGCCAGGACTTCCCCACCCTCAGACTTGAGTCCTTTGCAGCTCAAGCGCACAGGGATACTGGACACTGCCCAAGGAGACCTGGGACATGTCACACRAGGGACTAAAGGATGGTGCAGATGAGGTTGAAGACACAGAAGTCCACGTGGTTCTCCTTAACGCTGCCAGTGTGGGCAGAAACCCTGAGCAGGAGAGGRCTCATGCTCCAAGTCAACACCTGGATGTGGGACTGACCTCCCAGACTGGGCTGCTGCTTCATGGATGAAGTTCAACCATGGCATTTCCCTGCTCCACGGATGACATAAACAGTGTCAGAACACAGGAGGGAGCAAAAGCAGGTCACAGGGTGCAGAGTTGCATCGTCCCTATTGGAAGCAGTCTCCACCTTGGTATTAAAACATACCTTGCCTGCTTGTGGCCTCAGGAATCTTGGTTTCCCATCGCTTTGTATGCCACGGTTGATGGGCACCAAATAGAAGGCCGCAGGAAATTCTTACCTACATTTGGAGCACTTAAGCAGACTCATCTCAATACGAACTTGTTATTTTAACTGACCTCAACTACAATAGCATCCAGATGCTATTTTTAATGAAAATTTATTKGGATATGGAGGACAGAGTCAGGCCCTTGTATGCACAGTTAAAAAAGAAATTTTCCYGAGAAGTCACTCTGAATTGTTAGTTAATGAAAAATTCCACTGGACTTCACTCTAATAGATAAAATCATGGGGGAGWTGAACAGGATGTAAAAAGAATAAATGATAAAGAGAAAAGAAGCATTTCTTAAGAGTAGACAAAGATCAAACCAGCCGTTTTCCCTCTCTGAAAAGCTACACGGCCTGAAGGCAAAAAGGCGTGCTGTATCTGGACTTCGGGAAGGTTTTAACACTCTTCTGCATCACAGTCTTTTTTAAAAAAAAAAAAAGTAGTATAAGATATCACTAGGAATATATGCTTAAAAAAAGTTATAAAGGATTTTAAAACTATTTTTTTATGAATAACCTGGGTAACAGAACAGCTTCGATAGAATAAAATTAATAAACAAATGCCTTGACAAACTGAGTGGTCATGGTCAAAATGGCTAAAATCTAGTAAAAGGCAATACAACCTTCCATAAAGAGATATCCAATGTACGGCTATATTTGGGTCCTAACTGGCTAAGTATGACAGAACAGAGAAAGAGGATAAAAACCACACTTCTTCAGACGCTGTTGCCGAAAGGCAAGATCACATTCGGCAGCACTGGAGCCCACCTGCCACCRGAGATACTCCCACAGCTTTTATTTTGAGGGCAACGAGCCTGGGCGTCCTGGACACGTGAGRCCTCCTACTCTGGAGGGCTTTTTCTTTGCAGACCCCACTTTACAAATAAAATGCTGAGAAAGCAGGAGAAGCCCGGTAGGGGAGGAGGAAGGAGAAGACACACGACTGAGGAAGGAGGCTTGAGAACACTGAATCTTTTTCATGCACAAAAGCAACACAGAAAGAACTYCCGTATTACAAAAGGAGCTGCCTTTCAAGCCAAGCATTTGTTTTCCATGTCCACAAAAAAAAAGAGTAGGGGGAAAAAAAAAAAAACAGAAACAAAAAAAAAGGGCAAAAACAATCAAAAACAAAGCGCCCAGTTTTTAATTCCGGGACAACCCTCCCGGGGCCTCCCCGGCGGCCTGGGAAGGGGCGGGGCGGGGGTAGCTGTGGTGGCCGCGCACGCGCGTTGCGCGGGCCGGGCCGCGGCGCGGCTGCCTCAGCACTTCCGGGTCGCGCGCGTCGCGTCGCGGGGCGGAGCGCGGGGCTGGTGCGTGACGTTGCGGCGGGGCTGGGGGCGCCGCGCGCTGTTATTGTTCTCGCTGCGCGCCCTTCCCGCTGCTTCGGGCCGCGGGAGGCAGGAGGGAGGAAGGAGGGAGCGGGGCAGAGCGGGCGCCCCCGCGCAGAGCGGCGGGCGGAGGTAGGAGGGCGCGCCCCCAGCCCCCTTTCGCCGCCTGCGGCCGTTAGCTGTTAACCGTCTCGACCTCTCCGCAGCGCCAGCGGGGGCAGAGCGCGCGTCACGCAGGAGGCAGCGCGAGGCGGCGGCGCGGCCATGGCCTACGCGTATCTCTTCAAGTACATCATCATCGGGGACACAGGTGAGCGGCGCGGGCTGCGGGAGCGCGCCAGGGGAGGCGCCGGGCCCGCGCCCCGCTCCCATTTCCGCAGTGTTGGCTCCGTCGACGTGGTGGCTGCGCGGGGAGGAGGCGACGGCGGCGCCCCCGCCCCTGCGCCGCGCCCCGCCCGCGGCCTGCGCCGCCTCCCGCGGCCGCCCACGCGCGGGCCGCGCTCGGGGCGGCGAGAGGTGCAGCTCGCGGTGGGGCAGGGGCCTCGCCTTGGCCGCGGAGGCCTGGGAGGTGCCGCCGAGTTCCTGGCGCCACAGAGAGCGATGCCGGCAGGAGCCTGGAGACTAGGCCGCGGGGGTGCCATTTSCAGCCCGGCTGGAAGCAGCGAACTGCCCCAGTGGCAGGATGTGCTGTCAAAGGGAAACTTAAAGGCCTCACTCTCCTCTTCTACAGGAGCCATTTTTTAAACTGTTTTCCTCTGTTACATATGTGAGGTCCGCCTGCCTCCCACCATCCATTTGCCTATCCTTTTTGAAAAATTTGCCATCTCCCATTTGTCATTGACTACCATGTTGCAAGTAGCATTGCTTAGGCATGCTGCAGGCATTACCCTGTGCTGATAGGGATGGATGCTTGATGCATTTTTGCCAAAATTTTTCTATGCTTCCTTGGTGTAACATGGATATAGATGGCCTTCTTTTCAATCATACTTTTAGCATGGACAAGGTAAATAACATAGCCAGCTATTGTGCTTGTGCATCTTCTCATGGTTTTCCTCATAGCTGAATAAATGCCCTCTTTAAATTTGATGACATGACTGTCTCTTTACATACTGTTATAAGGATACTTGCATAATTATACTTCATATTGATAAACCAGGTAATCTATTGCTGAAGTTTACTGTACAGTTACAGTAAATTACCATATAGGTGTCTTGCACTTGTGGTTGTTACAGAGCTTGGTTTGCAACTACTACATGACTTTTTTTTTTCCTCCATTTAAACTCTACAGGCTTTCTTTAGAAACTGTAGTACAAATTATTATTATTATTATCGTGACTGTAATCTTGATAGATGATGTAAAGACTTTAGATTTTACTTGATTTTAGGTGGCTGTCAGGTCCTAAACCAAGCTAGAGGATGGGAGATTACCTCAGTGGAACCAGGAGAAGTAAAAAGAGATTTTTCTGCCCAGGATAGTGCAAAATAGTAGTGCAGAACTCAGGGTCATGTTACTGCAAAACAGTTGGTCTTGTATTCTGGTGCATCTTAAAAACTGTGATCATCAGAGTGGTAGAAAGGGCAGCAAATGGTTTCTCTGGTACGTTGATCACATACAGATTATTTTTTTTTTTTACAAAAACTGTTCTCTGTATAGTGGTTTCTGACCTTTTCCATCCTAATTGAAGATTGCTTGAAGTAATAGATACAAAATGGATCTGTGTCACTTCTGAAGTTGTATCTTTTCCTTCAGAACCAAATACAGGAACTGCAGGATAAGAAGAAACACACTGAGCAGGAAACAGCTCACTTTTTTTTTTTTTTTAAATGAAGTTTTCCTATAGCATTTATAAAAAGATGCTATTGGAAGCTAATTAAAATTTGTCCAGCAATCACTAGTAAAGGGAATTAAGTATGCCAATAGTGGGAAATTGGCTTTGCTTTTATTTAGATCTCCTATGAGCTTTTTAAGTATTCTAATGTAGCTAGTACCAAAGAGCTGTGTTATGTACAGCTTGCTGCCAAAATGACTRTGGTGGTTTAGGTGTTGCTATTCAGCTACCAAAGGAAGTTGCACTCCTTAATGGAGTGCATGGAGCCTCTCCTGTTCTGCCCACGACAGCATTGCAAGCAGTGAAGATATGCGTGTGGCCTTGCATGCCCTTGATCCATAGGGATCCAAAAATTCGTCTTTTGGATTTGATTTARAGACTTTGAAAGTGGATTAACTGCTTGGTGACTCAGCAATTAGTTGTAAACAAACTGTGGATGAAAAATAAGGCAGCTTCAGCCTGGGACGGATGTTGGTACTTAGCTCATCTTCCTTTTCCAGCACTACAAAACAAAGTGAGTTATGCAAGCAGTCAACAGAAAAAAAAAATCTGCAGTTATACAAGGCACCTGCATGTGTATCCTGAATTATGATTCCAAATGCTTGCATCCACTTCAACACAGAAATTCAGTGTGATCTCAATCTTTTAAAATGACAACTGACTGTGCAAGACTGTCTTTTGCTCAGCAAATCTTGTCCCWTCCTGTTCCTTGATTCAGTGGTCATTGACATTCAGTGACTTTTTCTTTTAGTGGTACTTCTGTCACTACAGATCTATGAACAACCATAGGATAATCAATCCAAAGTTATTTTTGATAGTTATAATATGCATAAATCAGTGATTTCTTTTATCCATGTGTTTTTCCAGTTTCTATCAAAGAATATTATAGTTCCGTATGTCTCAAATACCAGTTTTGCAGTTGTCAGATTACTTTCCACCAACGCAGTTTGTCTGAATGATCAGTGTTGCTGTATCCTCCATGGGCACGTCTATCTTCTGCTTTTCTTGTGTCTTTTAATTCAGGAACCTTTGGAACCGCTTGCAAAATGCACTTTTCCTTATCTTCCGGTTTCAGTAGTTCTCCTTGGCAGCAACAGTCACTTTTATGTTATCTGCTTGTGTTAGGGGAAGATGGTGAGACAAAGTGTCATTGCTTGATGATCTTACTTTCCCTATTTTATAGAAGAAAGTAAGCTGTTTAATCTACTATAACACTTTGTCTAGGAAATTCTCAGTTGTTGAAATAAAGCAACATTAGGAAATTTGGCTTTTTTTTAACTCTCTTTTCTTGTGAACATGTATCAGATGTCATTACACTTTGTTCTGGGACAGCTTTTATAAGCTGGCAACATGCAGGGCAAGAAACTCTTACTCTTGTTTTCTACATGTATTTTCTAATGATACTCCTTAATGGCACAGATATTCTTCTTACCAGAGCTGTTGATAGCACATTATCAAGGTCGAGAACTTGTGCACAGATCTGTACTGCTTGTMACTTGGCACAGGACCCTTTTGGTAATACCTTGATCCATCCCTAAGAGGGCAGGTAATCACGTGTTTATAAACACATATGTTTTCTTATCTTCTTAGATGTTAAATAGAAATACTGAGCTATAAGTAGATAATCTACAGCTGATCTCATRAGTATTCCTGTGTGCCCCCATAATTATTATAACTTTTAACTTATCTTTTAAGACAGTTTTTATTGCAGATGACTAGTAGCTTTGTTTTCATGGCCATCCAGGCAATGAACAGGTTTTCTGTAGCTTCATGTAGTTTAATTTTGTTTGGAGAGAGTTTTGTTATTATTATTACCTGCAGAGTTATCATTTGGACAATGCCATATTAAATGGAATGTAATAGAGCAGAAGACTTCTTTTCAATTTGTAGATATGCACTAATTTTTATGTAGAAAGGAAAACTTAAAGCAGTGACTTCCTGCGAATTATTTACAATGACATACATTTATTTATCTCACCTAAGCAATGATGATGAATACTCTTTGAAAAGAGTTAAAAATCTACTTTTACGGTGTTGCTTTTCTCAAACTTGTATTGTCATTGTTATGAATCTTACAGGTTATTTTTCTTCTCTTATTATCCTCCTTAAATTTTGATGTCATGGTCCCTTTGCTTATACAAGTAACTAATAGCAACTTTGTACCCTCTACTTTCCATTAATTTTATTAAAATTTTCTTATTTGGTGACAGAATTGTTACTGACAAATASCTGACTGATAAAAGGTTGAGGGAGGGGAAAAACAAGTTACTGTCTCACTATGCATAGGCCTGTGGTTGGTAATATAGTACTTTGCTGAGTTGCATAAAGATGATGTGGTTGGAAAGGCAGGAAAAGGAATGAGGCTGCCTGTCACAAGAAATTTTTTGGGCTGGAGTAACATCTGGAAGCGATCTAAAGTAGTGCAGTCTGCCACAAAGAACTAGAAATAGCTCATCAGTCAGATTAGAGGTTTGTACTAATTTAATATTGTACTTGTAATGTTTGTACTATTTGTCTGGTTTGAATCTGAGTTGTTTTTAAAGTCTATTAGGGACTTGTCTGCTGTTAGAGACTGTTCAGATTATTTAAAGTTTTATTTTTCTTCTTCCTTGTTTGTTTCTTAAGGGGAAGTAGGAGCAGCAGGCAACTTGTTTAAGCGCAGTTAAACAAGCAGACAAGTTATTGGAGTACCTGATTTGAGCCACCAGCTGATTATTGGGGAGAGAAGCTCTTGCTCTCCTTACCCTGTGGAGACTAACACTTTCTATGAGCTGATTCAGCTTGCTCTCTCTTTAGATGAACTTTCTGCTGAATAGTTTGGGAGGATAAGTGGCAGCAAGATAGCGATGTAGGGGAAATAGGTCTTCAGCTGTGTGATGGTTGGTTCACCCTGTTGGTGAATTGCAATTTGAGCAGGTTAACCACTCTAATAGCTGCTGCCAAACTGGGTGGCCCACACTGCCACTCCTTGTCCTAGCTGCAAACTACTGCTTCTGAGCTGTCAGTATCATCACATGTCTGATCCTTCAGAGATCTTTTGGTTCAACTCGTGAAGGTGTTTTTTTTTTTTTTTTTTTTTTTTTTTTTTTTTTAAAAAAAGCTCAAGAACAAAACTCTGAAGTTGGAGAAGTATCGTGCCATACTGAGTGAGAAGGTGGCACTCTTCAAGAAGTAGTGACTCTGCCCATCAGAGGCAACAGCAATAAATCTAAATGGATATCAAAGCTGAATTTTGAGGGCAAATCTGAATTGGGACTGCTACTGTAAGGCCTTTCCTCTTCCATCTTTCTTGGGATGCAGTGGTGCTTTTGCAAACGAGTAAGGAAGTGATCCGTAGACTGACACAGTGACTAATAGAAGCATCAGTGCAGGGAACAGGACTGCAGACTGAGTTAGACTGGTTTAAGTGGTGGTGGTTCCCTGTTTTGTGGCTGTAGCCTGTCAGTAGACAAATCCCTTCTAGTGGCAAGGACAGCCTGGAAGCCTCACTAGCGATGGCTCTAGTGCACTTCAGGCTTTGCACATAACAACTAATCTAGTAAAAACGAATCATTTTTTTATTAGACTGTTTCATGAATTTCTTTTTCTTTGGGCCTCTCACAGCAGGGTCATAGGAGTTAGAAGGGGAGAAGGAAACAAATCTGCCTTTTTGATTAAAGCCATTAATTTGGCTGTGCTGTTTCCTTGGCTGTGCCATGGTTCCTGAGCTGCTTTCTGAATTGTTATGAGTACAGCCTGCCACTGAAAAGAACAATTTCTCTTTCAATATGTTTTGTAGCTCTAATCTTGTGCACATACTGGTGTTTTGGGTGAGTGTAGTATTCCACTRGATCAGTTCCTTGCTTTGGCTTATTGCATAACCTTCTGGGCGCGGAGGGAGAGGTTAGTCTTACCTGCCTTGGCTTACTGAGTGGTGAAATGAATACCAGTGCTGATGTAAGACAGGGAGGAGCTGAAGTGTGACTGGGGCAAGGCAGAGGTAGGAAAGTCTGGCAGTGCTTTCTGAAGAGGAATTGGCTCTGGAGCGGCCCCCAGATAAGTAAAAAATTGCTCCTGCTTTTCTAGTAGCAGTAGAAAGCTGCTGCTGAAGGCAGATGGATTTGGAATCATCTGAGGCTGATTTTGGAGTTCAGGTTCTGAGGATAAAACACTGCTGTAGCCTGAGTTCTAGTTCACTTTCTATCACTGTCTGTCTACTGCGAAGTGRTTTTGGAACAGGCAGCCTCAAAGAAACATTGCTCCCTTCAGAGCATGTGATCCACCACTTTTAACTTGTTCCTAAGCAAGTACCCTGGGCTTTTGTTTACTGTATTGCTGCCTAAGTGTGTCCAAGCTCTGCTCAATTCTTGTTTTAAGATTTTTTTTTTTTCCTTCTGGGGAAGATATTGCTGAAGCTGCATAATATTAAAATAATCATGGTAGAAAAATTGAGACCTGGTTAATAAATACCTAATTTAAAATTGTCTGTGCAGCTTCAAATCTATCCCTTTTGTTTTTTGCGTTTGACATCTACAATTAAGACCTGCTTAACTAATTTTCCCAGGGATTCTGCCTCATGTCAGATATAAAATAAGCAGTCCTAAGTGAATGAGGTATCCGGTATGTAGTCACTTTGTTCTTAGTACTTTGGATAGAATTCAGTGTGGTTACTGAATACCATTTGTATGCAATGTAATTGACTAGCACACAATGATTAGTTGATTTTTGCAACATCTGCGTATGTTCACAACATGGTCAACTGCTCAGGAGTTCAGATATAGCTTCTGCTATAGGGGAGGCAGTCTCTTGCTCTGTGATGTAGCTTCATGACTGTCTGTGACAGCAGAGCCAAGCATGTATGGGCTGTAAGCTATGTTAATAAGAACTTTCTGGTTACAAATTTGCAGTGTTAAAGCTATAAAATATCATGAAAACATCACCATTAAAAATATGAGGATTAAAGAAAAAAGTATTTATAGCCACTATTTAAAAATAGATTATAACTTAACAGTCACTGCATCTTTATATGCAACTTGTTGAGTCTTTTTTCATTCAGCAATAGTACAAAAACTTACGGAATTTAGATTTTTTTTTTTCTTTAAGGATCTAAAATAAAAGGAGCAGCATTAAACAAACAAGACTGTTGTGACCCTTTAGATATGTAGACTGCTTCTAAAAGGCCTGCAGTAAGTATTAAAGTATGCAGTTTCTCAGTTATCTTGAGCCAGCTCAAGGCAGTGCTTGCATTGAAAGGGCTTGGTCTGCTTTGTGCTCATGCTAATATTTGTGCTTTTTACCTGAACCAAAAAGCAGGCTGACATGTGAGTGTTACTGCTAGACACCTAGTCAAGGGTCGCTTTTTCCATTGAGTTTTGAAATATTTTTATAATGTATATAAGATACCTGCAGGCAATATTTGATCCCAGTTATGGAGTTCGTATTTATCAAATGATCCTGAAATTTTTTTGTAAGGTTAATGACAAAAGCTTTTCTGGATTCTATTTCTAGACTGATTTATAGACTGTTTGTTAAAAGCAAGGTGGTGATTACATTTTGTAGAGGGCAGCTCTATTTCAGCAGTGATATCAAAGTTATATATATATTAAGAGTAAATTCTCTGAGTAGAAGAATTATGAGTATTTCTAGGTTCCTTGAAAACTTATTTTTGTTTTCAAAGTGTCAATATTCCTTCAGGCCTTTTCCTTTTTTTTTTTTTTTTTTTCCCTTCCAATGCTTTCCCCCATTTTCCTTATCCGTGCTATATCTTTCATGTCTGCTGACTTTGTTGGGAGGCTGGATGTCATGTGATCTCTACCTGCCTCCACCCTGCTTAAGGACTTACAGGTTGCTGCCATAACCCAGAGTGCTGTTCAGAAAGGAGAACTATCTGCTAAGACTAATGCTTTGCCTGTAGCTGTAGTGCTGTACCAGTCTGAGCAGTTGATCTGCTGGCAGCTGCATTTCTGTTTCCTCTTTTGCCTGGCTCTGAGACTTGTTTGACCCTGTATTAAGCAGTCTGCAGCTTTGTCACTATCATTCAGTCAGTGTTTAACCCTGTGGACAACTGAAAGAGCTTAGATAAGTTCTAAGGCAATGGGATAAATGTGCATGAGCAGGCTGTGGGGAAGAGGAGGAGAGCAGCAACCACAATTAGCTTACACTACTAGAATTGCTGCATCAGCTGAGGCATTAATTTCAGAGTGTCATCATTTTATTACAACTCATTTTGTGACAAAAAGTAATGGCACATCTCACGTTTCTGTTAGATGTGATTGAAACTGGCTGTTGGTCTTGGCGTTCAAGAAGAGACTGACAGATGCACAGTGGTTATAGTTGAATGGGTTTCTTTCCTCATGAATTGGTCAAACTTCAAGAAGTTCAGCACTTTGAAAAGTAGAAGATCATCAACACTGCAAACCTCTCACACACTCATCCTGTGAGTTGCATCCTGATGGTTCTTATGCCTTCGGTGGCTGTATTTTGTTACCAGAGAAGTCCTTTGGTATCAGTTGTTGCCTGGCTTCTAGCATGGCTAAAATAGCCTCATCTTGATCTGTGGATAAAGCAGAGCACAGAAGGAACTTGGATGTTACAGGATCATGTATTCTGTAACACAGGTCAGAGAGTTTAAATATATGTAATATAAACATTTGATTGCAGAGGTTCTAAAAGGCTGAAAATGCAAAATTAGGTAGAGTTGGACTGGAAGAATGGCCTTCCAAGTAAAAGAATGAAAGATTATAATTGTAAATATTGTAAAATTTGTAAAGGTAAAGAAGTAAAAATACTTATAAACCTACGTGGTCTGAGTACCCTGTCAACTGCATTAGCTTTTGCTTTTCTGTGCTTCCACATACAGAAGGAACTGCCTATCTCCTGGGCAGTGTCCGTATAATGTGAAGTAGGAGGAACCCCAAGGCCCTGGAGCAGCGGGTAAAGCAGGCAGAGATCTGTGGGGAGGAGCGAGACCTGCAGTTTCTGCTGTGAGATGTACGGCGGTGGCTTGAAAGTCTGCTAGGAAACTAGTCTTTGTTATTTTTAAAGGCAGAAATATTTCTTAAATACATAGTGTTCTATTTCTGAATAGTCGAGGTTTTTTTAAAGTTAAAAGCCTTTATATTATACAAAAAGAATTTATACACTTCACAGTGGTTGTGGTCTGGTATATCATGTCTTTGTAATTACTTTTAAACTGTATATGCTGTTTACTTCAATTTTTATGTATTAGTTCTTAATAAATATTTTTTGAATTTGCTTAAAACTTTTTTTTTTTGCTTTTAGGTGTTGGGAAATCATGTTTATTGTTACAATTTACAGACAAGCGATTTCAACCAGTCCATGATCTTACTATTGGTAGGTCTGTTTTGTATTCTCAATGCTAATACACTGTTTAAAAACGTATGTGTGTGGAGTGGTTTTTTTTTAATCGTGTTAAGAAGTGTAGGATTTGTGCTGTATTAAGACATCATTTATTTCTTTTATCTGATGAATACTTGTTAGCTAATGAAGCTAAATGGAAACCAGCTTCTTACTGGGAAGATAACATAGCTATAAAATTGTTTAAATTGATTCAGGTTATGCCAAAACTCTTTCTTGAGAAAAGCTAAAAGCCAAACATAGAAATGGAATTGGTAAAAGCTTGAAATACATTACTATGTTTGTAAATAGAGACTTTTTGTTAAGGAACAGAATGTTAGCCTAATCTGAAGACAGGTAGCAGATAACTAAAGGACTTAATTTAAAAGATGAATATGCAAACTTACTATTTGGAAAGACTAACTTCTTGGTGGAGAAGGAATGGAGCTTGGAGATGTTTGCTGTCTGGAAGGGATGAGTTTTTTTCCTGATTTCTCATTTGGATGAGAATCTGTTAAGAGGTTTGATTTTACACTGATACTAAAGGAAATGAATTAATTATGAAAGGATGCACTGCCTGTGATATGACTACAACAGATTCTATCAATATCCTTTATCATTACACATAAAATATGAGGAATAGTGCATGAGTATGTTTTTTGGACAAGGTTAGTCTTCAGATCAGTCTTGCTCTCGAGCATTACAGATGTTATTTCTCATAGAAGCTGCAGGACCTTTGAAGTCCYTTGTATGTGTATCGGGTACCTTGATTATGGCTTCTGTTTCTAACGTGACAAGCCTTGCACCCCTTGTGTGTGGTCGGCTGACACAATTCAAATTAATAGGCTCACATAAGATTTTAAATATTCCTGAGTTTTTTACAGTGGATAGGTTGGTTGAGTAAAGAACCTGAGTCCTCTAAGGAGACGGGACTGAGGATACCTTTTCTTGCTAGCTCATATCACATCTTGTATATCATTGCTGGCCTTGGCAGTCGTGCTACATATTCCCATTTCTCAGCAACATGCTGGGAAGGGACTTCGCCRCATTCAAACTTACCTGAATTTCCACACACAGAGCACATGATCGGATAGGTTGGTAATTTCTAGTTGATGTTGCTCTGTTTTGTTAGAATTTGTGGGTAAAGGAAAGGTTATATTATGCAGACCAACTTTTATCAGTCTAGTACAACTATCTTAACAAATGAGAATACAGCTTCTATCTCTACTGCAAGTAACTCAGGAGAAAGGAAACCAAAATTGGATATTTGGGGGAAAAAAATCTTACTATCTAGGTTTATGCAAAATTCATGCAAAAATTTAGTATAGCCTGTCTAAAAGGTGAGGTCTAAAAATTAGAAAATTCAGGGAGAATCTCAACTTGCAGTGTAACAGCTACCTCAGATGAGTTTTCGGGAACTGGATTCTAAGCTTCTGTTTAGTTTTCCTGCCCTGCTTAGGACATACCCTTACTCCAGAGATGAACAGCTTCTATTCCTTCTTTGATTTTTTTTTTTCTACAGATTCACAGTTTTCTCACAGCAGAAATTTTGATAATAGGTTAAATATTCTTTCATTCTTTCTGTGGGGGATACTAAGCTAAATACTGGGATATTGCTGGTTTTAAATCAGCAGCTCCGTATCGCTGTGTTTTAAGATCAAGCAATAGCTGCAATGTTGATGCTTTTGGCAGCCCAAGGACCTTCATCAGGCTTTGCAAATGATTTCAAAATATTGTCACTTGTGTGTTCCCTCCTTCTATCTTCCCTCCCTCTCTCCCTCATTGGTAGCTTTTTTTTTCCCACATTTTTTTGTGAGTTTTTTGGACCCTTGAGAGAGTCAGTCTTCTTTGACCCAAGCTGATGCTTGGTTCCTGTAATGTGAGTTGGGAAGTGGTTTTGGATGGTTCCGCTCCCCAACCTTGAAAAAGACTTTTTTTGCAGCATGCAGCATTGCCCCCTCAAACCTAAACAAGCTTTTAGAGATGTTTGGGATAGCTCCGATTCAGAACTACTTATTTAGAAGACTACTATTCAAATTGATACAGTGAGCAATGTTAGAAAAAATTTAAGCTACTGATGCATTATTTTTTTCAGTAATAATGGTATGTGAAACACAAATTAATTGAAAATTGATAGTGTTATAAGTGTACTTGCATTCTCCAGGCATTTCTCAGATTTTAACTTGTTGTAGTAATAGACTGAAATTTATGCCTAATTACTGTTAATGATCTTAAAGCTGCATTAAAAGATGACTACAAAAGGCTGAATTTTAATTCACTGTGCTTACTGGAAACAAATTTGTTCCGAGTTATTACTTTTGATCTTTAATTATCTGGAGTTTGAAAAGCTCTTTTTTTTGTAAACGCAGATAGGATTTTAATTAAGAAAATGATAGAATTTATCTTGTAGAAGATGGTGGGTTTGTGCTCATTTAATTTAATATTTTGTTGAATAATAAGTCTAGACTTAAATCTTCTAAACTGCCTTCAGCAATATAATGTTAACAGGCTGCTGAAATGTGTAACTCAGTTTCTTGTTTCTGCCCAACCAGAAATATGTGGATTTTTTTGTTTGTTGTTTTCTTCCCTTTGAGCTATGGCTGTTAAGTCTTCTGGAAAATATTACAGGAAATGCCTTCTTTAAACTTCAGTTAATATATTTTTAAAGTAGAAGTTTGAGAAGTTAAAATTTTCTTCCTTCTGGAAAAATTTCCAACTCTGGAGCACTTGAAAAACTGAAAAGAGAATGTGTACATGGGACATTTTTTTCTTCACAGTGTTGAGATAAYTTTAACAGGTACTTAATTTGATGATGGTGGTTGCTTTTCTTTCTGATATATACTAATAATGTAATCTCCTGTAATGTCTGTTCAGGTGTAGAATTTGGGGCTCGAATGATAACTATTGATGGAAAACAAATAAAGCTTCAGATATGGGATACGGTAAGTAGTAAAACATGAAAACTGTTTAAACATGTGGCTCTGCTAACATTTTCTTTATTGTTGTAGTTAAATTCTCTCTGATAATATACTCAGTATATTCTCAGTCTTACAGCTTTCTTTAAAATATTTATTCTTTAGAGAAATTCATATTTTCCTTTTTTTGGTGTGATGGACTATTAAAATGGTACAGTCTTCTACTATTCATACTGTATCCCAACTTCCTCAAATAAATCTGTAGAAGTTTCTAAGACTGAAATTCACGCTTTTTTTTCTTTGTGAAAATTTTTCTCTATTGCAATTATTTGTATTTGCTCTAAGTAGTCTATTTCTTACATTTATGCATTTATTGGGAAATTGCAGTGTGTCTACTGGCTTTAATCTTATCATTGAATTGAGCTCTCTGGAGATCTGTTTGCATTTCTAATGTAAAAATAAAAGTAATGCTCAATTCACGTTTTTTTTGTGGAAGGCTGAAGAACTGAAGTTAACTATAATCATGAATCTAGTGATTACTTCAGACAAACAAGGAATGATTGATAAATGTGTGAAGCTTCCAAAACCAAAGCAAACAAGGCAAAGACCTTCACTTTGCTGGTTCAGATTAAGAACATTTTCACATTAGAGGAATTGGTTTTCTCCCCGTGAGCCTTGCCAGTTGCTTTTCCTGGGTGGGTAGGCAGGTAGATTGCCTGCTTCATTATCTGCTCTTGTTACACAGAATCACAGATCACAGAATGTTTAAGGCTGGAAGGGACCTCTAGAGATCATCTCGTCCAACCTGCTGCTCCAGCAGGGACACCCAGAGCACAGGGCAGAGGGTGGCATCCAGGCGAGTTTGAAAGATCTCCAGAGAAGGAGACTCCACAACCTCTCTAGGCAGCCTGTTCCAGGGCTCTGTCACCCTCACAGGAAAGAAGTTCTTCCTCACATGGAGATGGAACTGCCTGGGTTTCGATTTGTACCCGTTACCCCCTTGTCCTGTCACTGGCCACCACCAAGAAGAGTTTGGCCCCATCCTCCCTACATTCACTTTTCAGATTCTTAAAAAAGGTTATGAAACAGCTTTAAGAGGCCCATCTTGATAGCTCTATCTTTCCAAGGTATTTACCTGTTCCATGAGACAGGATTTTTCCTGGTCCCTTTTCCAGAAATATTTTAGGAAACCTTTAGAAATGGACAGGTAGAGAAACAGCTGTGATTTCATGTTTGTGCATTTGATGTGGCAGACTAATGGAGGGATATATACTTTAAAGCTAAAATATTGCTTTTACATAGCTTCAGAGTTAGTATGTCATTTGAAATGGCATCCAGCRCCTTGGAAGTTTGCCATGAAAAGGATGCAAAAGAGTATGGTCAGACTGTGCTTGCTCTTGGCATTTTCTGCCCTAGGCATTTGTCGTCTTATAACTGTGGGTTGTTGACTCCCAAGGCAGCTGATCACTTACAAATTCAACAGAGAAGCAACTCTCTGCGTGAACAGACATTTCGGGAGCAAACTTCCAGTGTGTTGCATGACCACATGAGGAAAATCTACTTTGGTCTTCACTTCCTAAAACTGGAACAGATTTACTTAATACAAACTTCCTAATATTACTGCAAATGCAGGCACTGTCTTTCATTGTCTTTTGAACTGGCTTTATTCATGTACTATTATTTGCTCCTTTATTAGAAATGAAATTCAACTGGTTTTGAGTAGGTTGTGTTTTTCTTCGTGCCTGCAACTCAGTAGCTCTTTACAGTCTCTTTGGGTTCAAGCTTGCCTGCAAAGTGTCCAATAGCCACAGTTTCAATGGAATTGCTTTTGACTATAAATTCTTCTTGGGTAGAGATTTTATTTGGCTACCTTTTTTACTATACTATATAAACTAATAATACTCATTGAAAGCTTTCTCTTTCAATACATTGCATGTTTATGTCAGTTATTAATTTATAAATTGTAAGTGATAAATGATTTTATAATAGACTGTAGTTAAAAATTTTATGGTATATAGCCTGATTTTTAAAACATGGGATATTTCTGTTCTAATCCAGTCTTGGCTTGCAAGCTTATCTAAATTCAGCTGACTCAATTCTGGCCTTAGGTACAAAGGTCTTGAAGCAATACTAAGATAAGAAATATGATGAGGTGTATTCAAGAATGTTTTTGGCGTTGACTGTTAAGATATACAAATGCGTCAGTAATGACCAAGGTTACTGATTCTATATTGTATATCTGGGATGAGCTTTTTCAGGATATTTTTTTTCTATGAGCAAGAACTGCTAGCTGCTAGTAGTGCTATATCTATGTTTATAAAATTCTTAAAATTTTTATCTCATAAGAAAAAGGTTGATTGCTATTGTGTATTACTAATACACTTGAAGCATTTATGTCTCCAGTCAGTGATGGATGACTTGCAACCCCTCTCTGATTTAGTGCTAGACTTCTGGATTTGCCTTTACTCCTCAATGCAAAAGAAGAATCTTGAGCAGAGACCAAAGAAACAGAACTTGTTTCTGGTGGTTACCAGTGAATTTCTTGCTTTGAGAGAATCAGTGTTTAGTTCAAAATTTTCTGGACAGGTTGTTCTGTGGTGAGGTGATCAATTTATGGTGTTTTAAGGAGATCAGCACAGCTCCAAAGAAGGCTATATATAGTGACAGGAAGGATGACCTCTTGAGGTCCCTTCCAACCTTAAGTATTCTATGATTCTATGACAGTGGGAAGCTGTAGTGTGTCTTGCAGTAGGGTTTACCAAACTGACACTGGTGCATGGTTGTGATGTCTGTTTGCTTTCTCTTTTGTATCAGAACACAGGAAAGTTTAGTAAAACACCAAATGAGCAACTTGTTTTGTATAAGGAGTATGTTAGGGAGATTAGGTGTGCTTACTGCTCTTCAGCTGTTATGTAGGACCACACAAACTGAACTCCTTTTGCCTGAGACTACATGAGAAGATGTGCTCAAGGAATATACTCATCCATTAGCAATTGTGATTCAGTGGCTCATCCAGTGCAATGGAGCAGGAGCCTGTGAAGGGATGGGGAGTTGGATATTGCCTGCTTAGTGTGAACTGTTGTATCCTCAGCCCTACTTTTGTGCCAATATCTACACCAGCAATGTGCCCCCCAGTTTTCCTCTCCCATCTGCAAACTGCTCCAGGACCTTTGTATCACTAGGCTTTGCAAGCTCACTGCTGTGTGCTGAGACTGTGACATGTCAAGGGTTTTGGGTCTTTGAGTCCTTGACATTGATTTTTTTTCCTCTCTGATCCATTTAGATAGTTAAGGGTGGTGATGTTGGACTAAATTGCTCTATGTCCTGTCTGTCTTGGTCTCTAGATTATTTCCTTACTTGTAGGGTGTGGATTTTTTTTTTTTTTTTATTGTAGTGATTTTCAGTAAGCTCACGGACTGAGAAACTTTTTTTTGGTTAAAGCTAGATAACTGGTATTTGCCTGCTATAAGGCATTCAGCTCTTGTTTTGTGAAAGGGTGTGATATTTAAAGTACTGTCAGTTGCCAAAATAACTTTGATTTTTAGGGAACCAGCAGTGATCTGCAGAAGTTGATAAGGAACAAAATGACAGTTCTGAGAGCTGTTAGGCTTTGTGGGGTTTAAACAAGCTGCGCAGATGGATGTTGTTTGTCCTGTGATAGTGTAATGCTGAGAACTATAAAAATAATTTCTCCTTGGAAAAACAGCAGTGTTGTAGAGAGACACAGGCTTGTTACGAGACTGAGTCCATAGCCTTCATTTTGTGGTTGGGGGGATATGTCCCTATAGTATTTACTGTTACTAAAAAGTCATTGCTGACAACCAAAAATAGCAGTAGTAAAAAAAAAAAAATCAAGTTCTATCAAACTGCAGGGGAGAGAGATCAGTGATGATACTATRTAATACTGTTTATCTTCTGTAGACTGTATTGACATGGCCAAGAACTTTCTTGTTTAGGCACAGTAAATTTGGAATACTTTTCCTCATTTCATGGAAATCTATTACCAAAATCATTTATTTTTATTCATTATTATATTTTCATAACACCTGAGCTCTTGCAATTGTGTTTATATCTCATGTATATTAAGAGATAATGGTGGTTGTTCTTCTTCTTGAAGAGCAAAACCCAGAATATAGCAGCTCTAAGGAACGGATTATTCGTAGGGAGCCTACATTTAAAACAAACAAGCAAAAAAAGCCACTGCCTCTAAGATTTTAATTAAGTAACTGAAACCCTATCTTTGTTTTATAAGCAAATTTCAAGCAGCTTCTTGGTTTACATACAGGTTAGCTTGCTCATTAAATTAATAGTAKTTGCTAGTAGATGAGAGCTTGGACATAAGCCTGGGCTGATTTTTATTTGTTAGCTTGTTTGTTTAGTTTTTCTGCAAGGTTAAATGCTAAAAGTATGTACATCTTTGTTCCCTAAGTCTGCAATGTGAGTTTTCCTACAACTGGAATATTCAGAGTATTTGAAAATGGTTGGATAACTCATCTACTCTTAAGGTATTTGCAGGCACTTTAGATTTAATAGAACCAAATAAAATTCCTTTAGTATGTGACGTGAGTTTTCATCTTAGCAATACCAATGATAAATAATTCTTTATTAATTGCTTTTTCTGTGATGCTCCTGCTTGCTATGGTCAGAGCATATGCACATTCACATGCAGTCACATTCACATGCAGTTGATGAATCAGTTTGCTGATTTGGTATTTGAACCAACCTACCTGTAACAARGTGACTATATCTTAGGGTTCAAGTTACGCCTACTCAATGATCAATGGATGATACTAATCAATGCTGTGAAGTATCATCAAGAACTTGCAGTCAATCAATTTTGGTTCATGCAGCTAGTTTGATTATTAACTCCCACGTTATGCTTGCTGCTACGTAGGAGCACTGTCTTATTTCTAGATTCATGGGTGGGCAAAATTTGTTAATTTAGTGCTTAATCCTATCAGAACTTAAGTCTAAGGGGACCATCATCTGAATTTTAGTGCCTAGTGCCAAGTTAGTGTTCACATCCATTACAGCACTGTGGGAAACTGGGGTAATTTGAGATACTGTCTGACTTAGTGTCCTCAAATGTTCGTAATGTGCTTATCATAGTTCAGTAACCAGACACATTTATTGTTGACATTTTATTTTCTTATTGGTAATATCTTTCTTTCCTATGGTTCATCTATAACAAAATAATAAAACAAGCTTTTGTTCAGGCCACTGCCTTAGATGGAAGGACAGCAATTCCTTTCTTTCATCCGCAGTGGAGCTCTGAGATTTAATGAGAGAGATTATTTAAAACCTAGGATTTCAAAAATATCTACAAATTTAAACAATCCATAAATGTTTTTCTACTAATGGATAGCTGTAACTTTCTGTTTTGGTGCTGTGTTGGGAGTTACTGCAAGTGTCTAAATTACCTGCATTCAACAACATTGAAAGAAAAGTTTTAGGCACTGGCAATCCCTGTTTAGACACATAAACAGTTTCCGTCCACCTTTGGTATCTTTCAGTTCTCTAGAAATTTCAGATCTTATGAAGATGCTGATAGGCTTATCCTGAAAGAACATACCATTTGGCCAAATTTCCTACATAAGTCCTGACAACTGAAGTTGTTACCCTTTTGTCTTAAGAAGTGACTTCAGTTTCATCTCCTCTACAGAGGGATCTCGTTATAGGACATATATGCTGGAAAGTGGCAGCTTTGAGGACAGATTTTATTTTTGGTGAATATTTCTTAAATAAATTGTTAGTAAATTTCCAGAAAAATATTTTCTTTTTAATTGCAGAAGAGAGACATGACTGCATGAAAGATTAATGTATTTATATAAACAAGTTGCCATGTGATTGAAATACTCAAACTTATTTTTAACTTTCAAAACTGTGTTCATGGCTATGTATCAGTCTTCTCTCCATCTGGAACATTTTGTTCCAGTGATCAACTGTGTGGAGTGTTTCCCAACTGGCAGCTGTCACAAGCTGATACTTGCTGTGTCACAAGTGTGATACTGGCTGTGTGAACTGAGTATTYCTTAGATGTCTCTTAGCTGTCTGTGCAGCTTAGGAAAGTGTAAACTGCTTTAAGAGAGCAGCAATTCCACATGTGAATGAAGCGTTCTGTCAGGCATTTGAGCCTGTAGCCCCTTCCAAAAGCAAAGGAGTCTAAGTCACTAGCTGTGAGACTGTAAATTTTAATTTTCAGTTAGATATGTACTATAAAGTTTTCTCCTAATAAAAAAAAAAAAGTCAGCTAAGGATATAAAATGCTGTGATGTATCCGAAATAACATTTTTCTTGAAGAAATTTTACCAAATACTTCAGCATTAAAAATGAAGGATTTAATGGATGGCTAATTTTTTTTAATTTTATCTAGTTATCTAATTATTGTACTAGGTCAGAGAGATCATAGCTTTTTTTACTCTCAGTTTTTAGATTCAAAGCATATGCGGTTAGAGATCTTACAAGGAGCACTTTTTTCATAGCGAAGACCTGAAAACTGTGCAGCTAATATACTTGCTTACCATCTCGCTTACCTGTGCTGCACACATTTCCCATAGGAAAGGTGAGGTTTTGCAGGAAACTCAAAAAGTTCACAGCATCACTGATGTTATTTGTAACATGAAAATGTGGCTTATAGGAGGTATACATATTGGCACCCTGAAGAGTTGCGAACTTTTCCAAGCGCTTACTGAATGGTCCTTTAAGGCTTGAACTTCTTGATGTGCTACAAATACATTTTGTCAGTTGCAACACAGTTACACAGTCCTGAAAACTTCCTTGCTGGCCCTGTATTTCTGTGGATGTCTGACCCGAGAGGATTGCAGTATTTGACTTGTATAATTATTAATTTGGAATTGTATTTTGGGCTATATACTGAGGTATGTTTAATGTAGGATGTGGGGAATGTAGGTGCACACAAGTTCAACGGTTCAACAAGCAAGGATGAAACTTTTTGTTCTTTTTTCAAGCTTGTAACTTGTACAAATACGATTGTGTAAGTCTCTTATTTCACAAAGTTTGTCTCTGCTAAACTGCGGTGTGAATTCTAAAAGCTTCTAAAGGTGAGTTTTAATGCTAATTGTCCAGGAGGCAATCAGAAAGGAGGTTATTTAACACTTAAAATGTCACTTGTTTATCTGCGACTTGCCTTAGTCTTTTTTGTGATTAATGAACGACTCATTTCTGGGCCAGCACCCCTTTCTGTGAAGGGGGAGGATACTTGCTTAGGCATGTCAAGTATGCATTTACTGAGCCCTGCAGGCTACCTCAAGTGAGCCAACATTTCAACACGTGGAATAGCTGTCATCTTCTGTCTGTTACCAGAGTTACCTTTCCTCTCCCCACTTCCTCGTTGTGTTTGGTGTTGCAGGACTGAGAGTGGCTGTGTCCTGACGTGTCCTAGAGGTAACATAGCCTGGAGAAATGCCCTGTTCACACCCATACAGTGACACCTACCGCTGCCTCCAGTCTCCCCTCCCACCCTTCCTGTCTCTGGGATAAATTACTGAAAAGTCCAACTACTGCACCAGAAAAAGCTTTAATAGGAAAGAGGAAAAACTTGGGAAGAGGAGGACATAGTAAGAATACTGTTAACTCAACTTAGAATATAGTTCCATTTCTGGCAGTTCTGTAAAGGTTGATGGGGCCTTTAGTGATTTTGGTTGACTCTGTTTCACTTGAGGAGACAAACAACTTTGTGTCAGGGTGAACCTTGCGAATAAGAGACAAGTGACCTTAATGCGGTAGCTGAAATCCATTTAATGTGGCTTTTGAGTGGATGCATTGAATAACCTAGCAACAGTAACTCATCTTTTTTAGAGTTAGGAAGAAAATATTTTACATATTTTATCATGTACCTGAACTAATTGCCACACAGGAGAGTCTAGAGATTCATGAAGCTTCTGGGTAGAGTTCCAAGTACAGAGCTAACCATTTGCTTTTACTGTTCTCTGGTGTCGCTCAGATTGTCTGCATACTGTTACTTTACATACATGCATTACTTTGTATACATTCATTTATGTGGTTTTATATAAAATGCCTGGATTCTTGGTCACATATACATGCAAGGTATTCCAGTTGTGTTGAGGAACTACTAAATATATTTTCTAGCTCTTGTGGCTTTGCACTGGAGTGACTAAGACATTAAATGTCCTCTTGACTGCAATTAACTCCTTGTGCTGGAAGACCAGGATGCCTTTTAAACACTGAGGGAGTTGAAACACGTTGTACCACTGAGCTTTCTTCAATAGTAGCAGAATCTAGAAAAGATTCTCCTTGATTAAAGAAAAAAATATTAAGAAATACAGTAACTGGGAGAAATTTTATGTATGCTTGTTCTATAACTTAAGCTGAAGCATAACTTGAACTTGGTTGGGTTCTAGCAGTTTGGCATAAGATGAGCACAGGTTGCTCAATGTCTAGAATTATGATTTTTTTTTATTTTTTTTTTCAGGGGGTACCTTCCTTTAAGCAGCAGGGGATGAACTATTGCTCTGTCCATTTAGCTGTTTCTACTTGTGGAAACTATGTTCTTAAAGCATTTTTAGACTACAGTTGTAAATGCAGAAATGGTTTTAGGTTGACTGTTGCATGGTGATAAGGTTTATTCTGGAATGAGTAAAGGGAGTTCAAAAGACAGCTGCAGAATAGTTGAATATAGTTAAAATATAAACTTAAGCACATTGCTTTAAGTATTTTGTTTGTTTTTGTAGAATACTTTTCTATAAGAAGTATGTAATTGGTGTAGGATCTACGAAGGTTAGTTGTGAAGATGGCTTTTGCATCCTGTAGCCATTTGACAAGGATTATTTATCAGGAACAGAGGAAACTCATTAACTGGTGGAGCAGAATTTTGTAAAATTGAATTCAGAACAGTTTTCTGTTTTTTTCTAATAAAATGMTTACTGAAAGAATTTCATCTGAAGACTGTTGAAAGCTGGCTACAGTTTATGGTATAACGGATAAAATCTGCATCCTTGGCCTTCCAACAACCTTTACACCAGCAGATGGTGGGCGTAAAGATGTCATTCATCATTTATTTACAATGGGCTTTATTTATTCTAGTGTCAACAGCTGCCCCAGGGAGCGGGTTATTGAATTCAAATGTGAAGCTCTGGGTTATTTGCTTCCTTTCAAATTTGTCTTCAGAGCTTAGTTGCTAGGAGTCCATTCTGTGTTCTAATAATGATTCATGTATTGTGAAGCCATTCAGTAAATTGGGTTGTCAGGGATTGCCAAAAAAGGTTTAGAGGTCTTTTTCCAATATATATATATATACACACACACACACACACACACGTATGTGTATATTGACACATATATACATAGCCTATATCTTCAAAAATATATTGGAATATTTTTAACAGCACTGTTATGACGTTGGTGTCCTTATGTGCTTTCTATTGCCAATGTTAAAGACTCTATGCCCAGTTCCTCTGATCTCTCTCCCCACAATCCTCCCTGCAAAAAGACTTTCTAAGTTTGTGGTTTTCAGCAGAAAAATAAGTAAAACAAAACAAACTCCTTTGACATGAAATAATGAAACCTTGTCTCCTACAGGCAGGGCAGGAGTCCTTCCGTTCCATCACGAGGTCTTACTACAGAGGGGCAGCAGGGGCTTTACTAGTGTATGATATTACAAGGTGAGAATATAGAGGGAAGTATAACTGGATTAAAATTATATGTCTTTGTAGATTTGCACTGTGGCAAGTTATGATGTCTACATTAGCATGACTTTTTGAAAAAGATACTTGTCAGTTTAACGTTGTAACACCTACCGTAGGTGCTCCAAGTCAAAAATGTGATCCAGGTGCACCCGTGCACTCCTTAATTTTCTTTGTATACTGGCGGAGTATACATAAAATCATAAACTGTTTGACCATGAATGGCCATTATTGCAATTGAGAAAAGGCCTTAAAATATTTAATGCATTCCTTCCTTATAGTTTTATTAGCATGAAGTGTAATTTCTCTTTAGCCATTTGCAAACTTCTTAGAGAAGTGCCATTTTTGCCCGATAGGTTAATGGGGTGGCATCAGAGTGATTGTATAAAAATGCTGGAAAGCATCTACTGTTGCCAGGTTAGGAGAATACAGTGCTTGTGCTGTGGTTTCTTCAGGGGTTGTACAGTTACTAAGTGACTAAGGCTCTCCTCCTCTCTTGAATAAAACCTCTTTTCTTGAATGAATATTATCTATAAAACTGTGGGATGTTTTTGGACTAGATAATGATTATTAGTTTAAGAAAACATCACCTGCTGTGTTTAAGATTTATTGTGCACAGTAAAATCTGTAGAATGCTACCCTTTTATACCTTATCTACTTGCAAAACTGCTGCCAAATGAATTATTCAGTTTCTAAACTCACAAAAAATGAATGTGAACTATTTTTTTGCCTATGTGTGAACACATTATTTGTATTGTTTGCGTGCTCGAGTATGTATTGTCCTGTACTTTTGAAGTCTTATTCAGTGAATTTTATATGTGTATAAAATGCAATATTTTATAGCTAAAATAGATTTTTAGTTATTCTAGACAGTTTGTAAACAAGGAGCATCAAGTATTTGTTGAACTTTCGTTTGCCTGTTCTCCCTCTAATAGAGGGATTGCTAGCTCTTGCCCATGGAGCATGTGCTCTAATAAACATATTGCTCAAGCAGAGAAATTAACTAAACTTGAGCTTTCCTTCCTTTCAGTTGTGTATTGGTCCCTCTAAATTTTGCTCAGTAAGTTCCAGGAGGCAGAAGGAAAAAAATGAATTAAAAATAACCATGTAAATAACTTTGTATTAAAACCAGTTATTGACAGATTGTTAAAATATTATTTCATATAGTGTTATGATATTCTTAACTGTTGAGTATCCTCTCTGAAGTATAGTCAAACGTGTCAAACAGTTAAAAGATGTTTTTGCTTGCTTTTGAATATTACAGCGCTGAGCAGTTACATAATTATTTGTAGAAAGCTCTGTGACTTGTACTTGGGAGTGAAATTTGGTTCTTCTAAAGTCTGAATTTTAATGATCAGGAATTTAATCCTTTCTATTTGTTAATAAGTAATGGAATATAAACTAATCATAACATCAAGCTAAATATGAGTTTAAGGGCAAAAGATAGAGAAAATCATTTTTTTAAATACTGCTTGTAACTTTCTTTCTTRTCCATATTTAGGAGGGACACGTTCAATCACCTGACAACTTGGTTAGAAGATGCTCGTCAGCATTCCAATTCCAACATGGTCATAATGCTTATTGGGAATAAAAGGTAAAAATCATTATCAGTTGTGTAGGTGGTAAAGCTTTATGGGTTGTTTGTTTAGATTTTTCCTCTTGCATATTCATATGTGTAAGAAGTAGCCCAGCTGTAAGGAGTTTTCAATCACTGAACAGAGTTCTGCAGTGAAGCCAAAACCTTTCCTTTTCCAATGTGTGCAGTATGCATTTACTTTACATTCTACGTAGTTTTCATAGGTAACTTTATTTTAGAAAGATTGATCATGAATGCATAAAACAAAGAATTACGTGAATTATTTTTTCTTGCTGTATTTTTTTAACCCCTTCAATCATCATCTACAAGCACTCGGATCTCTTCTTTTTAAAGAGAACTTAAAAACACCTAAAATTAGGAACTTAACAAAAAGAAAAGATCAGTTTAGAATCATACCAGAGTAAATGCCATTACTTGAGATGCAACCCATACTACAGGATTTACTTCAGAAATTTAATGAGTTTGTGTGCCTTTTGTTTAGGTGAGATGTTTATGATTTGTAAATCTGCTTTGTGTGTTATGTTTTATCCATGGATTGGCAGGGAGTGAGTGTTTATTTCTAATGATTACAAAGATTTTACAATTTTCTGGTGAATTTGGGCAGCTGTTAGATACACCAGGTGCTGAAAGTTCAGTTAACATATTTTGGAAACTTGTTACTAATTTTTTTTTTATTTTCTTCTTGGCTTTTCATCACCTAAGCATTTGGAAGGTCTTAGCATCAACAGGGAAAAACTGTAGATGTTGAAGTTCTTCACAAAAATACATTACTGAATACATTAAACTTATACTCACTAGATAAACTAAAGATAGCATCATGTCTAGATTTTATTTATTTGCTGGAATTGTAGGGTTTTTTTTTCCAGATATAAAACACCATGCTTTCAGAATTTAATAACTTATTAGTTAGACTACACTTGCCTTTTCCTGATTGACCTTGATTTGTCTTCATCCCATAGCAATTTTTGAAGGTAAAAATGCCAGTTGAAATAAGTGTATAGGCTTCTCCCTGGAAACTAAATAAACAGCAAGATCATTTCAGTGATACTACTGCAAAGCAGCCTTGTGGTAATGGCAGTGTGGTTTCACTTGTCTGCCCTGTTCATCTCTTCTTCTGCCTTTCCCTGCCTAACCACCCGCTAGAAATAGTCTTGTCATGTAAACACCAGAACACATTAAGTAATTATGAAACCTCCACTTACATTATCTGGAAATGACCAATGAACTTTCTGGTAGGGTTATGTGATAAGTATAATCTTTTCCAATTAATATAAAAATGTAATTTCATGTTAGATGAGGCTTTGGAAGCCTGTGGTGTCAAAGACTAACTTATGCTTATGTGAGTGAAAATACAGTGATGACAAATAGAAATATGTACACTGTACACAAAAACCATGCACTTGAGATGCATAAGCATGCAAGCTTATGTAGTACTTAGGTAAGACATCTGTAGCTGTTCCCAATCTTTCTTGGTTCTGAGCTGTAAATTTTTAATATATTGTGTTCTGCTGATTTGGCCATGATTATGTCTTACAATACGCTTGCTACCTACAACTAACCCAGTAATTATCCCAGTTGTAACTAAAGATTTTTTTAAACAATGAGTATGCTTAGATCTTAAATTAGAGGTTATGATGCTATGGGAAGTATTTTTTTTAAGACGATTATTTAAAAAGCATTGTTTCYAAGCCTCAGAGGAAGACAGGAAGGAAATACCTTTAACTTGTTGCATTATACTAAAAGCATTTTGTAGGACATAGGAGCAGGGTGTTGCACTTGAGACTGGTGGAAGCAAGGACATGGAAACTAGCCTAAGGTTTTTGAAGGAATAAACTTTGTTTATAAGAATCCAAAAAGTTTATCTGTAATACTTTTGTGCTACTGACTCTTTACTAGATTTGAAAAACATTGGGAATTTAATGTAACAGTTGGGTTTGAAAACATTGGAACTGTTGGTAGTAAAACATTACAAATACTATACTTAATCTTCTTTCCAGAACAAAACATAGCTATATTGATCTAGTAAGACCAAATGCTTCGAATTATTGGAATGTGATGTATGGAGAGAGGAAGACAACTGTGGTTAGTAGAAGCAGTTAAAGCTCTTATACAGATATGCTAAGATATCCGTAGAGAGTTTAGACTGGGTTATCACTGCACCTTTTGATGCAGCTGCAGTTCCTTTAAAAGAATATTTTTTTTTTTCTGTTTAGTGTTGAGTTAATGCTGTACTAAACCAAGCCTTTAAATTAAAAGGTATTATTGAGGTTATAGTGGTAGTAACCAATGAATAAAGCATTGCTCAAGTTTGCAAATACAGTGTCAGACAGCTACTTCAGGAGCATCAGAATGAATAGTTGTTAACTTGTCTTAAGCCTAAACTGACATACTGAGAATTCTTGCTTATTGTGACCATCAAAATTGTTTTAAGAAAACCTCTCATATATCCTTAGCTCCAAATGCTCCATGTTCAAATGATTTGCTGAACAATCTTGATTCTATAATTTGTCTAAACTAGCAGGTAGTGACTTAAATAACAAAAACTTGACTTGCTACAAAATAGCTGCTGCAGTGAGTGTTTGTGGTGGTGGTGTTTTTTGGTTGGGTTCCACACACACACCCCCATTCCCACCCGCCCCGTAGTATAACTGAGAATGGCAGCACTGAAGCCAGTATGATACTACTTCCTGGCAGGCTAGCTGTAAATTAAATCCATGCATTTGCATGCTATTTAATTTGGAACTGTGCATCTGAGAACATACTTTCACATGCACAATTTAAATGCAGCATTATTGTTCAAAGTGTACTCAGTTACAAATTTACTTGCAAAGAGGGAAGGAGAGAAACTGTTCCTAAAGAAGCTTTAATAAGTAAAATGCTTATCTATAGTTTACAGAAGTGAATTTGTCTTGACTTATCCAGTTCAAGAGCTTTTTTTTGTTCTTTCGTATAATACCTTCATCTAAGTTGCCTGGAAAGCAGGAAAAAAAAAAAGTAACAATCCCTTAATGTTCTTCTGCTGCTAAACAGCCAGGCCTATAGTGTCAAAACCTAAATGATAAATGTTAGCTTGTCACGGGGAACGAGTAATGTAGTTTAAAATACCCTGGACTTTTTTTTTTTTATCACAACAGAAATGCAACTTCATGAAGTTTCTTGTTTGATTTTTTTACTGAGCAGGAAAAAAAAAAAGAAATACTTCTACTTTTTGTAAAAGATTTCTTAATGATATTAAAAACTGTTACCAKTTTTTTTGCAGTATGGGTAACTATATAACATTTTACTAGAGGAGTGATAGTTATCTGAAAGTATATTTTCTAAAGTTATTAAAGGAGGAACTA
The DNA here is from genome assembly GCA_003342815.1 of Eudromia elegans. Lineage (NCBI taxonomy): Eukaryota > Metazoa > Chordata > Aves > Tinamiformes > Tinamidae > Eudromia > Eudromia elegans. The sequence goes on along the minus strand of PTEX01000088.1, from coordinate 1,985,616 downwards.
GATGAGCATACGTGCATCCAGATGAAAGCTGTTTCACTGAAATCTGTGGTAAGGTCTATGTCAGCTGGGGTTGACAGCTTAAATGAGATTCCATGGCTTTATATAACAGTGTGTATAGTTCATATGCTGTAGATGCAATGTTTCTAGTAATTCTGCCTAATGTAAATACTTCAGTAGATATGAAGAGATATAAGACCTAATAGGGAAATGTTTGCTTTTGAGCATGTGTCTGAAGAATTATATTTATGATATTTACACATTTTGGACCATACAAGCAATTTGGGTTGTTTTTGTTTTCCATCATAGTGATTTAGAATCTCGACGAGAAGTTAAGAAGGAAGAAGGTGAAGCATTTGCACGAGAGCATGGACTGATCTTTATGGAGACATCTGCCAAAACTGCTTCTAATGTAGAAGAGGTAACTTCACTTAAGACTGAATTTTTTTGTGTTAAGTAAAAACGTTTTTGAATTGCAGTCTGTAACTTGTGTGGATCCTCTTCTTGTAGGTTTGAGATTCTTTAATTACTCCATAACTTTATTATAGAAAATGTCTACACTGTATCTGATTGTGTGGCACTGATCATATTGTTGAGCCTCTGGTAGCTTGTTTATTCTTGTAAAAATATTTTGATCAAGGAAATCGCGATACAACTGTCCTGGAGTCTGAAAGATAAAACTGAAATAGGTTATTGTCCAAAGCAAGAGGAATACTCTGTATCCTTAACGGATGTCAGTCTAACCTGTTCTTAAAGACCTCTTAATATTTCACAGCTTCTCCAGGCAATCTAATGTAATTTGGTGTCCTTTATTGTAAGGCAATCATCATCTTTCCCCCCTCAAATTTATCTGGAAGAAATCCTCCTTGCTGCAGTTCATTTATAAAGTTTCTTGATGTGTCCTCTACAGACCTGGGGAAGAGATCACTGGCCTACTTACCTGCTTTGTACTTGAATAGTGTGATATTTTTCTTTCTCTTCTGTTTTTGAAGGACATATTTACTCTACATTTTGCCTATAGCTGATGTTTGTGGACATCTAACAGTTCTTGCATCTCTCACTTATTTACCCCTCACCTTTCCCAAAGGACAGTGGTCAAAGACCCCCAAGTGAGATATTAATGCTACACAGAGTAGAAAGATCATTTYGCTCATTTTAAAGGCCTTGCTCAGTTTATACCACCTAGGTCGTTCATCTCTTGTACAAGAGCATGACATTATTCAACTTCTCATACTGTACAGTTCCTCCTTCCTTTTTCCTAAAATTGCCTAAGTGCAGGATAAACACATCAATAGGGTTTATACAATTCTTCCACCCATTTGAGAGGTATTTGGATCAAATCAAACCTCCAGAAGTAAGAGTGCTTTTTTGCTGTTTTTTTTTTATTATTATTATTTTGTTTTGCAGAATTGCTTTCATGGAATTTTCTAGGGAAAACTCACCATCTTTGGTGCTTTAGATTGGCTTCTTGATTCAGCAGTTTTTAAGGCAGGCAGGAGAAGTTTTAGGTCAATTTCAGAAACCATGAGGCACATTCTTCCTGGGGTGGGGGGGGGACAGAGTAATTTCATAAGTGTTCTGAACTTCTTTCCTTGGAAAAGAGCATAAGCACTGCAGTTCTTAAAATTCAGGATTTTCAGGGCCGCCTGTATTGTTTTACCAAGTCATCTGTGTTTATAGAAAACCACTTAGTTTTGCGATATCTTTGCTTGATGTCTGTAAACTTGGATCACTGTGAAATTTACATCCGCGAGGGATAAAGAGGCAAGAGAACAGATTGGCATCATCAAGCATAAGATGTAAAGTTCTTATGCCATTTGGTTAAAGGCTGCTCATGTTTCATGCAAATGTGTTACTGGACATGGGCATCTGCTCTTTATGGTGTACCAGAAGAAGGTAAATGGCCAGGGGAGACTTTTTTTAAATGTTTTTTTAATCTCTCCTGTTGAAAATACTTTATTTCCCTGCAGTGAGATACAGTGCAAGTCTGTGGAGATGAAGTATGGTCAGTCCAACRCCATTTTCTGACCCAGCTTTGTTGAATTACCTTGCTTCATGTCATAAGCATCTACTGCAGATGTTTCAGCGTGGTGGTAGAAAGTCTGTAACTATTTCTTCAGAGCCACCCAACTTTAGTCATCAAGGATTTTATTTGATTTAGCTGTTTCCTTCTTTTAAATCACTTCTCCCTTATGTTTTCTACCACTATCTATACTCAGACAAGACAGTAGGTTGACCTATATCATGCTTGAATCTTTAGATCACGTGAAAACATTGATGGGAATGCTTAGCAATTGTGAGTGTCCTGCTAGCTGTTCATCTCGTCCTCAGCAGCTCAGGAGCGTTTGCCCTGTTTGCACAACAGGTGATTGGGGGCAGGCAGTGGGTGTGGGCTCTCCATAACTTCTGTGGAGGTTTCTGAAACTTCAGTGTGACCACAGACTTAAGTCATTGTGCTTAGTGTGGAATGTGGTGGARTGAGAAGAGTTCCAGAATCCTTAATAAGATAAAAGGAAGAATATTTACATTTTTTAAGGTACATGTTTACCTAGCTGCTGTCACAAGGCTAGTCTGACTAGCATCTTTGACTGCACTGTATTRGTCAAAACAACTTTTTCCTCAAGTTCCTTTAGCCTTTGTCTAAAGCCGTAGAATGGATAACCAGCTAGGAAAAAACATATCTGGTTTTGTTTGGCTTCTTTTTTCAGTGCACTCTTAACAACATCCCAAAGCAAAATAATTGTGCTTGTGCCTGCTTTAATCAGAATGCAGTTACTTTCCCACCTTGCATTAAAACTACACATAATATTTAAGATATTTATTCCCTCATTTATAAGAGGTCAACTTTATATGATATATGGACTCTTTTTGGTGGTGGTGGTAAGTCAGCATCCGTGTATGACTGTTAATTGTAACCTTATCAGAAAGATGCAGGTCAGAGCTTGTGACTTTTTTTTTTTTTTTCCTTGGACAGTGTCTGAAACCTGTCAAGGCAGAATAGAATCATGGGCATAAAGGCAATGTAGCCATACAGTCTTTCTGTGGGGTCAACACTGGTTGACCCTGTGGGTCAACACTGGTTGACCCTGTGTCCCTGGAATATCCCCCTTCAATGAGACAAAGAGGTAAAGATCCTGAGCTGGGTTCGGAAGCCCGAGTAACTTTGTGGGTTGAACTGCAGCCTGCTACTCCAGACTATGCCAGGGAGCTGAGTTTGGGAAGAAGTAGAATATCTAGGTCATGAAAGTTTGGGGTTTTTATTATTTTTTTACTTTAGTTAGATCTGTATTAATTGTCTTAAAACCACTATTTGTTTAAACTTTATTGAAATAGGAATTCCTCAGTCCTTCAGCCACCTGGTGAACTGATGTTTTAGCCAGTGACAAGATGGAGGTGGGTGATGTTGCTCATGAGAGTTTCAACCCTGAGGGAGAGAAGGGGCAGGGACATGGGGCTCTCCTGAACACTCACAGCTTTCACCTCCTCAAGGCAAATCCCTAGACCTTGTCCCTGCTCCCCAGGAAGTTCCTGGGGCATCCAGGCTCCTCTGTGTAATCAAAATACAAGGTCTCAGTTGGTCTGGAGGGTTTCAGCCTTTATAGGAGAGCATCAAAAGATGATGTATGTGCCTGCCAGAGCCATAGTCCCCTGGCTCCCTAGTTCTGGGTCATCTCCCTCTGTGTAGCTCTTCTAGCATCCTAGGCTTGTTTCTGAAAGATGGTTCCCATGTGAGCAGTGCGCTGTTGGGGTGCGCAGAGCAACAGGAGGCCCTGCATGGGGCCACCCCGACCCTGTCCCCGCAGCCCCTGCGTGGGACGCGCTCCTGGCTCTTCCAAGTGCGTCCTCCGGTGCCGGCGGCATCCAGTGCCACTCTGTGATGTGCCGCCGCGTGATGGGAAAGCGGGAGGAGAGCCGAGGCCCTGGCGGAGCCGYGAGATAAGCGTGGTGCTTTGGAGTTGCCAGCTCCACAGGCTTTGCAGTGCCCGCAGGATGTGTCCGCCCGGAGAGCGTCCCCGAACGTGGCGCGGAAGCTGCGCAGTGCGGAGCTGAGCAGAGCACGGCCGCCGGAGGGCAGCATGGGACACGCGCAGGGAAGGCAAAGCCCAAAATCCCTGGGCTTTGAGCAGAAATAGACCGGGAAAACAGGATTTGGGGCACTGTCAGCAATTCGCTCCTGTTTGCTCTGTGTTCAGCCTGTAGCAAAGGCCTCACATGCTCACGGTGGCAGTAGCTTTCTGGACTAGAGAAGTGGTGAGACTGTGACTTGCAAATAAGGCAAATAAACCTGTGCAAGGTACTGTTTACCTGTTGGTCACATCCATGCCATGAGAAGATGTAGCTTCTGTGACTTGCATTCTACTGCTTTTAGCATAAGACCACTTCCACRTATAACCTGCTTGAGGCAGAGGTAGCGGTAGTTTATTCCCTTACTTCCTGGGGTGTTTTCACCAGTAATAGAATTTGTTCTTCCTAGTTGTGTCTCAAGGGTAGTTAGCCTATATTGCTTGTTTATTTGGTGTGATAAAATGGATGTTGTAGTTGATTGCATTTAATGTTCAGTGTATTAGGATTAATTTATTTTAAATGCAGTGCCTGCACTTCTTGGTTTCTTTTTTTTTTCCTCCTGTTTCAAGGTAAGAATTGTGAGATTCTTAATTTGCATTACGCAGTGTGATCTAGGGAACTCCTAGTGCAGGTTGTCTAATGTGGTGTTACGTGAAAGGCACTGCCAGACCGTGGCTCGGAAATCGCTGTGTTTAGTTTGCACTTGGCACAGACATGGCACAGTGCAAACCGCGTCCGGGAGGACTCCTCACCCGACTGGTGGAGTGCAGCAGTGCTCAGCAGGCTCCGCTCCTCACGGTTGGAGAGCCTAGCTGTAAGATGAGCACAACAGAAAAGTGGGATACATAGTACAAACCACCAGTAACTTGTTTGCAATTTTTTCTAATGCTATATGCAGTAGTCTCTTAATTCAGGGGTCACAGATGCCTTTATGCTTGGGAAGCATAAAAGCAAGAGCTAAGTGCCAGATGTAGACATTTTTCTACAGTTTTGGCCCTTTCTCTTTCTAGACTACGTGTGAGGAAGAGTTGTATTTATGAGCTCAGAAACCTAGCATACTGTTTTTGCAAAAGAGCTCTTCCTGCTAGAGGGAGTGGGGGATATAGCAGAGTCTTGCTGCCCTTCGGGGGACGTGGATGTAAAGCAAGTTGAATCTGGTACTGCCTGCCCAGAGATGGAGAAGTAACGTGGATGGAGTTGAGCTAATTTAGCGCGGAGGTAAAATAGAGGGGAAAACACTAGAGCTGGGCACTTTGCCACACAGAATACCAGTATGTGATGCTTTTATGCTAGCATTTGCACCACAGTCACTCATGGCAATTTGGTGATCAGATTTTTGTCTTCTAGATAATAGAAACATTAGAAATGGACAAAGACTATTTACATTTCTCCAATCCACCATTTCTTAAACAATATACTTAATATTAAAACAGACTAATGTTTGTGCTGAATGTTACAGTACCTGGGCAATAACTATGTTGAAAAGATGTAATTTAGAGACACCCAAGCACTCTGGGTTTTCCCAATGCATTTTGGGGGGGGGGGGGGGGGGGGGGGGGGGGGGGGCAAGGGAGGGGGAAGGGACACAACAGATGCATTCTTGCAGTGATCTTTTCTTGAACGTAGCATCCAAAAGGCAGTTTCTATTCAGTTGTTAGTTTGGAGTTTGTTTTCTGATAAAATCCTGATGGTTTTTGTTGATCTAAAGTGATGCTTGTGCATCTCATTTAACTTCTGCGAATTTAATCCCAAGAGCCTGGGCATGCTTAGTGAATACGTTCTAGAATTGTGCAAGTGCCAATTGTTAAGTGCTTGTTTACATGAAGTTATCATAACACATTTTTAAGACTTCAAGCTCTGTTTAGTGTCCTACTGGAATGGGAGCAAGCAAGTATCTTCACAGATTCCAGCAGTGTGGTTTTCCAAAGTTTTTGACCTGTACCTTTCATTAGTCCCATGTATGAGGCAGCTACAATAATTAGTGTGTAATCAGGAACTAAGATAAGTTTGCATTTTCTTCTTATATTGAAAACTTCAGTTTCTGAGGAATGTGAATCAATTCATAATTGGCTGAAAGCCAATTTCTTCTCCTCAACTCTAACGCATGTTTGAAAAACGAACTCACTTCCTAAGTGCCTTGTGAATCTGCAGTGATTAATTCTTCTCATTATTTTGCTGCAAATTCTCATGACCCTCTGTGATGATTCGATCACCCACTTAGAGTTTATGCATATTCATATCTCCCCGCTCCTGCCGCAGTCGTGCGAGTCTCCTTCACTGACTGTGCTTGTGCTTGGTGCAGTAATTGAGCTGCAGTAGATTGATTACTCTGGGGAGCTGTAAGGCCTTTAAAGGTGAAAACATATCAGTCCTGTTAATTAGGAAACAAAGCTCTGGTGGCAAGTTCAGCAGTCAAATGCTTCCAGTGTAGAAATGAGGAAAGGTATGATTTGTTCCTCTCCGTGAACCCTGTTTGCTTTTTTTATATTTGAATTAGGTCTGTGTTTTCTGTAATAGGCTTGTGCATATTTCGGATGACTGTGTGGTGATGATATTTTGAAGCAAAAAGAACTATAGATTTTAGATTGATTGTAATTATTAGCGAATGTCAATCACCTCTTAAATTATACATTATCTTAGACTTTATGTGACCTATAGCATTCAATGTGAGCTGAAAATTGGAATCATTGCCTGTAAACCTTGACCAAACCCATTTAGGTCTTTCATTCTTTCAGAACCGAAAGTCAGTCATTTTCTACAAATCTATCATCTAAATTCAGGGGAAAAAAAGAAACCAAAAAACTGAAATCTCTTCTGTCTTCTACTAAGACGTCTGTCTAAAGTGTACAAGATTAATTAAAGAGAATGCATTCTTAGTGTTAGGTGAATATTAAATGATAGCATAAGGTTTCATCCAGCAGACAGCATCCTTACATCATCATTGTAAGTACCCTGTGGTTTTATGTTGCTAAGCACTCTAATCTATAGTGGCCTATTACAAAGATATTAAGGGTAGGAGAAACCATCTGCCACACGATCTATCCATAAGGGTCAGAAATAAATAATTTAAAAGTAATTTATATATCTTAAAAAACACTTTTTCCTCAGTAATTACTGGACAACAGATTGCAGCATACAGATGTTAGAAAATGCCACCTTTCCTGCAGACAGCAAGTTGCAGCCGCTGCAGGGCGGGTTGTAGGATGGAGCTGTCCTACCTGCTCCTGCTGAGGTCACCAAAATGAGTGCCCGTGAGGATGGGTTCTTGTTCCTGCACCTTACACTGAGGGATAATGTATCTGCTGGCTAAAATTTTTATTTTCTTTTTTTTTCTCCTTTTCCTCTCTATTTAGGCATTTATTAACACTGCAAAGGAGATCTATGAGAAAATCCAGGAAGGAGTTTTTGACATTAATAATGAGGTAATGTTCAGTACTGTAAATGTCTTTTTATGTACAAAATGCCTTTTATCTCAGAAGTTGGAGAGGAAAATACTTGTCTTTTCCACTTGGATATAGAATTGTCTGCTGTTGTGATAAAAATGGATTAAAATAAGTGACCCTATCCATCCGTGAAGCATCACAAAATAATATAAATCCCCAAAAGAGAACAAAATCCACTTTCATCCACTTCTCCATATGGTGTCATCTGTTTTCAAATATAATTTTCCACTATGTAAATGGGGGACCATGTTGATATGCCAGATGCACTCCATGAGCTGTCCAGTGGAGGGGAGGGGTTGCTTTGAGAGTTACATGAAAGACTTTGGAAATGTTTCTGGTTTGGGTAGCTGGTCTGTAGGGAATGAGAGAGGAGCCATTTTGCCTGTGCACATCACTGAAATGACAAATTATCCTGCCCTGTCTCTTTGGGTTATTTGGGAGGAGATTGGGGAATGGGGAGATGCAGGGACCGTTTCTACAATGAACAAGTCTTAACAACCAGCAACAACACTCTTGAATTGTGAAATGGTTGTCCTGTTGGAACTCTTGGGTAGTTAGGAGATATACTTCTGGCCATAGAAAGAGCAGGTTTGAATTCAGTGGTTGCAAATGGCAAAATTTGGTGTAGGTATTTGTGAGCTCTCAGTTTGTTAATATGTGCATCAAAAAGTAATGCCACGTAAGTGGGTTTGAATTCTCGTGTGAAGTGGCCAGTCACTTCTGGTGCACAGTTCTTGATCTCTGTGCCTATGCGTGCCCCTGAGGTGCTTGGTAAAACCACCCATGGAAACCAGCACCCCCTCTGTTCGCGTCTGCCCTGTGAATAGGGGCCTACTCCACAGGACTGGCACCCTGCTGCCCCTCACTTTCGTTTTGGGCAAACAAACAAGCAAACTGGGCATGTAGCACTTTGGTGCAACTCTGTTTTAATTCAGTTTAGTAATAGAAAGCTTAAAATTGCCTTTGGGGGTTTTCCTGAAGTTGAACAAAATGCACTCAGTACTGCTGTATGAATTAGGCAGTAATGGGAGTGTCTGGAAAGGCTGCTCCTTGTATCTGTCGAGTTTCATATAGGAGCTGGCTGCTTTACGGCGCCTTATGGAGCTTTGACTACAATGTGCTGTCAAGAGCCAACAGGCCATGCTCGTTCCTTGGCTTTATGCCAAGCCTGGCTCCTTGATTCTTCAAGAAGTTGCTACCAGCCCAGAGGGGGCAAAACCAATGAGCCATAGGGCATGCTTTTTATTAAAGAGGAGTCAAAGAGCGAAAAGAAACCACATCAGCTGCTGTCAATACTGAGCGAGTGCCAGAAACCCCAAGGCTACTACTGTTGCAGAACAACTGCCAAGCACTATAAATCTGAGATTTACTGTGACGCAAAGTTTCCTTAAGAGCTTAATTTCTGAAGCTACTGTATTACTTTTCTGAAAGTGCTGTATTTTTAGGTAAAATCCACTTGAGGGAGTGAGGGTTAAGATATAAGTGTGATTTTGATGAATGAAAGAGCTGCGCTGTGTGTGGGTTCTTGGCAAGTAGCCACGTCTTTCGGGATCATAGAAATTATTGATGACACAGAGCAGTCGTGTGCCCTTAGCCTGTGCAGCTGATTCAACACAGAGCAAAAGGCTGGCTAGAGGAAAAGTTTTATGCTAAACTAACAGAGGCTTTAGTAGGAGCCGAGGGTTATATGTTCCTAGAAAACTTAATGTGGTTTTAAAGCCTAGTATAAAGTAACATTTGAATGCTATTCTTGCTCCGTGTGTTCATGCAAGGAGTTTAAGGCACAAAATTTAACATGGAGTGAAATTTAAATTGAAAGGAAAGCATCTTTCTTTTAAGTCATATTTCATCGTCCAAAAGCTATTGCTTAAAAAAAAAAAAATCTTGCTTTCCTTTGGGTGTGAAAGGGAAACTTGGTATTTGACCTGCTAAGAAACAGGAGAGGCTCTCAAGTGCGCTGCTGTTGTAAAATAATTACTCTGTGGCTTAAACTCTGTTCCAGGCCAATGGCATAAAGATCGGCCCTCAACACGCTGCGACCAACGCGACGCTCGCCGGCAGTCAGGGAGGACAACAGGCTGGCGGGGGCTGCTGTTGAGCCCGTTTTTACTTCCTAGCTGCCTGGCTGGGGCCGACTAACTTGTTCGTTTGCCCTCCCCTTCCCCGCCTGCCCCGCTCGCCTCCACTTCAGCTCCACTGAGACATGAAACTTGTAAGTTGGTTTCCTGTTGCAGAAGAAGACTTTATCCTTCAAATTCTTGTATAACTTTGAATAAATGGTTAATGTTCACTTAAAGACAGATTTTGGAGATTGTATTCATATCTATTTACATTTGATTTCTAGGTCAATTGATGTGATTATTTTTGTTAAATGTTGTCTTGTGCCCTTGACTACGAACTGAATTGTATTAAACACTACAAAGTCATCTGAGTATTTTAATCAGTTTGTGTAGTTAGGTTTCCCAGCTCCTGTGGTTACCTAATGTTTAATATTGTAGAGCTGTCCTTAAGGTTTTTTTGTCAATTTTGAAGGCTATGAAGAGAAGCAGAAGGACTCTTTTAATTCTGTATTTATCACTTTCTGTATATATAGTTTAATAACCTGCTTGGGTGTACTTGCCAAGCTAGAATTCTTTAATGCATTTGCATAAATTCTCTACTACTTAGCTTGAAACTACAGAAGCATTATTAGACATTGCTTGGACGCGAAATTTTAAACCTTTCGACATTATTAGCATGTTCATCCTCCCCTGTCATTATCCTGAAGTCCAAGAAAACGCTTAATGTATATTACTAGAGGCTACATACATGCTATCTATTTTAATGCCAAATGTTTGCTGTTTGCCCACAATTTCCACAGCACCTCTTCAGAAATGGATTAGCTGTTTGCCTTAATGAATGGTAAAGGTAAAAACAAGAGTATGAATGAAAAACACAGGAGGAGTTGATAAAATGACACATTATTATACCTTTAATGTTCTTTTCTTGTTTACCACTTGATTTCTAAGGATATTTTTCATGCAAGGGCAGTTTTTCAACCTAATTGTACAGTGTTTGTGTAAAGTTTTCTTTTAGTGACAACTTGTAACCCTAAATATATGGTAAGCATCTTGTCTATTGTGAAGAGGGTGTGAAAATAAAATCTGCCGGTTTGAAAATCCTGATGAAAATCAAAACTAGAAATGCTTTGATACTTATTATGGGGAGGGGCGGAGGGGGTGGCTCTGCCCTGAGTGAAATGGTTGCCACCGGGCAAAGCAAAATCCCACGTTCAAGTGTTTATTGGTTAAAGTGCAGAATACTCATGTCACTCTTCCTACAATAAGGGGAGGGGAAAAAGAGTTGCTCCCTCTTCATTTTTATATAAATCACAATTAAGAGGGTAACACTAATGCAAGGCTTCATGTGTCTCTAAAGAGGAGGGGGGRAAAAAGACTGCAAAACTGGTCGTATTGACCAATGCCGACTGCAGCACAATGTTGGGGGACATGAATCCTCATGTCATCCATTCTTATTGTCAAAACTTTAACACTGAAAGTGAATAAACCTCAGTGTGACAAGTGTAACATAGCAATGGTTCTGAGATTAAATAAAAGTTATAAAATGTGTGGAACCTTCTGTTTGTATATGGGAGAGGAGAGTCAGCCACTAGGGGCTCATGCCTTACGTACTGTGAGTCTTATACTTGCAGGAGCACTGGAAGCAATGCAATGTAATTGATTTAAAGGTTTAAGCTTTGGGGGGGCACCATTTACATTATATAACATTTTCTTTTATAAACCACGACCCTTTTTATTGCTTTCACTGAAGTTCACAGACAGTGTTGCATGACAGTAAAACGTTGGAAATAAATTGCATTGATCCTGGGGCAGAACTGTCTTGTAGCCATGAGGTGCTCGTGTGGAGGGGAGAACAACCCACTGAGTTTTGCTTCCCTGCTTGAATCCGCCTGTGAATATTTTTGGACCTGGGGACAGAGCAGAGCTCGGTCACTAGAGATGGGATGGGAGRAAGTGAAGTCTGCTTTTCTGCAGCAGTCTCGGAAATGTGAGTACATTTCTCTTGGTTTTGGATTATAGAAATCACTGCTGTTAGGTTAGCACAAGTGGGAAATTTATACCCAAATGCTGGGTGAAAGACCAGTGCCTGCTGCTCCAGGTGATGGTTTAGCAAGCTGGGGCCCTGGRCTARCGGCTCTGGGTCGAGTTCTGAGATSAGGGGCACAACGGGAGGCGCCAAACCCRAGCGTGGAAGGAGGATGTGGTGACRCTTGTGTCCGTGCTGGCTTGGCCCCTGCTGGGGTGGGGGCTTCTGTGCTGGCCTCATGCTGCACGTTGTGGTGGGAAGCTGGTGCTCTCGGAGGAGCTACAGCCAAGCGGGACTTTCCCCGCGTTCTGGCCTGCCTCTKTCCTCAGCCTTGTGCAAGCCTAATCTAATAGAAATGCGTGCGGTTTTTTGTGGGTTTTGAGAAGCCGCTGATCCTGTCATGTGCTATTAGAGGTTAAGTATTACAGTGCACAGAACCCAGCAGCAGGGTTTAATTTTACCGTACGTGCTTTACAGGGCTTTCTGATACCGATTTCGGTTTGAGTTGTGTACGAGTGACTGAAACGTGTGTAGTTTCCGTGCTGCATCCCAGCATTGCTTCTGCTGAGAGTTTGGTAAGCGAAGAATTAAAATAGTCCTTGTCCTGCAGCAGCCAGTGCCGCTGCTCATGTAACACAAACCTACTGTCGGTACTGAGAAATTGTGTCGAGGTGCAGTTTCCTGCTCTCCTGACCTACTGTATGGCATAAGCCACAGTTAACTTGGAAAGAATAAATTTGGAGTGACAGATCCTCTAAGCATGACTTAGGACTTGTCTCTCTTATTTCTACTTAAAATGAGAAGCTCCAGGAATTTTGGCAGTCACTTAGGAAAGATTAAAGTTCCCCAAGTYTTATACTTGTGTGTTTTTGTTGGCTTCAGTCTTTCTGATTTATTCTTGTGCAAAATCAAACTTGGAACTGACTTAAGGTAAATGACTGCCAAACCATTTGCAGATAAGTTAAAATAATGAGACATTTTCAATTCCCTCGTAGGCAGTGCTCCGCTCCTTGCTCCAGAGACTTTTCCTATTACGTTAGACTTCTTAACGATACTTAGTTCTTTGTTTTGTTGACAAGTTGAAGAGCCTTCAACCGTATTATTTATATATCTGGGGGGTTTCAGAGGGGTGCAGATTAGTTGTAGGCTAAATGGCATATCTTTAAGTTGGGAAAATTGTTTCTGTCCTGTGAGTTTAACTCCAAGTGTTGGAGCAGCAAGTCCATTCTTGGGAAGAAAAAAAACCCTCTTATCGGGCTCTAAGTTGCAGTTAAACCAAATTCAACTGAGTTTATTTATTGAATTAAAGCATCTGTGCTTTTCACAAAGTTTTTATAGGTGTTATATTTGCAGATGCTGAATCCTGAAATGATAATTTTGTCACTACTGATTGCCTTGCAGCTTTTTTCCATATGTTTTCTCCTAAATCAAGTCTCCCTCATCTGTTTGCTGCCTTTCCTGTGGTCTGTCCTGGTGTTCTCTTGCTCAGATTGGGATCCTGTCAGTAAAGTGCTCTTCTCCACCTTTCCTGCTCCGCACCAACTGAGCCTACACTGAAGGGAATTTGCCTAGTATAGAGAGTAGGATGTGGGGAAGGAGGAATGAACTCGGGCTGGTTCGGGATCAAATTCATAGGGAAAGTTCTGCCAAGGCTCAGTTTCCACGTTACGTGTGCACTGCTTTGTGTGTGCAGATAATCATCTTTCTATTCCTCTTCCACTACTGAAGAGGTAAGAAAGATCCACACGTCTTAGATTTTTTTTTTTTTTGTGACATCATGCAAGGTCCTGGAGAACGGGGGAGGTGCCGGAGGACTGGAGGAAAGCCACTGTCACCCCAGCCTTCAAAAAAGGCAAGAAGGAGGAGCCGGGAAACTACAGGCCGGTGAGCCTGACCTCTGTCCCTGGGAAGGTGATGGAGCAGGTCATCCTGACT